>ML791177.1:687425-717983 GCA_009831015.1 Picea engelmannii
AACTAACTAAAACTAAATACAAGAAACTAAACTAACTAACAATAAATAAAAACAAACTAATACACTAATCTAATTAAAACGAAACTACTAAATTAAACTAAAACTTAATATAAACTACTCTAACTATTCTATATACAATCTACCGATTACTATTACACTAACTTTAATAATTAGTTGTCTAATTACCAATTGAATTACAACTTATTCACAAATATACAATGTCTACAACTTGCAGATTTGAGTAAAACCTGTAAAACTCATTTGATTTCTGCCCCGAGATAGCGAGAGGTATTCTTTTATTTTTATCAATAAGAAATAAAATTTACTGAAATAAAACAATCTAATATACTAATTCTATATATATATATATCTAACTAAACTTATATCTGATCTAAACTACTAATAAAAACAGTAAACAAACAAGTGACTAACTGACCTGGAAACGCTCCCAATTTGTCTTGTGTATGATGACTTCAAAGCTAGTCGGAGGAAGGAAACTCGCATCGGATAATCCAAAAGATTCTCGTAAATGATAAGCTGCAATGCCCGTTGAGTTGTTTACAGGACAAACAAGACATAAAAAATCATAACAATTATATGATTTATAAATCTCTGCAATAAGGGAAACCTGTTATGCAAAAACTTATACTTAATAATCCAACTTATGAAGAAGATAAATCTGTCGTTCACAAATTGAACTAAGCAATTGCTATGTTTTTTAAATGCTTGGAAGAAATCAGATATGGATTACAATGATTAAATCATATCATTTGCGAATGATTAAGATAGCTAAAGTAGTCATTAACCAGATGCAAATAGATACACATAAACATAAAACAAAATATTGATATTATGAAAGCTAAAGTTGTAGCAGAATATCAAATTTTGTCTCAGTCTGTATTAAAACTCCATATCCTTGTTCTCCCACGAATGAGGATGAACATTATTACAAAAATAATAGGTATTTATAAGTCTCTCCACAGGGTAAAACCTCCCTGTGGATAATATCAAATTGTTTACATAATCTGGGAAGATATTCCCAAAATCAACTAAAGTAGGAAACTAAAAAGCAAATAAAATATCTCAAATATCCTCTAACTGCTCATCAACTCCAATGCAATTTCGAATTGACCTGTAATAGACCAAAAGTAACAAATTAGAAAGATATTTTATTAACAAAACAATAAAAATCTGACTCTACAGACTTAGCTACAGAATCATCTGATTCTGTAGCTAGTCTAAAATAGCATACAGGATCAGATAGAAATCAAATCAAATCTCTTTAAAATAATCAAATCCAATTTTCTTTCAATAAACATTAAAAATGAATCACTAATGATTCAAATGATTTTATCATTTAATATAAAACATAATCAAAAGTGATTTAATCGAAACAGGGGTGAGAATACTCTGTTTTATTTTTCCATAAAGTAGGGTCAAACAGTAACCATACTATTTCATATCAAATGAAATCAATAGTAAATCATATCATATGTGATACGATCCAATCCAACACAACCATTTCCCACTTGTTATAGCAATAATGATATAACAACAGATTCACATTGTTCAATCAAATGCACAGGTGGAAACACTGTTATGATTATATGTAAACGAAATCATATGCAATCAACATCAACCCAGCCAAATTCGTGATTGATCCTTGCACAGTCAACAGACAGGATCGATAAATCATGATCGCAATCTTAATATAATCAGCAGAGGTTATAACTATCAGCTGGGCAAATAATCAAATCAAATCATGACTGAGTTTAATTATAGAAACAAATCATGAACCTGGATACAGTCAAATTCGTTCTTCGAATCAAAAACAACATATTTATTGCAATATGAATCCAACTGATAACATAGTCGAGTAAACCAACGCGAATTAACCGGTTGGGTATCACTGTTACAATTTGGGTGAATGTGTACAGAATCACATCGAAAATTAATTCGAATTGTATTCCCGTTGGTGGAAAATCATATGGAATCATAAAACCGTAAAAATTAACCATTATTGCCAATCATATCGTGTACATTATAACCAGAACGAATCAAAATGTGATTGTGTTCAAAATTGAAAATGAGAAACAACTTGTGTCTATAATAGATACAAACGACTTCACTTGACAGTAGAGCATTCATTTTAGCTAAATTAAACCAATCAAATCCACACCAAGATCCGACAAATCGATGAAAATCCAATCGAAGCTAAACTGGAAAAATGAATTTTCATTTAGTCAAAGCATAACTATGTATAGAATGCATACAATGTGACATAGAAAATCAATGCTGTAAACAGAGCTATTCAAAACCGAATTCGAATTCATTATATAAACTTTGATTATTTACAAAAATGATTGATATCAAACATACCTCTGTAACGACGAGACAGCTTGACAGGTGAGAGGGAGTTCTGAAGAAAAGATCTGAGGAAATGCATACAGACTCAGAACGCATGTTCCAGCCACTGAAAAATTGACCTGTCAAATGAGAGTTATATCTCTGTAGCCACTCGATTTCGGAGGAAACCGCTCGCAATGAGGGTAAAGGGGCTAAAACCAGTTCTAGGTTTTCAACGGCTTGAGCTAATTCGAATTTGTTTTCCCAGAATCGCTCACGTAAAAACGTGACTCTGGGAGAAATTACAGGACAATCTTCTCTGGCAAAGTGAAACCACAACCGACTCTGAACACCATAGGATTTCAAATCACCCTTCGGGAGCCAAGAGATAGCACACAGTGAGACGGGCTAAGGGACAAGGGCTTGCATGGGGTATGCTCAGAGATTTTCCCAAAAATCAAGAGAGATAACTTGGTAAGGATGCAGGCATTAATGCAAAGTGTGCGAGGGTGGTAGAGCTTACTCCTGCCATGCATAAGAGTTATTATGAAAGTACAACCGCCAGTTTACATAGCAGTTCAACCCATTATAGCACAGTTTGACAATGATGCGAATTAGCCGACCAATGAATCAACCGGCAAGTGTATAAACCAATGCGCAATCGATCGTTGTGCCAAAGATTTTAAGCCATAAATCATTCCAATTGAAACCAAAATCAAATATTAACCATGCGCCAATGTGCATTCATATAATCAACCAACCAATAGTTATGAAAACATTAACATAGGAATTATATTTAAAAATATATGTATGAAAGATTTAAACATAATACCCATATATCTTATGAAACTATAGGTTGAGTAGGTCAAATAAGAAGCCAATCCAAATACCAATGCATTACACACTTAATGAAGTCAAGTCACATAATCAATCAAAAATGTCCAATGAGTATAGTTCGAAAGTTCTGTCAGCTGCAAAATGATAAGTGAAATGTAAGCGCAAAGGGCATATCAATCAGAAGGATGACGACAATCTAAACAATGATTCTAATGTGACTTTGAAGGACTAAGATTTCATGCTTACAGTCGTGAAAACAAAACGAAGATAGGCGTAAAGAATAAAAAGCGTCGTTCATTTGAAAATTGCGACAGAAAATCGATGTTTGCAAAACATTGGTGTAGGCATCTTATGAGACAATGGAAAAAATTGAATTGACTGCCAACAAGTTCATAAATAGAAAGTTACAAAGGCTAGATTTCTTACTAAGTTAGACATTCCCTTTTTTCTTTAAGTTTCCCCTTTTCTTTAAGTTTCCCTTTTTCTTTAAGTTTCCCCCTTTTTCTTTTTAACTAAAATCAGATTTAGCAAGTGTAGACAAAAACAAACATTTACCCTTTTAATAAATTTAATCCTCCATTATAATTTTTTTCTTTAATAATTAAAGTTTGAATTTCTTACCCCCCTTCTTGTTACATGTCTATTTAGTTTTCCTTTGCTCACATGTTCTACTTAGAGCTAGGTTTTAATTTCACTAGGTTGGGATACAATTTTTAAGGGTACTTTTAGTTATTAAACTTTACTCATACCATCATCTATTTTAAGGCCGACTAGTTCCTAAGGAGGCATAGTTTTCTAGGCACTAGGTTTAATAACTTACCACATTTAAAATCGCAACGTGCCCTTCAAGACGCACTACGTGCTCCAAGGGTGCCACTCGCCTCTTTTTGTTTTATTTGTGCAATGTTCCCTTCAGGACGCACTATGTGATCCAAGGGTGCCACTCATATCTTGACTGAATTTGGTAGACGTCAACCTGTGGAGTCAATACTCTGTGAGGTGATATTGTGGGAAACTAAAGGAATTTAAGGAATAAGGACCTTGCCTTATTTTGTGCCCCTTAGAATCATCATGAGTGACTGTTACAATCTTCCCTCACGGCATCACGGGTCTCTCGAACTAGGTAATCATTAACCTAGAGTTCGTGAGAGTGCTAGTAGGCTGTGGCAGGGCTTCTGCCACACCTCTCCCTCAATGTCTCTGGTTGTCATGCGTGAACCTTTTACTCCAAATGTGAGTCTGGTCGGCAAGATATCATCATCCTACATCCATAAATGAATCATGTCAGCAATAACAATCAACATCATGATATATAATCATATGTACATATGTCACATCAACAACATTCAAACCCTAATAGTCCACTCCCTGACTCAATCCAGATTCCAAGGAGTTTCATCGATGCCTCGATATCCTCAACGTCCAGAGTCCTGCACACTCAGGATAACCTAGTCAATAGCACCTTTCAATGTAAACACAACAAAATTAACATATCATCAAATCCATAATATCTCATAATCATAATCAAAACAACCAATTGTATACAGAACCAAATCACTTGCACGCAAGTGTCCTCAAAGAATAAGTCCACCCAGTGTGCTCAGGAGCGGGATGTTACATATATCTTTTAATGTATTAGAAGATTTTCCTTAATCTCCTTCTTACCATTCATATCAATAATGGGAACTATATTCTATAAAATTAAGAAATTACAATATTTATCACACTAGTGAGGCTCCTCAAAATATCATTCTCCACTCTTGATAATATACGTGCATACATTTTGTTAGAATTTGCATTATATTCAAATTTATCACTTGGATGGAAGTTTTATAGATCGATCATCCTATTTACTTTATTCATATTCACTTCATTCATTATTTATGATGCACTAATACATTGGTCCCATTTTCTAAGAATTTATAGGTGAATTTGCATCGCACAAATGTTAAGCTTCCAATGAAAGCTTCAACCCATTTTCACCATTAGACAAGTGTCGCAATATCAACAAACAAAAGTTTTTTCTAAATATAGAAAAAAGTTCGTCAAAAATGTTCATCTAATTATCAATAGAA
Organism: Picea engelmannii; assembly: GCA_009831015.1. Classification (NCBI taxonomy): domain Eukaryota; kingdom Viridiplantae; phylum Streptophyta; class Pinopsida; order Pinales; family Pinaceae; genus Picea; species Picea engelmannii. The sequence continues at coordinate 692,684 of ML791177.1, forward strand.
GTTCGTCACAAATATTTGTCTAAATATCAACAAAATTTTGTCGCAAACATTCATCTAAATATCAACATAAATTCATTGCAAACATTTGTCTAGAGATTGAAAAAATATCATCACAAATGCTCGTCTAAATATCGAAAAAAGTTCATCACAAACATTAGTCTAAATATTGACAAAAGTTCGTCAAACATCCGATGAGAGTTTCATGAAAATTTTAAAAATTAATATATAATTAATACAAAACTTACATGACACATGATGTTATCCTTTCAGTTTAATTTGTTACCCATGGTGTTTCTTAGACTAGCCTAAATCATTGTTGTGATCACTACACATGGTGACCTTGAGGTTCGTCAACCTCCTCATATGATTCCTTGTTCCATTGTTGTTCCTTCCTTCTTAGTTCATCCTTAATATAGACATCAAGAAAACTTGTCTCTTCACATTCATCTAGCTCCATGTCTGTCATATAACCAGCTGGACATGGTGGTATAATAGATTCCAACAACTTTCACAATAGAGTTCTCCAGGATCTAGAAACTCAACATTGAAATGAATGTACATACGAACTTTCATGAAAGGCATTTGATATTGAGGCATACCTTCATCATTTATGGATTTTTATTGACTTGAATGCATGGAATACTCATAATATAAACACCACATAATAGAATGCAGGCTAAGTTGTTATTCCTTCATATTAAAATGAGTATATATTTAACGTAATAAATATATACTAGAGATGAAAGGCTTAAATAGTATCACATTAATAAAGAATAGGGAGTTGTGTCACATAGTATGCTTGATTTTCTCCTCTGGGACACACTCAATAAACTAGTTTCCTGTTATCAAGGTGAGTTAGGGGATATTGGAATCCACATAGAGTCTCTATCAAATTAAGTGTGTTCTCAATATATAGATCATCAACCTTTCGTTTCAACTTAGAGTGGTATTTAAATTGTAGTACAAAAGTAATGTCACCAGTTATATTGCTTTGCTGCAAAAACAACAATGTTTGCAATGAATTAGAAGGGAGAATGTAGACACAACATAGTATTATGTTGTATACCATATGCATTGCATTTTGACAAACATACAAAACAAGATAATCCATTCTTCTTTCATTCTACATTTAAACACATCTATGCCTAGAATCTAGTTCTACAAATATGGAATTTAATGAAAATAACTCCAAAACCTACTACCTCATGGTTGTCACTATAAAACACTATCCTCTATCCATGATGCAATCCCTTCGTTGCATTGACCTTCAATACTTTCTTTTCTTGAACAACTTTGTTCCCTTTACAATCACCAAGCTTATCCTTGTCATTGATTGTCTCGCCTACACCATTAATTGTTTCCAAATAATTCTAACCCAAAAAAACACTCCCATTAGACACAAAAACAAATTTAAGAAATTAAAAAAGACAAACTCCATGTAGCAGTTATTAAAGTGAAGCATGTCAAAAAGAAACTAGTTAGAAAAATAACTCGAGCCTCTACAATTAGGGTAGTCATATTGCATTAGATGTATCATCCCATAAACCAATTGTGTGATATAGACATTCATACCAAAACCTTGGCATCCCATAAATCAACCATAACTAACACAATATTTAAATACTTTCCTTGACAAATACATTTAGAAAAGTGAGGCTAAGCATATATACAATAATAAATGTTGAACACTCGTAGAATCAATCGATCATGAGTGAATGATGGAAACCCATTGTCAATCACGTGGAGGCATGCCACTAAGGAATGAAATCTTAAAGGTACTATTTGGTTTCTATATCCATTTCCTAGATAACATGTTGATCCATCAAAGGAGGGCCTTAATGTACCCCCCATCAATCGACATGAAACATACAACGAAAGATGATGTGAAAATAGAGTACCACCAAGTATAGATGACACAGAGATGCTCGACTCAAAATGTTAAAAAAATAGAAGATGGTTGAATCATGATTAATATTCCCTTGAAGATATAACACAACACAGTGGTGACTAGGGAGCACAACATAATATCTTGATGAATATAGTGCAACAACGCAGGATTCATTGAAGCACTCTCCATGATGACTAGAAGAGTAACCAGCTAGAGGAGTATCACTGACTCATAGTATTAGGATGGATCTTAGGAAAGATAAAACCCAACTGCAAGATGATGAATCAAATGGGTTCCATGTTCAAGGGTGAATCAACTTACACTACCATTTTGAGAATAGACCAATAGTAAAAAACCTGTAATCTTTGTTTTAGTTAATTTTTTTGTTTTTAGTGTCTCCTTCATGGTTTAATGAGTGTGAAAGAGAGATAAAAGTATCCTTGGTATGAATATTTTTGTTGTCCACTAACAAGTCTAAAAAAGAGAGAAAAGTGTACTCGATGGTATATTTTTTGTTTCCTTTTACGAGTCTAAAAAAAGAGACAAAATTATACTCATATCGAGAGAATAACTAGCTGAAAAACATGCTCCTATGTTCCATGCACATGGAACCCACTGAAACAAGATGAATGAAAAATGGTACTGGAAAGAGAGATCCACTCTTAGTTGTTGTTCTCTCCATGGGTGGATGGATGAAAAAAAATACCAATTAATGAAAAAGGTGAATGGTGAAAGGCTACTGCAATAGAGGTAAGAAAGATTTGGAAAAACAACAACCCAACGGAAGGAGGCATGATGCAGGTCGAAAATGCATACGAAAACATTAAGAAACATAAAAAAATTCCAGGAACCTCCTCAGGATGTGGCCACAATATAGATTAAGAGAGAGGAATGAGTCTCAATGTCAATTCATGGTGGGACTATAGGAGCATTCCTGAGCTTAGAGGGAATCATAGCATGGGAACTAAATTTCAATCTAGGTGCTAACTAGGGAACTCAAGAAGGGTAGGCACTACCGTGAAAATAATGAGGTGAAAATAAAGTGGCTAATGTCACATATTGATGGGATCGAACCTAAGGAATGTGACGATAGAATGGATAGTTAATAATGTCAATCATTGATGCAGGGAAAAACCTATCCCTATATGCCAGTTTTAAGAAAAAGTAGCTCAAGTTCAGTGGAAGTCATAATATTTGTAAAAACATATCTGTAATCCTGTTAACACAAGGAAACTAGATCCCAGGGGTCAAAATGTGCAGTGAAATCTAAAAAAGAAAAATATTTTTGGATTTTTTTGATATGATATATGCAAAACAAAAGCACTCACACCACAAGCCTATGTACAAGGCACTACACATATTAAATATTTACGCCAAGTAGAACCCATTTTTAGTCTTGGGACAAGGATCTTGATTGACATTTATGAACTCATGGGCCAATATCTACATCATATGGCTCACCATGTCGGGTCCATGCCACATAGTAACAAAATTATGCCGTTGAATATACTCATTATGATTGGTTTCGTGAGCTATCGAGGCTCTTTGATGACTCTCATAAAGATTTAAAGGAGGTATGAAACTAGAATCTTTAATGCAAGGGAGAGTAGAGAATTCAGTGGCAAGTTCTAAAAAAGATAACCAAGGAAAAACAGGGTCAAGACTAGGGATTCTACTAGTTTTCCCAACAAATACCCTCAATCCTAGATTGAGACTCATCATATTAACTCTCATCGGTTTTGAATAAGAGAGAAGGAAGCGATGATGATTCTCATCCTCTATAGGATTATCAATGGAATCCATGATGTCCAAGATAACCTCTTCTCAAGGAAACCCAAAATATAGGATGTCATCTGAACATGGAGAGTTAACAACTTGTACAAGTGGAGTAGGCTAATCACACTCCATATGAGAATGGATTTTTTGATTAGTATCAGATGATCCTGACGAGATCTTCGAATCGACAATATCAACTGTTGAGAGCGGCATGGAAGCTCCATACGACTTAACGTCCTTAGGATGAGGTACCCCCCAAGGATCAATAGAGCTAATGGATCCACTAGTAATTGATGAAATAATGTTAATAGGAGAAACATTCACAAGAGGAGATGATGGTAGAAGGGGAAATATGCCCATGAGTGAAGGATCTTTAAAAATCCCCACACCCACACTTATATAATATTATTGGGTATCACCAACAAAGGGTACATTAGACCCCACATTGGATTCAAGGTCTGGGGTACAAAATGCAATTTAATCAATCGTCACTATTTTCCCTTGATGAGGGAAACATAAGACCCTAAAAACTGACAAGAAAATTGCAGTCATCTCGTAGAACCAAGTGCGCTCAAGTAGCAAATATGTTACATATTTATAGAGGTAGTGGGGGACCTAGATGACCCATAGTGATAATAGTAGAGGCCATTCAATGTAAGGTGGACTAGGTCCACTATAGTATTAAATAAAACCAACTATGGTAGTTATATATAATAAATGTAAGAGGACTTCCTAGAAGGTTATGCTTCTAGAATATTCCTCCTCTAGAATGTTCTCAGCTGATTGGTAGAAATTTATAAATGGATTCAATAAATGTAATGAGATATGAAGAGAAGTATTGTATTTGGAAAAAAATATCATTAGGAGGATTCCCCCTCAAATATACAAGTGAACAAGAGAGGATACCTTCCATAATAGGATACAATCTATGGTGCTTCCCTACCACAAGAGTTTTCTTATAAGAAAGTTTGGTTTCTTCTATATTTCTCTGTGAATATATTGTGATATTTATTTATTCCGAACTTTGTTAGTTAACAAGTGGTATCAAAGTGAGGTATCATAGCACTTTCCTTTGCAGGATGTGTGGGAAAATTGTTTTCTATTTTTTCATATTTTTCGGAAAAGAAAACTAGGGCCGTGACATTCCAGACAATTTCAATAATTTATTGTGCAGAAATGGCAGAAACTGGTTGTATATATAAGTTCCTCTTGGAAAAAGAACCAATTTAAAAAAAAAAAAAATGAAAAAAAGTCCAATAAATGAAGTTATCGACATTCTAAAATCTACAAATTTTCAGGGTTTTCCCGAGATGACCGCACGATTTTTCTGATTTTTGTAGCACCCAGGGCTAAATTTTCTCAAAAAAATTGGATATGTGAGTTCCTCTCACAATTTCACCCAAATTTAAGCAAAAAAAATGTCTGAATCGAAGTTCTAGAAGTGAAGATATCACTGATTTAAAATCATCCATTTTGGGGGGGGGGGTTTGTGACGATGATAGAACTGTAGAGTTCATAAATTTTCACATGGTGCTTGGATTGCAACAAGATCAGTTCCATTGGATAAATCATTTTAATATTTTATTTTGGTATATTATAGGATGTTTTCTCAATGGCTATTGGATCTCAAATTCTCATGGAAGTTCTACGGAAGTTTAAAGCCCTCAAGAACCATCTACAATATCTCAGGGACAACTGTCACAATATTCAAAGGTCCTTGGTTAGCATACAAGAGAGATATATTATGGCGGACATGAGGGATGAATATAATCAAGACATATATTATTGGTATGATTTTGTGGTCAATTGTGATTATTGGTATATGGATAGTTGTCATTTTTGGTATGACAACCACTTTCATATTTTATTTGATGACTCTACTCCATATTTTGTGGAGAACATCAATGTAACAAATTAGAAGCCAATTATTATTAGGAATGTCCATCCTAAATATTCTACAATGGTATTCTAACTTCTATATTTATTTATGACCCTTTCCCACTATGTGGATGGATCTTTTTATTTGGATGCACATGACAAGTGTCAATCTTTGGAGATCATTTTTAGTTGGTTATTGGGTTCTCATATCCTCTGAGTGGATTTCACAAGAGAACTTGGATATGGGACCCTACTTTACAATGGCGGTTGGACTAATTCAACATGATGGATTTCATTTCTCCATGAGACCATGTTTCTCTATTCTACTTCGACACTGTGGTCCACAGTTATCCATGGGACCCTATTATATGGTTTTACACCCTCATAACAAGTGTTGAGGAGAAGGCTTTCATAAGGGGATGAAATGTTAGGTAACTAGAGAGGTAGTGGGGGGATGAGAGGGACCATATTGATAATATTAGAGGCCATGGAATGTAAGGTGGACTAGGTCCACTATAAAAATAAATAAGTCCCACAATGGTAGTAATATATAATAAATGTAAGAGGACTTCTTAGAAGATTCAGCTTCTAGAATAATTCTCCTCTAGAATGTTCTTAGGTGGTTGGTAGCACTATATAAAGAGGTTCAAGAAAGTTAATGAGATATGAAGAAAAGTATTGTATTTGGAGTGTATCTCATTAAAAGATTTCCCCCTCAAAAAGGAAAGAGAACTGGAAAGGATCCCTTCCATAATAGGGTGTTTCTATACCCTAAGGATTTGATATAATAAAGAGTGGAATTTTCTATATTTTTCCATATATACTATAATAACATCCATTGCTATATTGCTATATTGGACTCTACAATTACTAATGCAAAAAGTTTGTTTTCATGAAATGGCTACACACCATTTGGAATTTATTTAAAAATAATCCTCCGTAGCAATGGAAGTCCAGTCCTATATTCTCATAATATATTCTTCGCAATTCCAAAAGCTGGCTCTTGTGACATATAGCGAATTGATGTTAAACATGTTTGGATTTAACTTTTTGAATTTGTGAATTTTAATGAGATGAGTCTGGGAAAGTCTTGGTTTTGTTTTCAGATCTTCAAAACATTTTAATGGGATGAGTCTCTCCTGGTTTTGTTTTCAGATCTTCAAAAATGTTCTTTTTTAAATGTGATTTAAATGCATGATATAGTTTAAATATATGATATGGTGAAGCTTTTTGAATATTATATTTTTTTATGAAGCTTTTTATAGTGTGTGACCCTATGGCAGCGTGGACGAACATGTTCCACTAGGCGTATTCTTGCAGCTCCAAAGGAAGACTTAACAGTATCAGAAAATGATAGTATTATAATTTAAAGCATTACTTAACAGTATCAGAAAATGAAAGCTTAAGTTTATGATTAAATTACTTATTAGATCTGGTATTAATTGTTTTGCTACAGTGTATTATGATATATAGGCTCCCTTTTGTTAGGGGAATTATTAATCTACTAGGTAGAATAGGGTTAGGGTTATACTATTAGAGTCACATTGAAGACGAAAACTGATAGCATATTTTATTTACAAACTCTAATTAGGATTTACAATAATTTAATTAGAGTTTATAATAAGATTTGTAAATTAATTATGCTTTTTGGGATTCATCAATCACACCACTTATGTGGCTGTTTATGTGGCTGTGCTAGTATAGCTCAGCCAAAGAGTCTGCAAAGTTGGGAGATGAAAAACATTTACCTATTCAACCAGGCACTAGCTGCTAAAAAATCTTTGGAGGCTCACTCACAGTAGAGCGTTGTGGAGAAGGGTGATGGCCTAGAAGTATTACATCGGCCTGCTAGTAGAGGACTGGTTTCGTATTCCCCACAAACTGGCCAAGAATACCTCTATTGTGCGGAAATGTTTTGTGGAATCCTTCCCCCTCATTGGAAACTGGACTATGTGGAGAATCTATGAGAATGGGGGAGAGCGCATGGGCAGGAAGTGATGACAATTTCAAGCTCTCGGATGAAATCCTGTCAATACGTCACGATCATAGTATTTACTCTCTTTGGGATGCAAAATATCCCAATCATGATAGAAGTCCGCTTCATATTAGGGTTTAGAAGGCACGCTTGATAAGAAGAAGACACTGTGAGCTTACTCTGATCTGATCTAAAAATCCGCTAAATGGTCAATTCACCGCAAAACTGGGCTGTAAGACGCAGGCCGAAGCTGGTTTCCATAATGAGAAATCGTGCTGGTGGGAGCGTGAATGGAAGTTACACTCTCCGTTGAAGACGATAATTTTAATGTGGCTTGGGATAAGAAATAAGCTCCTGACATGGAACGATGGAATGAAAAGAGGATGGGTAGGCTCAAATAGATGCTCTTTGTGAAAACAAGAGTCTGAATCAGTGCAACACTTATTCATAACATGCCCCTTTTCAAGTGTGGACAACAGTTGGAATTTTTTTTATTCAAAGGCAAGATGGAATTTTCCAAGACTGCTTAAAAGCTTGGTTATATGATGCGTCGATGTCATGTTTCCGCTCTCTTCCATGGTTTGCGAGGACTTTTATTTCCATCTTCAGTCTCGTCCTTGTTCTCCATGGTCTTATGCATAGCAACGATAGTATCGGACTGGAGGGTTGCCTGTTATTGTAAGTCTGAAGTAAACATGCAATCTTTTTTGTAAGTTTATTATTAAAATGTAAGACTGTGTACGAGGTTTTATGATATTTTAGAAGGTCACTATGAGCAAGCTTGCAATCTTTCATTTCTCCGGAAAAAACATCTACCCCAAAGAAGCACAATATCCACATACACCATGAGATGTTAAATAAACCCTCTAAGATCTAGTACATATCATTTTATAGTATTCAAAACCTATTTTTTGGACAGGAAACGACAAACACTATTCGTATTCTTAAATTTTTTGTCCATGAAAATTGTTTAATGTGCATCCTTCCTTTCTACAAGTCATAATTACAAAGTTCATTTAACTAATCAACCTAGGGAAAATCACGTACCTCAACCTAGAGAAAATCACGTACAACATCAATGGTTAGAGGAATCATTAAAAAAAATTCCATAACTAGATCTTTTCCAAAATTAATTGAAGTTGATTCCATGTTTGTATTTCACTAAATATTCCAAGCAACCAACTATGTCCATCGTCATGGCATTTCTCCTCATAATATGACAAGAATAGTCACCTAATGAATACGTTATGGTGATGTGTGTTATAAAGAATGTTAAACTCTAAATTTTCAATAGAGTTAAATCTATTCATTGAACTACTAGTCGGCCTCCACTACAGAACCATTGTAAATTTAATCTTAAACCTGCCACAATACATGAATGAGAAACTGAGAATGACAAAGTTTTCAAGATAGATATGCAAACAAGCGAAATAGCTGCTAAGCAGCTAGTCCTTGCCTGGTTGAAGAATCTGAGGATTTGATCAAATTGGGTAGGTAATTCTTAGTTGAACAATTCAAAGATTAGGAAATACATTGATTAATATTGAACAATTTCAGGATTAACATTCTGCATCACCTAGCCTTTCCAGATGTTTGTAATGGTTTTTGTAATTTTGACTGCCATTTTTAATTTTTAATAGAAGTGTTGTTTGGTAGGATTTGAAGTTGTAATGGTTTCCTGAACTCACGAGTTATGCAAAATGACAAAGAATCTATGTATTGAGATTGATGAACTGTCGTGGAAAAACAAAATGATTCCAGAGCTAGATTGCAAAGTGGAATTCCTGGGTAGATTTGAAATAATAAAAAACAACCTAAATTGCATCACAGACTGGTTCATATGAATCCAGAGAAAAACTTATGAGCAAATGCAATAGTGAGAACAAAGATAAAATGGATATGAAAAAAACATAACTTCTCTATATGATCTTGAATATGTCAAAAAGGATCCCGAAAAGATCATATACCATCAAACACAAAACACTAGCGCATAAAAAACAAATAAAGATGAAGATGCAGTCTCATAGAACACCTAGAAATTAAATGTAACTCTAATACCTGAATATAAACCGTGGGCGATTAGAGCTATTAATCATGCACATGTCAAAGTCGTATCATTTAAGTGAAGGAGAAGAGCATACAATGGATTAAACACATTTATGAAAAGTGTTAGAAAACTCAAGCATGGATAAGGTAAAAAAGTTGTGGATAGTGGAACAAAGACGAACCATGACTAAATTAAATCTTAAAGCAAAAATATATGCATGATCTATCATCCAAGAAACCATTTTCAATTCAAACAACCAAAACCAATGGTTTTTAAAATTAATTAAATACACGTGCAAGAAACTAGGCATGATCTATCATCCAAGAAACCATTTTCAATTCAAACAACCAAAACCAATGGTTTTTAAAATTAATTAAATACACGTGCAAGAAACTAGGTACTCTGCAATCTCTCCAATTAATCGAATACTTATGCAATAAAATAGAAAAAAAAACTAGATGCAACCAAGCTTAATATTAGTTCATTAACGTTAAACACTTTTCACTCTACATTTATTTCTAAGTAATATTTAAACTATTTTTACCACTATCTCCCTTGTCGTGGCATCAGAGAAATTGTTTAGATAGGAAAATATGAATATATTTATGTAGGATTATTAAATAAGGGAAATAGCTGCAAAGCAGCTGGTCCCTGTTTAAAACTAATTGCAATGTACAGAGTGGAGTTGCTTACTTATAGTTATATAGTTTTAATGAATTTTTTTAAATAAAATTTAGTATTGTAATTTTTTATTACATTTATATAGTTTTAATGAATTTTTTTTTAATGAAATTTAGTAATGCAATTTTTCATTACCATCACAGTGATGTATAAGATTCAAATTCAGATCTTAATGGCAAACACTTTGCTGTACCAACCACCTAACATTGCAGACTCTCTTTTCAAAAGTTCAGAATTATTGTATGTAATGTAAGCCGCTAATAACCATCTGGTGAAAAATAGGATTATGAGGAACATAGCTGAAAGTCAATAACACTTGTTTTTTTAATGTGGTTATTTGCCAAATATAACAAGTGTTTTTTTATGTGGTTATTTGCTAAACATAACAAGTGTTTCTTCAATGTTGTTATCTGTGTTTCTTAAATTATGTTGTGTTTCTTCAATGTTGTTATTTGTGCTTCTTAAATTATACCATATGGATAGTCAACCTATCCTATAATAAAAAAACTTACTCTTTCCAAACAAGATTAGCATTTTAATCTTTCATTAATTTAACTTTTACAACTACTTTACCCTCATTCATTTTAACTAATCACAGATCTTATTTTATAACTGAAAAAAATGTATTTAAAATAATATGATTATTAAATTTCAACAATACAATGAATACATGCCATTATTTGATATGCTCTTTTATGTATATGTGCTTTTCTTCAATTAAAGAAAATGAATACATGCCATTATTTGATATGCTCTTTTATGTATATGTATTTTTCTTCAATTAAAGAAGATGGATCTTTAATTTTTTACTTTCTCCTCAATTAAATAAAAGATTAATTAGTAACAAAGAAATTTTTGATTAATTTCCTTGCCACTATAAGGAAGAGAATAATGAAATCGTTTTCGGTTGATTTTTTTGTGGGGTATTAATTCAATGATTTAATGGCATTATAAATTTCTTTGAAAATAACTTCCACCATCATATTGCAAAACCGCTCTGCCATTTTGTAATTTCAAATCGATGGCAAGAATTTTGTAGTTCTCGTCCTTCATACCACCCTCAGATTGCCACGGCCCACCCTCATAATAGAAATTGGAAGAGCAGTCATTGCACAGGAATAACATACAAACAATAGATTATATTACAGCAATGTTACACACATACATAGGTAAATATATAGCTGGATTCAGATCCAACCGATTCCATATTTGGAGGGAGTGGTTGAGAAGATATATCAACAGCCTCCTACAAATCTTCAACCAACTCAATCTAGTCTCCTAAAGTAAGCATTATTCTAACACCCTCCCGTAATGCTTACTTTACAAATTACAATACTTAATCACAATTACAATACTTGAACTTTCGTCTGTCTATCTGGTCTTCCTCAGCACTAAAACTCACTCTGCAATCACACGGATTCCGCTCTTTCTTCTTCCTCTTATTCGATCTTTCCATTGACACATTTAAAGCCAAAACGCTTCAGACCATCTTTGAAGTTCTTGTAAAAATGACAATTCTCGATCTCCCGAAGGACAATCTTGATACTGAACCATTTTATGGATACGCTTCCATCTGTAAAATCCCTCCGAAGAGAAAATTTCGACAGTTATATAGGACAGTGATCTTAGTACAAAATGTTTTCAGCAGTCAATAGTAGAATTGACCTTTCTCATTTACAAACTCACAAACATACAAATATAACTATTTGTTTCTGAAGCACTGAAGTACAACAAAAATCAAAAGTTTACAATACATATAAAACTAGTAATTATTCTGCTGTCATTAAAACACATACTTTCACAACATGCACAACATCAGTAATTAAATATATATATTAGTATAAAAAAAAAAGCTATGACTCTCTATGGTGGCTCTTCCTTCTTCTCATTGCACGGATCATAGCATGCACATTGATCCACGAACAACACATACTTCATCGCCTTCATTGATCATGACAGTTCACGGTGGCATCAACAATTGTTTTCTGCTTTAGCATGGGCGACTTCTTCTTGCAGATCGCGTGCAGATCGAGTGCTTCTTCTTCCCTCACAAGCGTTGACTTCTTTTACCCTCGACCCTGTCACCGACTCCTCCAGCCGGCAAGTTCTCACAGTAATCTTAGATTTACGGCAATTCAGATAGCCATAGCCCACCTGCTTTATCCAATTCAGTTGAGTAACAACTTCCATCATGCATGGCCGATCATCCTTCTCTGCTGACAGGCATAGAAATGCCAATTCGGCAACGCTTGTAATCATCAGTTTTTTTACAACAGGATCAGATTCGAACTCTAGATCAGGATCTACTAGCTCTTGCAAAGAAATGATTGAAATCAACATATTACAAATAAACCACATAAATAATTGCACTCTTCAAAACACACTCAAGCAAACGTTTACGCAGCAAATTATTCAACACAGAAATGCACTCACAGCATACACTCTATTAATTAGTTTTATTTTCTCTCACATTTTCCTGGCTGTCTTGTGAGGGATTTAAGCCAGTCCAAGCTCTAATACCATAATAGAAATTGGAAGAGCAGTCATTGTACAGGAATAACACACAAACAATAGATTATATTACAGCAATGTTACACACATACATAGGTAAATATATAGCTGGATTCAGATCCAACCGATTCCATATTTGGAGGGAGTGGTTGAGAAGATATCTCAACAGCCTCCTACAAATCTTCAACCAACTCAATCTAGTCTCCTAAAGTAAGCTTTATTCTAACACCTCATTCTATGCATTGATGCCCTCGTATTGTGCACCTCCCTCCTACTATTGCTACGGTCAGTCTCATCTGGTGCACGACGAACTTAGCCTATTGCAACAGTTGGTCTCGTCCTGTGCACAACCCTCCTGCTATTGTCACAGTTGGACTTGTCCTTTGCACGACCTTCCTCCTATTGCAACGGTCAGAAGATCACGAAAATCATCACAATGATAAAATGTGGTGGGGCCACCTACTGAGCAACCTGTATAAATAGCATGCACCAAATCAATGAATCTTGAATTCTACAGTCTCCTAATAAAAACAATGAATTGATTCCTCAACATAATAAATATTATCTCGTAAAAATAGTGAAACCCAATATGCGCCCAAGTGAAAACTAATTACATTTAAATTTTATAATGCTACCATCCTCCCGCCTGCCAAGGTTTCAAATCACCTGTGTATCCACATCAAACAACAATGTGATCTTGAGATTTTCAAAGCCCATCTGATTTAAACTCATCGGGCTAATTTTTTTGCGAATAATAAATTTTGATTTTTCAAAATTATTATAGTTTGAATACTAAACCTCACAAAATTTTAGGGTCAAATTTTAAATAAAACATTAAATTTCAACCAAATACCATTTATTTGCATCATTTTTATATAGGAATGTGTTAACATACCTCATATACAAAGTATAAGCAACATGATGGATAAGCTCCAGATTTTAGTGAGTCGTTGTGAGTTCCATCTTCTCTCTTTATCATTGATGTAAAATACGTGACAATCAAAAGTAACTAAATCAAGTTAAAAAAGTTACATCAGAATGACATATCCACTTGCTCACAGTAACATAGCAACTTGCCATATAAGTTGCTTAGTTCCTCTAAGGAAAAAACTCAAACATATATAATAATTATTATTATCGTTATTTCAAAATTGGAAACCTATTACATTCTTGGATTCAAAAATATACATAAGAGTATGCCAATAGCACGGCATTCCAATTCCAAGTGATCGCCACAGATGAAGGAGATCTTGATGTGTGAATTCATGGGTTTTTTTTGTCAGGGTTAAAATATATGGAATGTATTTTAATCATTGGACTAAATTGAAGATACAAGATCATGTACACAAGCATCTCAATAAAACAAATAAGAAATGACCACCTACATTACTATTACAACTTATACAAAGTGCGTGTGATTATTCTATGATTATGACATTTTCTCTCACTTCCAAGAATAACAACACATTGTCTTCACCAAAGGACACATTATCCTTAAACTTTGACAAGTTGTTAACACTTTCATGAACCAACGTCGTCAAATGGTGTTGGTTCAAGAGACTACTTGTGGCAGTTTTTATTAATGTTTTATTCGATATAAGAGCATTTCTAATTTAATGCAAGAGTTAGGAAGTTATGGTACCCGAGATGTTACTTGGGAATTTATGAGCCAAGTTGATAACACCACCACATCCTTGCCACTATTTTCCAAGTAAATCTATGGAAAGAATCAGAAATGAGATCTCTGCCACTATTTTCCATGTAAATCTGCGGAAAGAATGAGAAATGAGATCTCTGAGTCTAGGTGGACAATGTATTTGGATTTGTCTATTGATATTTGATAGTTGGAGTAATAAAATTTCCAACGAGTTTGATTTTCATGAACAATACACATAGCCTGCTAAAAAATACCCAACTTGTCAATATCAGACATTGAGCATTGTAAGCAACGAGGAGAACTCTTCCATGGATTTGGTGGCTTCCTTTTGTCCCTAGAAGTTTCCCATGCATGTAAAAAACATTGAGAGAGAGTCAAGAGAGAGCTTATATGAAGATGAGAAAGAAGCTAGGTATTCTAGGACCTATAATCCAGAACCTTTCATCATGAATCATAGTCGATAATGGCAAGGACGTCAGGACTAGAGCTACAAAAAGAAAGGAAGGCCATGATATGTAGTAGATGATGGAAAGGATGTTGGGAATAGAGATACAAAAAGAAAGGAAGTCCATGATAGTAGAGTGTGTTTGGCTTCGACTAGGCACAGTAGTTCAAACCTAGCAACACAAGAAAATCCAAATCCAAGCAAAATAGACATGAGGGGATCTTAGTAAGTGATAACCTAACATTAAATTTAACTCTGTTTTTTCATGTCTTCTCTTTAGACCGAACCAATGCTACCTTATATTACCTAAAAAGTGAAACTCTTTAAACAAGTGTATTCATATGCCAAAATCCATTCTTCGTAACTGACCTTCCTTTGAACGAGATTAAGAAAATAAGATAACCACAAATATCTTGTCCCGGAAGATCTACAGAATTGACAGTTGGTCACCGGTTCATTAGGATCAAATCCTATTCATCACATGTAGGTTACATCTTCAAAGTTGCTAAGCTACACACAGAGAGAAAATACACACAGATGTATATATATATACACACACACACACACACACAGATTCTTTCAAACTTTCTCTACCATGGCATAGGAAGTCCAACCAGTAAAGTAAGGCACCCGCTAAACCCACCAAGTTCCTACTTTGCTAGCTACTTGCACCACCTTCTTTGCTAGGAAGTTGCACCAGTTTACTCTCATGAGTGAGAAAACCCCATTGTTTGTTATTTCATTCATTTGTGTAATTTCATTCATCTCCAATCTGGATAGTATACAAAGAACAAGTAAAGATGAACAATTTGTTTGAAATATTCGCAGAGAAATAAGGGGGAAAGCAAGGTGGAGACTAAATTTTAATATATGCTTCACTACCAAAATATGCCATTACACCCACCATGATTTTTTCACAAAAAACTTTTAGATGCTAAATAAAAGAAATGACAATTTTACCTTTGAATGTGAGCATGATCCATGCCTACCCATGCCAGAACCTCAACAAATTGAAATATGCAGAAGTTTAACTATAGGATTAACAACCTATGGCCTCTAAGTAATTATAATCTCTGTTGGGCCATCTCATCCCAGCACTCTTGCCAGTGCTTCAAATACAATGATGAATAAATGCTTCAAATACAATGATGAATAAGTATAAATAATGAAGTTTTATCATACAAGTTATAGATTCAATGAATGTTGTCACGTTGTATGTGTTTAAACGCTTCCATTCACCATGAATGTTTTTTTCATGGATCTTCACTAGCTTGAAATTAACTGAAGCTTTCCCTGACATATTTCAGACACAGAATGATGCACCAACATATGAGAGCTTCCAATCTGAGATCAAGTTTGAAATTAATTGAAGCTTTCCCTGGCAGATTTTGGACATGCAAAGATGGACCAACATATGAGAGCTTCCAATCTGAGATCAAGTTTGATGCGGGACTTCTATTTTTCCTTCAACAACACAAAATTTTTAGACCCCAAAGGAAGATCATCAAAGGCAAAGGAAGGTCATCCGGAGGTATGAATTACTCTTAGATATATAACATTTAACATTGTGCATGGTTGTGGGAAGCAGTGAGGCAACAGGTGGCAAGGCGGAAGGCAATGTCAAGGCAATGAGCATCCACAATAAGGTCAGGCCATCCACTGCCACAACTTCGACTGCAATGTTGTCAACCTTGTCAAAGCAACTTCAACAACATAGATTAACCACTTAACAAAATAGATATTTTTAAATCATTTACTGGTTCTGAAAATTGAGAAAAATAAAACCCATACACGAGATAAATATAGTCACATCAAGTTGCTATAAACCAATAAAAAATTAGAATGCCGAAATCTTATAAATGCTAAAAAGAATTTGTTTTCGAAAATAATATGGAATTCCATCTTAAATAGGGAAATAATGCATAAAATTGGGTGTTGGCATAAAAAAGGACCAAATAATGCCGCAAAATATACCATATAATAGGCGGTCAACTATCGTTGACCGCCATGTGAAAGCTATAGTCCCTTGCCTTCGGCAAGGACTAATAAGAACAAAATACTAATCAATAAACTACATATACAATAAATTAAATAATGTAGTACTTGATTCTTAGTGTTGTAAAGCTTATTGATAAAGGCATTATCTTTGGCTTAAAATATCTAATCCATTAATATACCACTAAATAAGATGTTCTATTCAAAATGAGTGTCTAAAGTATTGGATTCATGTGGGAAATAAATATACATGGATGTAAAGGAACATTGAATGTTTAATAATGTATAACATGAAAATGTTTAACACCAGGGTTACCTTGGCTAAGAAGAAATGGAACAATGGAAGTACCTCTAGATATACCATGGTCTAATGATCTTAAAATTTTGTCTTTCTTCGAGGTTTAACAATGGATAAGAAATGGTCAATTTTTCTTGAAGGACCTATGTTGGACTATATAATCATTCAATTAGAATAACATAACACTATAGAAAATGATTGAATCACAATATCATAGAATCAAGCTTACAATCTATGCATAAAGAAAGAAGAAATTGTTATTGAGGTAGTTGCACAAAAAGGTGGTTCAATAGTGATCAACCTTGATCTTCATAACAATACATAGCCTCATAGAACAAACAATGAGTTTCTTTTGATTGAACGCTTACACCAATTTATTTTGGAGAACAACTCATGCATTTTGCATACATTATTTAGTCAGACAATCTATATCTAAACACTAACCCACAGAAAAGAAAAATCCAAATAGATTGCATCATGTCAGAGGATTGACAAGATTGCATCAATTACCAACATACTCCCCCTTGATGTTGAGACGACTCACAATCTGATCTCAAAGTTTCAAAAAATGGACTTTAGCAACTGCCTTAGTGAAAATGTCTGCAATTTTTTCTTGACTCTTTATATACCGTAGTTATACTTCCTTCTTTTGCACCAAATCTCGAATGAAATGATACTTTAAATCAAAAAAAATTCTCCTGCTATGATGGATTGGATTCTTGGCCAATTTGATGACACTAGTGTTATCACAAAATATCACTGTATGATGAATTTGTTCCTTTCCAATTTATTCTAGAACTTTTCTAAGCCATACTGCTTGTGTACCTGTTGAGGTAACTGCAACATACTATGCTTCTATGGATGAAAGTGTAGCTATACTTTTCTTTGAGCTCCAATTAATTAGAATCAAACCAAAAGAGAAATAATTATGAGATGTAGACTTTCAGTCATCCAAACTACCTCCCTAATCAAAATCACTAAAGCCAACAAGATTAAACCTTTTAGGAGCATAGTAATGAATAACTAAAATTTAGAGTTCCTTTCACATACCTCAAAATCCTCTTGGCTTCCTTCATTTGTATTTCAAATGGTTGTGTCATGTATCTTGAAACACGAGAAACTAAATAAGCAATATCAGGTGTTGTGTGGGCTAGAAACATCAAACTTTGAAGAATACTTATGTATGTTGCCTTGTCAACTATTTCAACACCATCATCTCTACACAACCCAATTCCATGAGCAGTTGGATTGGAGTTTGGTTTAAATCTACCTTATCAAATTTCTTCAACATATATTTTTCATAATTTGCTGGACAAATCAAAATTTCATCCTCATTTTGATAAACCTCCATACCCAGAAAATATTGCATGAGACCCAAATATTTTATCTCAAATTCATTCATCATAGCAA
The DNA here is from genome assembly GCA_009831015.1 of Picea engelmannii. Taxonomy (NCBI): domain Eukaryota; kingdom Viridiplantae; phylum Streptophyta; class Pinopsida; order Pinales; family Pinaceae; genus Picea; species Picea engelmannii. The sequence continues at coordinate 711,245 of ML791177.1, forward strand.
TTTTGAATTCATCCTTCATATTATAACTACTACACATATATAATAAATCATCAACATATAGAATTACAATAAGAATATCATTACCTTCTTGTTTGTAGTAAAGTGTAGGTTCACTTTTACTTCTATTGAATCCACTCTCCTGAAAATATCCATCAATCCTAACATACCATGTTCTTGGTGTTTGCTTGAGGCCATACAAAGCTTTCTTCAACTAGTATACTTGATTTTATTTTCCTTGCACTTCAAAACATTGTGGTTGGTTCCACAAATACTTCTTCTTCTAAATACCCATTCAAAAAGACACTTTTCACATCCATGTGATGAATGCTCGATTTCTTCTGAGTTGCTAATGAAATCATCATTCTAATAGTTTCTTGTCTTGCTACTGGTGCAAATGTTTCTTCATAATCAATTACATACCTTTGTGTGAATCCTTTAGCAACTAATATTGCCTCATGTCTTTCAACACTCCCATCACTATTGTACTTAGTCTTGTATACCCATTTATTATCAATCTTTCTCTTGTCATGTGGAAGTTCTGTAGGCTCCCAAGTATCATTCTTGTGAATATAATCTATCTCTTCTTGCATTGCTTGCACCCAAACATCATTAGTACAAGCATCTTCAAAAAATGATGGCTCAAAATAATCCTTGGAAAGTAAAGAAAAATTTACTGTCTCACATATTGGATTTTCTTCATGTGTTGGACTTTATTCCTTTGATAAATGTCACTTAATCTTCTTACCTTCCTTGTAAAACTTGAATTTGATGTTGGGATTAAACTTGGAACTGGAGAATTAGATGAGGGGCTACTTGGTGTATTTGTAGCACTTGGAACTGAAATATTAGTGGGTTTATCATTATCAATATCATAAATAATATCCCTATGCAAAACAGATTTAGACATATCATCATGGCATTTGTGATGACTATAAACTCCCCCTTCATTAAAAATCACATCTCTTGTCACAAAAATGCTATTAGTGAGGGGATTATACAACTTGTGAGCCTTACTTTGTTCAATATATCCAACAAAAATGCATGACTAACTTTTTGGATCTAGCTTTTGTATCTTTTGATCAACTACCTGGACATAGGCTACACAACCAAAGACTCTGAAATGATTAACATTAGGCATTTTTTCATACCATGCTTCATATAGGGTAATAATATCAAGTGCACTTGTGGAACATTGACTGAGAATATATACAGATGTAGCAATTGCATCACCCCAAAAAGAATTGCTTAATCCCTTGGTTTGTAACAAACTTCTTTCCATTTCCACCACTATACGATTTTTCCTCTTTGCTACTCTATTTTGTTGAGGTGTGTAAGAAGTGGTCAGTTGTCTTTTGATGCCATTCACATCAAAATAATTCTAAAAATATTTTAAACAAAATTCTCCTCCACGATCAGTCCTTAAGCAATTGATTTTGCAACCTCTTTCATTTTCCACAAGGGATTTAAACCTCTTAAATGTATCAAAGGTTTCATTCTTAGTATTAAAAAAATAAACCCAACACTTTCATGAGTAATCATCAATAAAAGTAATAAAATATGATTACTTACCCAAACTCTTTGTCTACATAGGACCACAAATGTATGAATGAACTAACTGAAGTGGATAATGGGCCTTCCATGCATTTCCTTTTGAAAATTTATCTCTTGCATGTTTTCATTTAGCACATCCTTCACAAATATCCTTATGTTCTTGAAACTTAGGCAAACTATAAACTAATTATTTTGATGTTAGAAGCTTCAGACTATGGAAATTCAAATTTCCATACTTGAGATGCCACAACCAACTTTTTTCTTCATATGCCATATTGGCAAGATGGTTGTTATGTTCTCCAAAAATCAATGGGAACATCCTATTCTTTGACATAGGCACAACTATAACCACCCTATTTCCTTTATTCTTATCATAAATTGTACATTGTTGATTTTCAAACACCACCTTATAATTTTTCTCACACAATTGGCCAAAACTCAATAAATTATGCTTTAATTGTGGAGTGTAATAAATTTCTTTAACACTTTTCATACCTTCTTTAGTATGGACTTCCGTATCTCTTTTGCATCAACCTCCAATTCTTTGTCATCACCCATCTTGATCTTGGATTTGGAACTCTCATCCATTGTAGAAAAGAGCTCCTTATTTCCTGACATGTGGTTAGAACACCCTGAATCTAAATACCAAATATCTTTAGTGCCATTTTCAACTTTGTCATAAGATAAAAAGAATTTTTTTGGAGAGGCCTCGTCACCTTCTTAATAATAATTAACACCTTTTTTATTATTACCTTTTTTTAATCTACAATTCCTTTCAAAGTGACCATACCTTTTACAATAATAGCACTCGATATTTCTTTTATCAAATCTGCCTATGCCTCTTCATCGTGAACCACCTCTTCCTCTTGGATAATTCTGATTTTGACCTCTACCTTGGATTTGGTTGGTTTTTTTTCTAGCGTTGGCATCTTCTTTCTTTGTAATTTTCAATTTTGAAGAAAAAAAATTCTCACCACTTTCTCCAAATGAATCTATCAATCTTTCTTCATGAGACATAAGAGATCCAACTAGGTGATCAAACTGAAGAGTAGAAAAATCCTTTCTTTCTTCAATGATTATGGAAACATGGTTCCACCTTGGTGTTAGATACCTCAACATCTTTTTAATCACAACCTTTTTGTCCACAATTTCTCCAAGAGTAGCCATCTTATTGACTACATCTTTTACTCTCACACAATAATCACTTACATTTTCATCTTCTTGCATCTTCAAATTCTCTTTTCAATGTCTGTAGCTTGACAAATTTGAATTAATCACTTCCTTGGTAAGCTTCTTGTAGAGTCTTCCAGGCATCCTTAGTTGTCTTTGCACCTACAATTCTTAGAAACATGATTTTATCAAGAGCAATTTGAATATGAAATAAAGCTTGAACATTCTTCTTTCTAGATTCCTTCTTAGCTACTCTATCATTTGCAGTAAGAGTGGTCCAATCTTCTGGCTCTGCATAACCAATTTCTACAATATCCCATAGATATTTCTCTATCAAGAAGGTCATCATCTTGACACACCAATAATCATAATCACTTCCATTAAATTCTGGAATTGGTAAGGAAATAGATTTTGACATGATTAACCTAAAACAAAAACCAACTCTGATACCAAATGAAGGATATATGTGGGCCTATCTATAGATTAGATAATCATTCAATTATAATAGCATAACACTATAAAAAATGATTAAATCACAATATCATAGAATCAGGCTTACAATCCATGCATAAAGAAAGAAGAAATTATTATTGAGGTAGTTGCACAAAAAGGTAGCATTCAGATTGAAGTGTTTAATGATCAGATTGAAGTGTTTAACATTGTTGAGTTGATCTTGTGTGCTACATATAGATGATGTATCATTTTTTTTTATAGATGATGTATTGTTTTTTATTGGAAAACAATGAGTGTTCACATGGACACATTGTTTATTCGAAGTGTTCGTGAAAGCATGAGAATAGATCACTTGATGAGAACAGTAGATTAGTTAGGTTTTATTTGTGTGACCTTTTTCTCAGGCACCTTTTGTTCAACAAGATTTTTTTCAGTCGACTTCTTTTCATTTTCATGCTTCTTCTCAGCTTGCTTTGAAGGTCCGACACTCACCAGCTAGCCTAAACATGTGGTAAAGAGAGAGATTTCTTAGCTTTTACATTGTGAGGCCCTTATTACTAACTATATCATTTCATTAGAGAGAGAATATTTTGTAAAGATTCCTTTAGAAAAGCTTTTGGTTTGGGGCATCTATCTATAAATTCTTTCTGTAAATGCTTTAGCATAAGTGATCGCTTATGCTGTAATTCATCGCTTAGCTAGCTTAGGATGATCAAGCTTGTTATGCTATATAGTAGAGGTATCATATATATCTGTAATTGGTGCCAACTAAGCTGTAATAGGATGAATCAATAATTACATATATATAAATAGAGGGAGGAGAGATCCGTAATGGGTGTCTACCTACTTATACTTATACTGAGTGGGTATGTAGGTAGTGGCAGATCCATAATAGGATATTCAGTAATTACATCATGCTATGCTCTAGTTGCACGACATTTCTTTCTAGTCGGTCCTGGAGCCCTTTATCGAAACCGCGTGGATGTCCCCTGCTCCTTCCATTAGATTGAAGTACGAGTGACCGTTCACGGTGAACCGAATTTCACCTGATCTCTGGCAGGGTACCCTGCGCATTCCATAACAGAAGAAGTATTTATAAATAAGAGAATAACCCACTAAACAATCAACTAAAACAGACTCATATTAACATGGATCTGATCTATTATGTTTTCAAATCTTTGGAGACTGCTAGTTTCAATTTATATTACTTTATTTGGCATTAAGGCCAAGTGTTCCTGTAGTGAAAAACACCAAAAATATCCACCTCCCTGCAACAAGAGTCGACATAAGCACAATTTCTTCCCTAAAAGGAAAAAACAAAATTTATTGTTGATATGCATCTAAAATTTAGATTGAATGTGTAATATCGGATGGGAGAAGTCCATACCTGGTAGCAGTTGGAGTGAGTGGCACAGTCATCTCATTATTGCCCATTCCCACAAGGCATACCTTATCGCCAGAAGACATAGCCTTTAGAGACATCGACATGGTTTTGGAAAAACCAGCACAATCAAATGTTACATTTATGTTTCCATCCATGGAATTTTGTATGCAGGTCACTTCGTCATCAATATCCTGAAATCATACCAATTAGTAACAAAATCAATTTGGTATAAAATTATCCCATCCATTATACTTCTCACCACTGAAGCAACATACAGATATTAACAACATAAAGAATATTATTGACATTATACTTGAGAGTCTCTCAAGACTAAGATAGACTCATCAGAGAAAATATTTTTAGCCATTGATAGACACTCTTCATCTATACCAGCAATAATAATCTGTGGAGCTACAAATGCACATGCAGACATCACGGTGACAAGGTCGATATGACCTGCCCCCATTATGAAGACATTTGTCTTAGGACATACATAAGCATGACGACAAGGATGAACCCCAACACTAATATTAATACTTTGTTATTACTTTTGTAACAAAACCTGAATTCATATAAAAACCATTACCTATGGTACATTACGAGGACGATGCCCGCCCTATTAGAAAAATAGGACCGCGGAGAAATAAAATAAAACAAATGCAGAAACAAAACACAGAAGACACACAATACAAGAGAGACACAGATTTACGTGGTTCACCCAGTGTGGGCTACGTCCACCAGAGAAATTGCTAGGTCCTTCCTTTATTATTATCCAGCAAATGAAGGGATACAACCTACAGCAAAACTCACTGTAACATCCTCTTGTTTCTCTCAGAGTCTCCTCTCTCAGAATACAATATTCACCATCATCCATAGCCGCAATACATTTACCTCATAAAAGAGGGTTTCCTTCTAGGGAAAAAAACCCTAACATAATCTCTACCATTAGATCTATGACCTTATAATGAACGGTCCAGATTTACAATGAAATTACAATATACTTTTACAAGGCAAATTTTGCTTTGGGGGCTTCGCCCCCAGACCCCACAATTGGGGGGATAGCCCCCCCGGACCCCGCAGATGAGGTACCCTTCCTCTGTACTCCCCCATGTACAAGAGTGTACATACTTCTGGGGTGTAAATACTTCATGGGGTATAAACACAGCTGAAAGCAAGGACCTCTGAATCAGGAATATAATCAGGCTCCACAACCAACAATCTCCCACTTGGAGACTGATCTCAACAACTCCACCGCTGCTGAATATTGTGGACTCTGAACCTTCTTGGACCTGGAAAATTTCTTATTTTCATCTTCATTCTTGAAGACCAACTGAAACTAAGCAAGAACTCAGTTTCTCCCTGGTTACTCCCTTTGTTAACATGTCTGCAGGATTATGGCTAGTGTGTATCTTTTCCAGCTTCAATTGTCCATCTTCTAAGGCGGATCATATGAAGTGGTACCTCAAATGTATATGCTTAGTATTCGAATGGAAGGTTGAGTTCTTTGCAAGGTGAATGGAACTCTGATTGTCACAGTACAACCTGTTGTTCTCCTTCTTCTTTCCCAATTCCTCCATAAGCCTTTGTAACCAAATCATCTCTTTACTAGCCTCTGTAGAAGCAATATACTATGCCTCTATTGTTGAAAGTGCAACAACCTTTTGCAGTTTTGAAATCCAACTTACTGTTGTTCCACCTATAGTAAAAACATACCCTATGGTGCTCCTCCTGCTGTCTTTATCACCTGCCATATCTGAATCAACATAACCATGTAGAAAAGTGTTTAAACCTCCAAAACACAATGCATGTGTAGTAGTACCTCTCAAATACCTGAGAATCCACTTTACTGCCTCCCAATGTTCTTTACCTGGATTGTTCATATACCTGCTCACAACTCCCACTACATGTGCAATATCTGATCTTGTGCAAACCATTACATACATCAAACTGCCAACTGCTAATGAATATGGGACCCTGGACATGTATTCTATCTCCTTCTGTGTCTTGGGACAAATTTCCTTAGTTAATTTGAAATGGTTGGCCAAAGGTGTACTAACTGGTTTTGCATTCTGTATTCTAAACCTCTCCAACACCTTCTCTATGTACTCACCCTGAGACAATGTCAGTTTGCGATTTTTCCTGTCTCTTGTTATTCTCATACCAAGGATTTTCTTTGCAGCA
>ML791177.1:721018-752426 GCA_009831015.1 Picea engelmannii
AGGGATACAACCTACAGCAAAACCCATTGTAACTTCCTCTTCTTTCTCTCACAGTCTCCTCTCTCAGAATACAATATTCACCATCATCCATAGCCGCAATACATTTCCCTCATAAAAGAGGGTTGCCTTCTAGGGCAAAAAACTCTAACATAATCTCTACCGTTAGATCTGCGACCTTATAATGAACGGTCCAGATTTACAATGAAATTACAATATACTTTTACAATGCAATTTTTTCTTCAAGGCTTCGCCTCCGAACCCCTGCTGGGGGCCCGCTTTCCCCCAGACCCCCCAGCCGGTGGGATAGCCCCTCGGGACCCTGTAGAGGGGGTACCCCCCTTCTGCACTCCCCCGCGTGGAAGAGTGTACATACTTCTGGGGTGTAAATACTTCATGGGGTATAAACACAGCTGAAAGCAGGGACCTCTGAATCAGGAAGATAATCAGGTTCCAAAACCAACACGCCCTGTACTTGGCAATATGCTAGAAGACTGGATCAAAGAGATCGAAACATTGGAGGGGAGGATTGCACTAGCAGCCGACATTGTTGGGTAGGGCATTCTTAGGCGGGCAAGAGTTGGTAGCGGTGACCACAATTGCACTAGGAAGGCACCATTGTGGATCATCGTTGCAACGGATTGCATAGCAAGCTCTGCAGCTAAGACCATTGTTGAAGAGCGCAGTGCTCAGAGAAACAGTGCTGGTGCCATATCCCTGGGTGTAGAGATTTTCATAGCCGCAGGCACCTCTTGCATTTTACATTATAAATGTATTTTCATGTGGGGCTTCCAATATAGTCATTGCACTACCTTCCAAGCACACTGGATTCACACTAGCTGACAGTGGTACCACTATTACTATTACAGTCGAGAGTCAAGTACGGAGTGATGAATTATAACCCACTGCATTGCTAGTAATATCCCCACTTGCTTTTTATGTTAGACTGCTCAGTTGTTTGATCATTGGAACATCGTTCTTGGATTGATTCTTTACAGCTAAAAAAACCTTTAGCGGAGATCCCGGGAACTTCAGCTTAGATTGTTGAACTGCCCCAGGCGGATAGATTCTTAATAGCCATAACTTCATAGACACGGTTGGATGATTGCTGAACCCTTCTTCAGGTGATATTGTTTAACAATTGCCTTCTATCTCAATAGCCACACAAGGAAGCAGAGGTAGGTGTCAAGCACTTTAGCAGAGGGCATCGTGTCAACTCCAAGAATCCATTCAAACACTTGGCAATTACCATGCATGCACTAAACATTAGAGAATGAAACATAAAACATAAACATTTAATATTGTGAACTAATGCTAATATCAAATCTAACATTAATCCATCTCAAGAGAAGTAATGTCAATATATTTCCAAGTTCCTAACATTGAAACCAACAATTTTCCCCGTAGCCTTAATATGAGGTCAAATAAGAGGTAAAAAGTCTTGATTGGATGAGATAAATTTTTGTGAGCTCATTGGAGGAGATAAACCATTTTCATATATTTAACTGAAACACTTAGGATAAAAGGTTAATGAGTACATCGATTCATGTGTAAAACTGAAATTTTTTTGTCAAACCGATTTCTATTAGTCCCTCCAGCCTGAAGGCAGGGACTAATAAAGAGTAGCAAGAGAAATGGTTGAATTCCTTCATGATCTAGGCAATATTTTGTCATGATCCCAATTAAATAGGCAATATTTTGTCTTCAATCCAATTGATATGACTTCTTCTTTTTTAATCCTTATCATAGTTCCCATTAAGAAGATAATTTCTTGAATGCTCCCTCAATGCATGGTAGTATAGTTGTAACATAGCTTCATAGTTCCCATTAAGAAGATAATGGCTTGAATGCTCCCTCAATGCATGGTAGTATAGTTGTAACATAGTTTCAATGATGTATCATGATGCATGGTAGTATAGCCATAACATAGCTTCAATGATGATCAGATGGGACATTGGGTATCTTGTACATCCTCATATGAGGGTGGGGATGGAGGAATAATAGAGAAAACAGATGAGATGTATTTCAGTTCTCTAACATTTTTACCAATAGAAGTTGGAAATTGAAAAGATTTCTAACTCTTTTACCAATAAAAGTTGGAAATTGAAAAAAATGGAAGACAATCTATTGGATAATCCTATAATGGATAGCACACAATGGATTGTATTCAATTAGAAAACCTTATTTTGGTGTTAATCATTAATTTTATTAATTAAATTAGTTAGAAACATCTTACTTTGATATGATTGATTAAAATTAACCTATGTAATTTATAACATCTTTGTTTAATATGATTTTAATATGATTGATTAAAATTAACCTATGTAAACTATAAATACAGTCCATCACAGAACAATGAAGATGAGTACTTGGCACAATTACATTTTTTTACCATTTTATCCTTGATCTTTTTTCCTATCTCGGGTTTAAAGATCTTATGAGTATCAAAAGAGGAAGTGCTGAAGCCATGAAGGTGAGGTGAATATGGTGGTGATCTACTCTGTCCAGCAGTGAAAGAGATGATTCGTGGAAAAGAAACATAAGAATTAGGTGAAATGAAATTCATAAGATGTCGAGAATGTAAGATATTACGTAGAAACAATAGTAGAGTAATATAGATCATTTCGATGTGGTTTTGTCCCTATCATTTCCATTATAGATAGTTGGATGTGCTAAAAGAAAATGGGTAAAATTACGGAATACAACATGTGAAGCTGTAGATGAGAAATGTCTCTAGTCCAAGTGGGAACAGTGAAGGGGCAAATTATGCACTGCAACATGCAAAGATGTATATGGATATATTCTTGTCTATTTTTTTTCAAAATTTGCCACAAGCACAATCTATGGCGTGTTGTATTTTATAAAGCACATTGCACACGCAAAAATGGCATTTATAGTCATAGGAATGATGGGGGTCACAGTGTAGGACACTATGGATTATTTTTGGTCTAGGAAATGAGCTAGATTTGAGAGGTGAAACAACTATTTTGACATGCTCTTGGAAGCCTTTAGAAGAAAAATTAAAGTTGAAATAAAGTAATTTGCGATTTTCTCTTTGTAATCATATTGACTTGAAAAATGGATTATTTGCAACGTTAAAATTTGTTAACTCGAGGTCTCTCAATTTGTAATGTATAAATTACATCATTAGTTGTTGGAGATACCTGGAATATCTCTACTTTGGACTATCCATTTTTAAGTTTCATTTGATACAGAGGAGAGACAAACTTTGAAATTGTAAGATGCCATTTTATACATAGCAGATACTGATTGAGGGGACAATTAAGTAGACACTTAGAAATTCATCGAGAATTGAGCTATCATGTTTTCAAATTCATCTTTGGAGACGCTAAATAGGTAAACCTTTTAAACCTATCCAAAGATGAGTCGAGATGCTAATCTGAATCCATTACTTTTAAATACCATGTTGGAGGAGAGGATTCCGTGGACTTTTGTTTTGGGACTATATGTGTGCGTAGTTTACTCTGAAGTACCATTGTGACCAAATAATTAGCACCTGAATTGCACTATCATCGGAAGAATCCGGTTGCAATGCAGTGAATGGCCAGGGTTTATTGACTCTACATGGTAAGATAACGGTTAGAATTTGAGTTTATAGAGAGAGTTCTGGCTGGTTAAATAGGTTGCAACAACTCACTTCTCCAACTTCATTCTTAACGGAAGATCCCAATTAGTTCTATCGATAGCAACTACAGGCTCGATTAAATGGACATATGAAACAAATAGGATTGTAGGGATACAATATGGAACCATTGCATTGACATCTTGTATTTAAGTGGCCCAGGATATGACATGGTATTGACACGGGGAGATTGAAGTGGCCCAGGATATGACATGGTGAATGACACATACCAGATTTCTATTTTATTTTCTTCAATCATAAGTACTCAAGTTAATAGTATAATATGCAAGGTATACATGCTATTATAGTATATCAATAAAAAAGGAATCAGATTCAACGATGATTGATTTATTGTAACAAAAACGCTATCATCATCATCATGTACAAATCAACAATAACAATGAAGTATTTTAACAAGGCAAGGAAAACGAAATGATAGTGACATGGTATTTTAACAAGTTAAGGAAAACAAAATGATAGTGGCATGACAACAATTAAAATTCATGAAAAGAAGAAGCTATTAAGGAAACCGAAATGATAGTGACATGATATTTTAACAAGTTAAGGAAAACAAAATGATAGTGACATGATATTTTGACAAGCTAAGGAAAACAAAATGATAGTGACATGACAACAATTAAAATTCATGAAAAGAAGAAACTAAAAAGAGGTAGAAACATGCCATGTTAATAAAAAGAGGTAGAAACATGCCATGTTAATTTTATACTAGTAAGTTAAGAATTAAATCAATGTTTATTATATGAGTCATTTTTTTAGGCTCATTAAATGAATTCACCATAGTAGATGAATCTTACAAATTCATCAAGCTCCTAAGATTTTTAAGTGGAAAATCTAGGCTTTGATATCACTTTGTAACATCACATTAGGATGTTACCTCTACAATATAGTTAAAATAACAAACATTTGAAAAATAAAATAACTAAACACAAAAATACCTATCACCTTTAGTTCTTAAAAGTACAAGAGTGAGTTACATGAGCTCCATATCCCACCAAAGATGTCTCCAACAAGATCCCATAAATTAGTCTTTCACAAAATACCACAATCAAGTCTTCAATAGAATTCCATGAACTAAACTTCAATAAATAGAGGAGAGATCACATCAAGGTTTGATTTTCCTCCCAACCAATGCAACCACCTTCATAGATGTTTCCCCTTGAGTAGGGATCAATATAAAAGGGTTAAGTAAACTCACAACACTCATTAAATATTAAGAATCCAACCCAACAACTAAAGAGTAAATTAAAAAGACTTATTGCAATAGAGACTAGGTGTGGCATGGACTTGCAACACCTCCAAATCCCATAATATTATGGCATGAAAAGGTCCTATTACCACCTTTATATAGTCATATCAAGAGTGGCAATAATGAACAAGGATATTACTACCACCTTCAACTTGTGTTCACAACCATAACAATAGAGGAATCCTACTATGCAAGGATCTTACAACCACCTTCAAATTGATATGGAAACCATAATAGTAGTTGCATTCTGCAATTTTGGACTAAGGAAAATAGTGCAAGGAGCATACTGATATTTAGTACCTCCTCACGTTGTAAGTACACTCCCAACCCCTTAATCCACACAAACCTTGTTGGCATAAACACAATTCTACGCAATCCCACTAGTACCATAACACAAGTGCATCAACAACACTATTCTCCCTATGAAATCTAGACAATTATACTAAGAAAACGCAAAAAAAAAATATAAAGATTGAAGCAAAACATCAAAGATCTCAATGTTTGAGATTATTTCTTCCCATTCCTTCCCTATCTTTTTATTGAAAAATTGATACATATATAGCCTTCATATCTCTACAAATATGGAAATTTCTACAAATAATATTCCACTAATTCTAATCATCTAAGGATAATTGTTGATTCTGAATAACCTTAAATTATGTTAAGAAAACTGACTAACCCTAATTTATGTTGCAAACACTATAATCAAAATTTTCTACAGGCAAATACATATTACAACAATATGTAATAAAAATTAAGCATTATCTTCAACACTCCCCCATAATGCTTAATGAGGTGATTCTGAAAATCTTTCTCATGTAATGAAACTTCTCTCTTGGTAGTGATTTTTTGAAGACATCAAAACGTTTATCATCTTTTCATTGGTGAAGAAAACAACAATGTGTTCATTGTAGTATATACCTAGATGTTAAGAAAACTCCTTTGCCACTAACCTTGCTTTGTTCTTTTGTTTGGACCCGTCAATACTTTTTTTCCTACACCCATTTTACCCCAATAAAATATTTTTAGGAGGATCCAAAAGTTCCCATGTTTTATTCCTTTTAATAGTTGCAATCTCTTCATCCATTGCTTTGCACTATCCTTCCCATTTTAATGCATCTTCACAGAATATTGGCTGAAATTAAATATGGGACATAAAAGAAAAGTTAGAATATCCATAGATTTCATTTAAGGATTTTACCTTTCTTGGAGGAGGACTTGCACTTGAAAAGGACTTAAATTTGATGAAGATGATGTAGTGTATGTAGTTTGAGTAGTACTTGGACTACTGGTTGGATTTGTAGAAACATAATATTCATCTTCTTGTATAATAATTCTTGGACATTCTTCTTGCACTCCTCGATTCCACTTCCATTTTTCTTTTTCATCAAAAAACACATCACCACTAACCAACAATATTTCATTTTTAGGATTATACAATCTATAAGTCTTTGTCTCCTCATAATAGCTAATAAAAATGAATTTTAAACGTTTATCATCTAGTCTTTTGCTTTTTTCATCACGAACATGAGGAGAAGAAATACAACGAAATATCACGAGGTTTTCTTCCATTCCATTCCTAATAAGGAGTCATGTTTTGAACACTTCTTGTTGGACATATATTAATAAAACAAAGAATGTAGCCACAACTTTAGACCAAAAAATATTTGGAAGACATTTACCTTTTAACATGCTCCTAGCCATCTCAACAATTGTTCGATTAGTTCGTCCACACTATTTTGTTGGGGGAGTATAGCCTGTTGTGAATCCCTATATATGCCAATGGTTTTTCAATAATCATCAAACTCCTTAGAAGTAAATTCTCCACTAACTTTAAAACATGACCACTTTTTTTCTCAATAACAACTTTAAATTGTTAAAAAATTATAAGCACATCAGATTTTTTTTAAATCAAATACACCCATGTTCTTCTACTAAATCGTTCACAAAAATAATAAAATACTTTTTTTTTCAGTGACAAAGTTTGCATGGGATCAAATATATCTGCATGTACTACATCCAATTTTTTTGTTGCTCTCCAAGATTTTCCTGAAATTAGTCTCTATGATGCTTGTCGAGAATGCATCCTTCACAAACTTGATCAACACAATCAATAAGAGGCAAGCCTTTGACCATTTGGTTATTATATAGTAAATTTAAGCCTCTTATATTTATATTCCTTTACCTCATATGCCATAGTGAAGAACCATGATCATAGGCAACTTTTAATGCTATATTTTCTTCATAAGGAAATTGAAAGAAAAGATTATGTTTTCCAACATATTAATTTTGGCTATTATACGATTAATATTTAGTATTTTCTTTATCATATATGATGAGTTCATTGTTCTTAAAAAAACAAGATATCCCTTTTCAATAAGTATCCCCACACTCAACAAATTATTTGCTAAACTAGGAACACATAAGACATCATTAATATGCTTTACTTGGTCGTTATTTGTTTTTATTGTGATTGTTCATTTACCTTTAACTTCCACTCTGTTGTCATCTCCCAAGAGTACTTCAAACTTTGTAGATTCATCTACTTTGACAAATCTATCTTTGTTTCCAATCATGTGGTTGTTGCAGCCACTGTCCAAAATCCATACCTCTTTGAAATCTTGTTAGCTGTTCATCACAAGCAAAAAAACAAAAGCGTCTACATCTCCATTTTAATCAGAAAAATTATCTTATTCCTTTTTTTTTCCAACAATTACGTTCATAATGGTGAAATGTTTTACAATAAAAACATTGTACTTGGAATTTTCCAAATTTTTTACCTCCATCATTATTGTCATTATATTTTCCTTTGTTATTTGCATTACAAACTCTTCCTTTGCCTCCTCTATTTTCTTGTCCTCTTCCTCATCCATTGTTCATAACTTCCTCGTTGTAAAAGTTCTCAACTTCATGACTTATATCTATGAAAATATTGTCTTTTGCTTGAAAAGTTTGCTCAAAATATTTTTCAACACATATATTCATCCTTTGTTCATGAGATTGAAGAGATCCCATAAGATCATTCACATACAACTAAGTTAAATATTTAGATTTTTTAATAGCGACAACAACGAAATCAAATTTTGCAAGAAGACTTCTTAAAAAATACAACAAAAAAAATGATCTCTTAAATCTTCTCCATAAGATATAACTATTTATTGCATAGATTCTGAATTATGCATGAAAAGAGTTTCAAATCCTCTTCTGAGAGATTGGAATTTAACAAATTTTACCTTTTTTTTTCTTTGATACGCTTGTTGGAGCACATCCCATGTCTCCTTTGATTTTGTTGTTACAACAAGTCTTGGAAAAATAAATCCGTGGAGTGATTGTTCAATCAAAAAAAGAGCTTTTGATTCTAATGTCTTTTTTAAAATTTTCCCTTAATTGATCTCTTTGGACTTGGGTCAAGCCAACAATAGATTAAGTATATCCTAGTTCTTTATAACCATTTTCCACCAAATACCACAATTCCTATCAAAGAAACAATGTTTTGATTTCAATGCGCCAAAAAATGTAATTCTCTCCTTTGAATATTAGTATTTGAGGCTTGGAAATATTAAGACTATTGTTGCTCTTGGCCATTTCTTTAAAATTTCAAGCACTCCCATCAATAACTTCATTTTAATGCTCCAAAAACCATAAATCGCATATTTGAAGATTGGTATTTGTGGTTGGGAAACATTAAGACTGTTGTTTCTCTGGGCCATTTCTTTAAAATTTCAAGCACTCCCATCAATAGCTTCAATGTGCGGAAGCTTCACAAACAAATTTAATCTTTCCCTAATCTTGCTCTGATACCAAATGTACAATTATGAGGATATAATTGTAGTAAGAAAACACAACAAACAATACAAAGATTGAAGAAAAATATCAAAGATCTCACTACTTGAGATTATTCCTTCTCATTCATTTTCTATGTTTTTATTGAATAACTAATACATTCATATTTAGCTTTCAAATTTCTACAAATATAGAAATCGCTACAAATCATCTACAACTAATTATAATCAAGTGAGGCTAATTCTAAATAACCTTAATTAATTATCTGTAACGTCCTGCTCTTGTGTGCACTTGATGTGACTTATTCTTTGAGGAAACTTGTGTGAAAGTGATCCAGTTCATTATATGATTGTGTAACATCCCGCTCTGGTGCACTGAGAAAACTTATTCTTTGAGGACACTTGCTCGCAAGGGATCTGGACTTTTATGATGTTAAACCATTTATCCTTGATTATGATGTGTTATGATAGATGACATGATGTTTTTACTACTTTGATGTAGACAGGTGTTGTTGACTCTGTTTCATTGAGTGTGCAGGGTTTCGGACCTTGAGGATGCAGAGGCATCGGTGGAACTCCTTGGACTCCGGATTGAGTCAAGGAGTGTGCTATTTGGGTTGATTTATGTACTATGATATTTCATTGAAATTGATGATATGATGTTGACATGTTCTGACATGATTGTTGATGATGCAGGCTGACGATAGCTTGCCGACCAGACTCACATATGGAGTAAAGGGGCCACACACGATTTCCAGAGAGGTTGAGGGAGTGGTGTGGAAAGCATCCCTGTCGCAGCCTACTAGCACTCCCGTCATGGCTTGAACTATAGGTTAACGATTACCTAGTTCGAGAGGATCCACGATGTCGTGAGGGTAGACTGTGATAGCCACTCACAATGATTCTAAGGGGCGCAGAATAAGGCAGGGGCACCTTATTCCTTAGAGCCCTTAGTCTCCCATAATTTCACCTAGTGGAGTGTTGACTCCAGGGGTTATAGATGTCTACCAATCAGTCAAGTCAGCGAGTGGAACCCTTGGAGCATGTGCTGCATCTTGAAGGGCACGTCGTGCAAAAGAAACACAAGTTGGCGAGTGGCACCCTTGGAGCATGTGGTGCATCTTGAAGGGCACGTTGCATTGATGATGATGATGAGACAAACCTAGAAGGCCCTAAGACTTTAACGCCTTAAGAAATTCTTAAAACGACTCCCCTAATTTATTGTCTCCCAGTTCAAAATCTAAACCTAAATCTAAAACATCTCTAAGGTAAAATTTTGTTTAGCCTTAAGAAAAAGACCCTACAAAAATAAACATAAAGATGTAAACTAAAACCCTCCTAAGTAATAGTTCAAGTCTTCTTAAATTTACGAGGGGTAAAGTGAAGAGAGGGATAATCTAATTAAAATCCATGCTGTTAAATTGTAAAATGGAATAAAAATTAATTAACGTGGGAGAGTATAAAAGTTATGAATTTAAAAATAAAATGAAAAGATTAATTAGCGCATTTATCTTTTTGGTTTAAAAAAAAAAAAAGGGAATAAATAAAAATAGGGAAACTAGGTGATAAAGGAAGCATAATAAAGGAAAGAAGGGGACATAGGGTAAAAAGCAAAGTCAACATAGTTTGGAATCTACAATTAAGAACTTTCTAAAATGAACTAAATTTAGCAACTTCATTTTAGGGAAAGTTATTAAAAGCATGTAAGGGGATCTAGGAACACCTAGGAGTGATTTTAGGAGTGACTCTAGGTGGGTGAGGGAAATGAGTCCTTTAATAATTTTAAAGAAAATAATTTTGGAGAAACGTGGGGGATGAGTGACACTTGTACGACAGAGAATTTTTAGAGGATTTCATTAAAACTTAAATTNCCAGTTCAAAATCTAAACCTAAATCTAAAACATCTCTAAGGTAAAATTTTGTTTAGCCTTAAGAAAAAGACCCTACAAAAATAAACATAAAGATGTAAACTAAAACCCTCCTAAGTAATAGTTCAAGTCTTCTTAAATTTACGAGGGGTAAAGTGAAGAGAGGGATAATCTAATTAAAATCCATGCTGTTAAATTGTAAAATGGAATAAAAATTAATTAACGTGGGAGAGTATAAAAGTTATGAATTTAAAAATAAAATGAAAAGATTAATTAGCGCATTTATCTTTTTGGTTTAAAAAAAAAAAAAGGGAATAAATAAAAATAGGGAAACTAGGTGATAAAGGAAGCATAATAAAGGAAAGAAGGGGACATAGGGTAAAAAGCAAAGTCAACATAGTTTGGAATCTACAATTAAGAACTTTCTAAAATGAACTAAATTTAGCAACTTCATTTTAGGGAAAGTTATTAAAAGCATGTAAGGGGATCTAGGAACACCTAGGAGTGATTTTAGGAGTGACTCTAGGTGGGTGAGGGAAATGAGTCCTTTAATAATTTTAAAGAAAATAATTTTGGAGAAACGTGGGGGATGAGTGACACTTGTACGACAGAGAATTTTTAGAGGATTTCATTAAAACTTAAATTAATAGTGATTTACAGAAAGTAGGTGTGTCTCAAATTTCTATAAAAGAAAGGGAAGATGAGGAAGAAAGGGACTGGTTGTTAGCGTAATGTTACGTTGTCGGATTGTGACTTGACTGATTGCTTGTGAGGAGTTGGGATTTTCTTAGCTCGGATTGGAGTGGTAGCTCAGCCTTGCGAGGCGAGCTGGGAAGCTAGACTTACTTTATGGAATTTGTGTGGCCCCTTTGCGGCCCGGGGGGCTAAGGGGGAAGCAGAGTACCCCTAGAAATTGGCTGGGAGGTACTGGTGAGGTCTCAACGGTCGGCAAGCAGGAGCAGGATGGAGCGCGTGGATGACACTCGGGGACGACATTGAGGCAACGTTATGATTGTTTTAAATTGGTAGAATTGTATGCATTATAACTCATGCTAGGATTGGATTATTAGTTTTAAATGGACTTAATGGATGTTTTTAGTTATATGCTCAGCGATTAAAATCGTATCTACAGTTTTATTCTTAAGGTTCTTATGCGATAGGTGTTCTTGATCTTGCAGTAATGAAATACCCCTGTGATAGTAATTCAACTATTGTATCCTTCAGCGAACTTATAGTCGGCCATTATAACCTTGCTGGAAATTCCGCTCGTAACCTGGTTGAAGGCCAGTGATGTCCCTCAACCTTTCTCGCAGACAGTACGCTTGATGTGAGAAAATTTTAGATGGTCGTTTTCAGGTTGCTAGCGAATTCTCCTTTCTTGACAACCATTGATACTCTCATTTATCCACTGCCTCTTCCTAAATTGAATGAACAATGATTTTAATTGATTTATTGTATCCCTTCGTTGCACCTCCGTAAACTCGGAGCTCCCCACAACATAGACAATAGGGATAAATCTGTATCACCTGGCACCATTACCGATTTAGACCACCAGGATGGAACCTTGCTATCGATTTTAAAAGTTTGCTTCCGATCAACTGAAGAATAGGTATTTACCACAGAAGATTGAAGGTGTTACGATCACCTTAGATTTGAGCCTGTTGCCCAAATAAACACTTAAAAATCTAAAATTTTAGCATATATAAAACAAACAATCGATACCCTGGGGAGGTACTCATCTCTCGTTCTGCTCTTGCCTCCTGAGTTATTTCCTGGTGAATTTCCTTCTCGGCCTCTGCAGCTGTTTGCAAAAACACCAAAAAAATACCTAAAATCTGACCCTGGGCGTATATAAACTGGAGATAGTTGTGTATAACCGCATGTATCTAGTTGGGCGAATCCAGCTATGGTATTCTGTTGACGTTTGTTTAAATTTTACTTAGTAAACCGTTGATGGATCGCGTCCCTCTGTCATTCTACTCCTTGCATTCTCACCCTTACGTCATGCACCTCCTTCCCTTCTGCAAGTTTCACTACACCCTTTATTTGAGCTTCGAATTTACTGTTCAGTTGCAGCTAGCAAGCTCGTCCTTCGTTACATTTGCCAACAAGTCAAAGGGTAGTTTGAAAAGGAATTGTAGAGGTCCAGCGTTCGAGTCTCTCCCTGAAGACCAAAGGGTTGCATAGGGTAGAGTGAACGAGTTGTGTCAATTTCCTATTCCCTTGTTGTATGTATCACTTTATTTATTTTTCCTTTTTCGTCTGGCGCATGGCAGAAATGGTGGGGTTGCATCCATATGGACCGGGGCTGCCATTCATTGACTGCATCCTCCTTTTGCCAGTTCTCTTTTCCCTGACAGCCTGTTTATTCCAGAATTGCCAGCATTTACTTGGGAGCTAGACAACACTACAATTGGGGTCGGCAATTCTAATTGATGGACAGGCAGCCTAATCTTTAGCAGTGTTGAGTGCGTTAGAAACAGCATTAGTTAAGGCTATCTTAATGTTAACATTATATTTTGGGTTAGAGTAATCATAATAGACATGCTTAGGATAATGTAATGCTGGTATTATTGTTGTTTATGATAATGAATTTCAAATGAAACATTTATGCTAGAGCTACTAGTCATGGAACTGTTAATGAGGACGTTGGAGTCATTTTATGGTCAAGTTACTGACATGATTATAGGTAATAGATCAGATGAATATATGGCTCATTATATATAGTTATTGTAAAACAAATGAAAAATAGGGTTATTTAATGGTAGTGACATTTATGTAAATGTTATTCAATTGTTATATAACGGATGCCTATTTAATTGTTAAGGAATTGCAATGTCTTATAGTTGCTCGTTATTTACTTAATCGCTATTAATTGGTGGAGAACCATGAAATGCTTTGCTAATTAAGGGTAATGTTAGGGTAACGTTAAACGAAGGAGGATGTTAATTTTAGGAATATCACTGAAAATTTTATTGTTAATAATATAGATTGGTATGGTAATGGAAGGGTTGTTGTTGTAGTTTTATTTCTTATCCATAATAAATAAAATGAATTCTTATTATTAATGCTCTTGGTAAAAGTTACTGTCAATGTCATTTGTTTATGTAATGGTAATGCTTGTACAAGGTGAAAAATGCTATTCCAGTATTGATAAGATATGAATGCAAGATCCCGGTTTCCTCTTTACAATGTTAGTGTGGTATAAAAAGAATGATATGGTCAGTTCATTGTAGGGATAATTAAGTTTGTTTTATTTACAACATGAAAAATATAAGGTCCTTGAAGGGAGTACAATGAGTTAATACGATTGGGTTGAGGGGAACGTTGCAATTAATTATGTGAACTTATTGTTGGATTAAGGGTGTTAATTTCCTTAATAGCCTTACTAATGGTGAATGCCTTGTAATGAAAAGGTTAGTCCTGCGAACTTTTTATAATGAAAGGGTGTTACCCTTTTATGGCATTGGTTGTAGTTTTAGTGTTGGGATAACACATAAAATATAAGGTGATGTTATTTTGCAAAGTTATTGGGATATAAATGTAACATGTTCATATTGTCATGACAATGTTATTTTAATTTTAGTTTTTATTGATAAACATAGGTGGTGTAGTGTCCTTGAATAGGTACAAGGATTATTGAGTTAGTAAATGAGGGTTGTTGTTCATTTTTGAATAATGTTGTACTTGGTTGATACGCCTTCTATGCGCTTGGTCTGCTTGTGTTGGGCGGGACGTAGACACTTCCAT
Source organism: Picea engelmannii (assembly GCA_009831015.1). NCBI lineage: Eukaryota > Viridiplantae > Streptophyta > Pinopsida > Pinales > Pinaceae > Picea > Picea engelmannii. The sequence goes on from ML791177.1 coordinate 735,326, forward strand.
GTAGCCTCAGTATATAAGCTTCTGTGTGTGATTTTTCCTGTGTATAGAATCCAGTGTCGTGTCAAGAGTCTCGGGCCCTTTAAAGGCAGGGTTTCCACTCTTGCGACACACCTGACAGAGATTACTAGTTTCTGCCTGAGCAGTCGGCCAGGAGCCTATCTGACCTTCCCTCTCTCCGGAGCAGAGGACTAAGATTAAACGCCCTGCTTTTCTGTGCAGAAATAGTAAACTCTACTACTATGGATTCTTCCATTTGTGACTGTACTCTACATAACACCTTGTGTCATTTTCTGCTTACAGTTGCTTGTTGTGTGCCTTATGTCAATGGTCGTTTAATGCTTGCAGTTACTTGTTGTGCATTTTATGTCTTCTTGTTGTGATCATCATGGTTGCGTCTTGTTAGTCTTCGGGTGGCGACGTAGAGTCAAGTATGTCTATTTCCTTTTACACGCGCGCACACACATTAAAAAAAAAAAATATTTCGCACCTGTTATCAAAGTTGTTGTCGTAATGAGGAGGGTATCACATATGGTATCAGAGTGGGTCCGACCCACAACTTGGGATTCTCTACGGCTTTCGTTGTCACGATTGATTTTATTATATTGTTGTTGATCGAGTTGATTGTGTGCGTGTAGGAAATCACGGTTAAAGGACGCTGCAGAGGTAGACGATGGGGTGCTAGGGGAGGAGGTGTGACGCCTCTAGTAGCATCCACGCCTGAGGGGTCTAAACCCCAGGGAGGTCAGCAGGTTCTTGGACAAGAGCAGATCACATTTGGCGATGTCGTGGGGATGATGAGATCTTTTCAGCGCATGTCAGAGGTGCTGATTAGCCGATTGGATAGAGATGAGGCTAGGGCATCGACACCCGCTGAGGTTCCACCGCGCGCACCGGCCGTTATAGGTAGCATTCATCGTGAACTTGAGAAGGTTAAATTTCCCGAGTTCTTTGGTGCCCTGGATGGCGCCGCCGCCGAGGCATGGTTGGAGAATATGACGATGTGCTTCACACTTCGTGATTATACCTCTAACATGAAGGTCCGCATGGCAGTCTTTCAACTGAAGGGGAGTGCTCTTCTATGGTGGAAGACGCTCCTGCCGCAGCTGAACATGGCCGTGGAAGACGTGTCATGGGAACTGTTCGAGGAACGATTCCAAGAGAGATACCTTTCAGAGGAATTCATTGAGCGTCAGCTCAATGAGTTCAACGTGTTACGACAGGGAGGTTGTATGGTGCCCGAGTACGAGGCATGTTTTATGGAGCTGCTCCGGTATGCTTCGCACCTTAACACTGAGAAGCTCAAGGTCAACCGGTTTGTGTTTGGCCTTAACGGCAGCCTACGTGCAAAGGTTAGGATCTTGATGCCCCAAACCTTACACGACGTTGTCCAAAAGGCCCTCATACCAGAAGAGGAGCTTATCAGTGGGGGTCAGACCAAGACTCCATCGAGACCAGCAGGGCAGGGTTCCTCTGGTACACCGCAGCATCAGACACCGACTAGACATACGCTGGGATATCATGGCTTCAAGAGAGGATCCACTTTCACTACACCCCAACGACTGTCGCCTCAGCAGCGGGCACCCTATCAAGGACCACAACAGCAGCAGTAGCAGCATCGCCTGCAGCAGCAGCAGTTTAGGCATGTTCAGCAGAACAGACCTGGGTTCCAGGACGGTGGGCCGTCATCTTCTACTTCAGGTACCAGGGCTACTGGGTTGAAGAAGGGGTGTTGGATGTGTGGGGAGCCACACTACCAGCACGACTGTCCTATGGAGAGGACCAGAGTGTCCTGATCATCCGAACCCACTCCAGTTGAAGTTATGGGCAAGGCCCATCGGATTCATGCAGCAGTGAATAACCACCAGGCAGAGCACCAGTTGAATGTGCTCGAGACGACAGGTACTATCGCTGACCATACCCTTAGTATTTTGATAGACCCTGGTGCGACTGACAGTTTCATTTATGGTGCAGCGCTAAAAATGATTAAGGTAAAGGGAGTCGAACAGGACGAGTTTAGCTTCGTAGAGATGGCTTCAGGAGCCAAACAGAAGGTTGGAGGAAAGGTTACGGGATGTGCCCTTAACCTGGGAGAGTTTTTCACGAGGGTCAACTTGTACGTCACGATATTAGGGTCTTACGACGTCGTGATTGGTATGGATTGGTTGGAATCGCATGAGGCGATACTCAACTGTAAGATGAAACGGTTGAGCTTTGTCGATGATGAAGGACATAGATGTGTGATTGTAGGACGGAACCAGGGAGTATACCTGAGGTTTGTCTCTTCCTTACAGTTACGGAAGAGTATGCGCAAGGGGTGCAAGCTTTATGCAATCCTTGCGCTAAACGAGAAGGGAGTAGCGGAAGGTCTAGAACACCTTCCAGTGGTGAAGGCGTTTGCAGACGTATTTCTAGATGAGTTACCTGGGATGCCGCCGGAGAGAGAATTAGAGTTTACTATAGACCTGAAACCGGGGACTGAACCGATAGCAAGAACGCCTTATTGGATGTCAACCCTAGAGTTGCAAGATTTGAAAAAGCAACTGAAGGAGTTGCTGGACCTGGGACTGATACGTCCTAGTGTGTCACCGTGGGGTGCACCAGTTATTTTCATACGAAAGAAGGATGGATCATGGAGGCTTTGCATTGACTACCGTCAACTGAACAAGGCTACGATCAAGAATCAGTATCCCTTACCAAGAATTGATGATCTATTCCATCAAATGAAGGGTGCGACAGTGTTCTTTAAGATCGATTTATGATCAGGGTATCACCAGTTACGGATCAAGGAGGATGACATCCCTAAGACCGCCTTTAAGATGAGATTTGGACATTACGAGTTTGTTGTTTTACCGTTTGGATTGACAAACACCCCAGGGGTATTCATGAGTTTGATGAACGGGGTGTTCCACGAGTACTTGGACAAGTTTGTCCAAGTATTCATTGACGATATCTTGATCTACTCTCGGACGACGGAGGAACATGATCAGCACTTGCACTTGGTGCTATAGTGTCTACGAGAGCACAAATTGTATGGGAAGTTGTCCAAATGATATTTTTATCAATCGAGGATTCACTACTTACGGCATGTCATCTCCGGCGAGGGTATCGTCATGGATCCAACCAAGGTTGAGGCTATTATGGAATGGCCTGTGCCGACGAATGTCACAGAAGTGCGTAGTTTTATGGGTTTAGCAGGATACTATCGATGGTTCGTCGAGGGATTTTCGAAGATAGCAAATCCGATCATGGAAATGCAGAAGAAAAACAAGAAGTTTGTTTGGACTAAGAAATGCGTTGAAGCATTTCAAAGGATTAAAGAGTTGTTGACCACAGCACCGATACTAAAGGTCCCTGACATCGATGCAGACTTCTTGGTATGCACTGACGCATCCAAGGAGGGTTTAGGTGGAGTCTTGATGCAAGACGGACGAGTGATTACTTACATTTCGAGGAAATTGAGAAGGCATGAGGATAACTACGCGACGCACGACTTGGAGTTATTAGCCATCGTATATCCCTTGAAGGTTTGGAGACACTACCTTTTTGGACGAAAATTTTAATTAAAGACTGATCATTGTGGACTACAACACATTTTTATGCAAGGCGACCTGAACACGCGACAACGACGTTGGTCGAAATTGCTTAGCGAGTACGATTCCGAGATTACTTACATAAAGGGAACAGTGAACCAAGTGGCGGATTCTTTGAGTTGGAGACCACGCATCATTTCGGTGTTGCCTCTTCAGACGAATCTACGTGAGAAGATTCTCACTTTACAGCGTGACGATGACTGGTACAAAGAAGTCAAGGATTTTATTAGACAAAACACAATGATGGTACCATGATATGAGGGATATTCATTTGATAGCGATGGTTTATTGAGGTTTAGAAGTCAGATTTACGTACCACCAAACGACGAGTTGAGGATGTTGATCCTGAGTGAGGCTCATAGAGAAGTTTACATGGCTCACCCAGGAGTCACGAAGATGAGGGCAGACCTTAAACCCTTATTCTTCTAGAAAGGAATGAAGGCTGACATAGTCAACTATGTGGCCAGATGTCTAGAGTGTCAGCAGGTAAAGGCTGAACATAGACATCTGGCAGGATTACTTCAACCACATGCCATTCCAGAATCGAAATGGGAAGTCATTTCGATGGATTTTATTGTTGGATTGCCACTGACGGCAAGGAGACACGACTCGATTTTTGTAGTAGTAGACACTCTGATGAAGAGTGCTCACTTTATTCTTGTGCGTACGACGTATCAGGCACCTGACATAGCGAGAGTTTTCATCAGTGAGATTGTGAGGCTGCACGGCGTGCCTAAGACAATTATATCTGATCGAGGATCGGTGTTTACTGGACAATTTTGGACAAGTTTCCAAGAGGCCTTGGGAACCCAACTTAATTTTAGTACTGCGTATCACCCAGAGACTGACGGGAAGACCGAACAAACGAACTAAACCTTGGAAGACATGTTGCGCATGTACGTGATGGACAAACAAAAGCATTGGGAGGAGTTCTTGCCTCTAGTAGAGTTCGCTTACAACAACAGTTACCAGAGCACCATTAAGATGGCACCTTTCGAGTTTCTTTATGGGAGACCGTGTCAGACACCCTTGAGATGGGATTGGCTTGAGGATAGGGTCCTGGTGGGACCAGAAGTGATCCAAGAAATGGAAGAGAAAATGAAAACCATAAGACAAAGGATTAAAGAAGCACAGGATCGATAGAAGAGTTATGCCGATGCGCACCGAGTCGACCGTAGTTACAAGGTCGACGATCGAGTCTTCTTACGGGTTAAACCACATAAGAGTTCAATCAAGTTTGGAAAGGGAGATAAACTCTCTCCTAGGTTCATGGGACCTTTCGAGATTGTGGAGAGAAAGGGGCCCATGGCCTATCGACTAGCCTTGCCTAATTCATTGAAGCGTATGCACGATGTTTTTCATGGATTTGTTTTGAGACATTATATTAGTGACCCTACACACGTGATTGACATGAGTTCCTTGCAGGTATCGGATGAGGGAGCGCTCATGGCTAAGCCGATCTGCATATTAGATCATCGCGTTCGACAGTTACGACGTCGAATGGTAGATCAGGTCAAGGTCCAGTGGGACAGTTATAGTCCGCACTCGGCGACCTGGGAGGACGCATATGATATGCGCCAGCAGTTTCCAATTTTGTTTAATAGATAGACTTATGATACTGTGGTACTTATGATACTGTGGTACTTTTATTTCGGAATTTATACTGAGAAACTTCGGGATGAAGTTTAGACCAAGAGAGGGTCTATGTAACATCCCGCTCTGGCGCACTGAGAAAACTTATTCTTTGAGGACACTTGCTCGCAACGGATCTAGACTTTTATGATGTTAAACCATTTATCGTTGATTATGATGTGTTATGATAGATGACATGATGTTTTTACTACTTTGACGTAGACAGATGTTGTTGACTCAGTTTCATTGAGTGTGTAGGGTTTCGGACCTTGAGGATGTAGAGGCATCGGTGGAACCCCTTGGACTCTGGATTAGGTGAGGGAGTGTGCTATTTGGGTTGATTTATGTACTATGATATTTCATTGAAATTGATGATATGATGTTGACATGTTCTGACATGATTGTTAATGATGCAGGCTGACGATAGCTTGCCGACCAAACTAACATATGGAGTAAAGGGGCCACACACGATTTCCAGAGAGGTTGAGGGAGAGGTGTGGACAGCAGCCCTGCCACAGCCTACTAGTACTCCCGTCGTGGCTCAAACTATAGGTTAACGATTACCTAGTTCGAGAGGATCCACGATGTCGTGAGGGTAGACTACGATAGTCACTCATGATGATTCTAAGGGGCGCGGAATAAGGTGGGGGCCTTATTCTTTAGAGCCCTTAGTCTCCCACAAGTTCACCTGGTGGAGTGTTGACTCCAGGGGTTATAGATGTCTACCAATTAGTCAAGTCAGTGAGTGGCACCCTTGGAGCACGTGGTGCATCCTGAAGGGCACGTCGCGCAAAAGAAACACAAGTTGGCCAGTGGCACCCTTGGAGCACGTGGTGCATCTTGAAGGGCACATTGTGCAAAAGAAACGAACGAGGCGAGTGGCACCCTTGGAGCACGTGGTGCGTCCTGAAGGGCATGTCACATTCATGATGATGATGAGACAAACCTAGAAGGCCCTAAGACTTTAATGCCTTAAGAAATTCTTAAAACGACTCCCCTAATTTATTATCGCCCAGTTCAAAATCTAAACCTAAATCTAAAACATCTCTAAGGTAAAATTTTGTTTAGCCTTAAGAAAAAGACCCTACAAAAATAAACATAAAGATGTAAACTAAAACCCTCCTAAGTAATAGTTCAAGTCTTCTTAAATTTACGGGGGGTAAAGTGAAGAGAGGGATAATCTAATTAAAATCCGTAGTGTTAAATTGTAAAAAGGAATAAAAATTAATTAACGTGTGAGAGTATAAAAGTTATAAATTTAAAAATAAAATGAAAAGGTTAATTAGCGCATTTATCTTTTTGGTTTAAAAAAAAAAGAAAAAAAAGGAAGGGAATAAATAAAAAAATAGGGAAACTAGGTGATAAAGGAAACTTAATAAAGGAAAGAAGGGGATATAGGGTAAAAAGAAAAGTCAACATAGTTTGGAATCTGCAATTAAGAACTTTCTAAAATGAACTAAATTTAGCAACTTCATTTTAGGGAAAGTTATTAAAAGCATGTAAGGGGATCTAGGAACACCTAGGAGTGATTTTAGGAGCGACTCTAGGTGGGTGAGGGAAATGAGTCCTTTAATATTTTTAAAGAAAATAATTTTGGAGAAATGTCTGGGATGAGTGACACTTGTATGACAGAGAATTTTTAGAGGATTTCATTAAAAATTAAATTAATAGGGATTTAGGGAAAGTAGGTGGGTCTCAAATAGCTATAAAAGAAAGGGAAGAGGAGGAAGCTGGGGATCGGTTGTTAGCGTAACGTTACGCTGCCGGATTGTGACTTGACTGATTGCTTGTGAGGAGTTGGGATTTTCTCAGCTCGGATTGGAGTGGTAGCTCAGCCTTGCAAGGTGAGCTCAGAAGCTAGACTTATCTTCTGGATCTTGTGTGGCCCCTTTGCGGCTCGGGGGGCTAAGGAGGAAGCACAGTACCCCTAGCGATTAGCTAGGAGGTACCGGTGAGGTATCTACGGTCGGTGAGCGGGAGCGGCACGGAGCGCGGGATGCGGTGAGGAGTGCGTAGACGTCATCCGACGCGGGCGAAGGGAAACAATATGATTTTTAATTCTGGTAGAGTAGAAAGAATTGGATATATGGTTAGATCCACATGTGTTTTAAATGGGTAAACTGATTTTTAGTTTCATGACTGAGTTTTTATAGATTAGCTGTATGATTGTGCATTGATGGTCCTTCCCTTCCCTTTTATTTTTTATTTTTAAATTGGCTGACTGTGTTGATTTTCCTCCACTTGGTAGTTGCGGATGTCAATAACCCTTCTCGACATTTTTATGGTGATAAATTCTCTGTGTTCTGTTGTATATCTCTGTGTTTTTTTTGTTGGATTTAAATTCTCTGCATTCGTTTGTATATCTCTGCGTTTTATTGTTAAAACCCTCTGCGATGGGTGGGGATACCCCCCACCAATTCGACCACGCAACCTCTGCGTAAGGTGTTAAATTTCCTTGCGAATTGGTTGTATGAACCTACCCCTCTGCAAAACCGTGCTGGTACAGTGGCTATGCCATTATTGCGTTGGCGTTTTTCCCTTGGGCATGGCGGTATGGCCATTTTCTTCCTTTCGATCGTGCCTCTATTGGTAGCAAATATTTATATAATTATATACTCGCCTTCAGAAAATAAAATTACACGAATTGGAATGGATACAACATCATCATAAAATGAAAACCTTGTTCAGTAGGTTGTGCGATTGTTTCTGCCTCTTGATTGAAATCTAAGATCTCTTTTCCTCATGATACTCTTGGTTTCGGCTACTGCATTCCTGTTCCAATGGCGATCCTGTACTTCTTCCTTGAAGGGCGTTTTTCCCCTTTTTACCCTGTTTTTATTACTTTTTATTTATTGCCTGGCGAACTTATGTCCTTCCCTATCCTGGCGAACTTATGGGTAATTCCTGACATCTATCTATATACAGATGTTGTATTAGTACTGATCTTCTATTTAACCTTGGAAATTCAATAATTCAATTTCTTCAAATATTTATGATTGTGTAACCAGTGCGCAGGGATTTACTTGACATAGCAATCTTCGGTTATCGTGGGACAAATGCCTTTGTTCTTCAAACCTGAAACTATATCACTTTTAGTATTTCGACACCTGTGTGACCTGATGAGCACTATCAACGATTCAAGTCCGGTCTGGTTAAATTCCCTCCCTTGCGAACGATAGGTTCATCTTCCCAAGCCATAAATGAAATCTATGCTGGAAGCATTGAAGCGAAGAGCTCCCCAACATGTCTCCGCCTTCGCCAACCTTCGACACTCTCCTGATGACATCGAAGCGCTTCTCGCTTAGGTTCTAAGGATGGAATATTCTTGGTTGGGGTCTATTGTTGTCTCATTCAGTGGATTACAGTGCGCTTGAGAAATCAAGCTAACGAATTTAATTGACCCAACTGGTGCATTATACACAGGCAGCCTCTGTGCGACTTAGGCGTGTCTGGTAGCAGATTCCTGGCGGAATTTACGTGTGTCATTGTACCCTTTCGTTGGGCCGGGCCCAAGAATTAAAAACTTGCATTTCCACTCCCACCTTGTGTGTTGTCCTCCCTGCCCGTTTAAGGACCACCGCATTCTGTCATTATGATATTACCAGAATTTTAGGTCCTAGCACACCTGGGTTTAGCACAAACCCCCTTCTAGCGCGCCGTGCAGCAATGGCCATTTTTCCTCACTGACATCCCTTGCGTAGCGTGAGGAGTCTGGCACAGTTTCTTTACCCCCTTTTCTGTGGCATCGTAATTGATTGCCATGCGCCAGCACCCAGGTGGCGTTGAATACCTGAAGGCGTTTACGGCTGATCCTTGTAGCAACATTCTACTGTATTGTGACAGATCGCAGATTAGGAACCGAGTTTTTATTATAATAGCTTACTTTAACCAAGTTTGACACTAAGATTGATAAGATGGTTAGCGGTGTTAAATGGATTCTAATTTTAGAGTAATGTTTCCTTCCTATGACTTCTAACTTGGGAGTAAAGGTGATGGCTATTACCAGCTTTTACTGTTAATTGAAATGTGTACAGGTGAAGATACCCTACTACATAGTTATTGCAAACTAAATGTAATGTTCACTTATTACAAATTGAAAGGTAAACATTATTGTTGATTTTATGGTTGCACTTTAGTTAATGCAAAATGTAATGTTAATTTTATCAGTCCCTTACAACGAATTAATGCCACCCACACTTGATGGAATACCACTTACCTTAATACAATTTAATACAAATTATATTGTGAGGTTACTGGAATATCTTTTTTTATCATAAATTGTAGATGGAATGTTGTGATACCATTAAAAATATAAAGGTTAATGTTGATAAATATCAATGTAATGCTTTAAATACTTGTTGCCTTACTATTGTAATATTAAAAGGAAAAATTATTATGTTATAGTATTTTAGTGTTGACAACATACAAGAAGCAAGGTAATGAAGAATTGTGTTGCAAGGTTATTTTAACATGAGTGGAATATGGTGAATATAACGCAATGACTTGAAATGCTGAGGGAATGTATTGTACATGTTTTAGGTTAAAAGCTATTATTCCTGTTTAAGTGATTGTGAATGTGGTCATCTTAGGGCAAATGTTATTGTAGTCTTATTTTTTGGATAACACATAAGATGTCAGGCGCTTGTTATTTTGCAAAGTTACTGCGTTATAAATGTATTGTGTTCATTATTTCAAGGTAGTGTTTTAGGAATGTTTATTGTTAGTAATAACCTGTATAGTGTAATGTCCTGGAACTAAGTACACTAAGTTATCATGACTGATTAAATGGAGAGATGCATTTGATGGAGCTTACCTTATTAAAGTACGAGATATAGACACCTTCAGTAGCCTTAGTATATATGTCTGTGTGTATTTTCTCTGTAAAGAATCCAATGCCGTATCAAGAGTCTCGGGCCCTTTAAAGGCAGGGTTTCCACTCTTGCGACACACCTGAGGGGATTACTAGTTTCTGCCTGAGCAGTCGGCCAGGAGCCTATCTGACCTTCTCTCTCTCTGGAGTAGAGGACTAAGATTAAACGCCCTACTTTCCTGTGCAGAAATAGTAAAACCTACTACCATGGATTCTTCCTTCTGGTTCGTACGGTACCTAACCCAGTATGTCGTTTATTGTTTGCAGTTACTTGTTGTGCGCCTTATGTCTTTGGTCGTTATCGCTGACAGTTACTTGTTGTGCGCCTTATGTCTTTGGTCGTTATTGCTTGCAGTCACTTGTTGTGCGCCTTATGTCTTTGGTCATTATTGCTTGCAGTTAACTGTTGTGTGCCTTATGTCTTCTTATGGTGATCATCATGGGTGCGTCTTGTTAGTCGTCGGGTGGCGTCATAGAGTCCAGTGTGTCTGGTTCTTTTTGCACAAGCGCAAACCTTAAACAAAAAAAAAAAAATTGCACCTGTTGTAAGAGTTGTTGTCGTAACGAGGAGGATGTTACATATGGTATCAGAGTCGGTTCGACCCGTGACTTGGGATTCTCTACGGCTTCTGTGACATGATTGGATTGTTTATACTATTTCTAATCGAGTTGATTGTGTGCGTGCACGGTAATCATGGTTAGAGGACACCGCGGAGGTAGCCGATGGGGTGCTAGGGGAGGAGGCGTGACGCCTCCATTAGCATCCACGCCTGAGGGGTCTAACCCCCAGGGAGGCGAGAAGGTTCTTGGACAGGAGCAGATAGCAGTTGGTGACATTGTTGGGATGATGAGATCTTTTCAGCGCATGTCCGAGGCATTGATTAGCCGATTGGACAGAGACGAGGCCAGGGCGCCGGCACCCGCTGAGGTTCCGCCGCGCGCATCGGCCGTTACAGGTAGCATTCATCGTGAACTCGAGAAGGTTAAATTTCCCGAGATCTTTGGTGCCCCGGACGATGCATCCGCCGAGGCATGGTTGGAGAATATGGCGATGTGCTTCGCACTTCGCGATTATACCTCCAACATGAAGGTCCGCATGGCGGCCTTTCAACTGAAGGGGAGCGCTCTTCTATGGTGGAAGATGATCCTGCCACAGCTGAACATGGCCGTTGAAGATGTGTCATGGGAATTGTTCGAGGAACGATTCTGAGAGAGGTACCTTTCAGAGGAATTCATCGAGCGTCAGCTCAATGAGTTCAACGCTTTATGACAGGGAGGTCGTACGGTGCCCGAGTACGAGGCACGTTTTATGGAGCTGCTCTAGTATGCTCCGCACCTTAACACTGAGAAGCTCAAGGTCAATCAGTTCGTGTTGGGCCTTAATGGCATCTTGCATGTAAAGGTTATGATCTTGATGCCTCAAACCTTGCACGACGATGTCCAAAAGGCCCTCATAGCTAAGGAGGATCTTATCAGTGGGGGTAAGACCAGGACTCCAGCAAGACCAGCAAGGCAGGGTTCATCTGGTACCTTGCAGCATCAGACACCAACGAGACATACGTCGGGATATTGTGGCTTCCAGAGGGGATCCACTTTCACTACACCCCGATGATCGCCGCCTCCGTAGCGGGCACCTTATCGGGGACCACAGCATCAGTTGCAGCGTCGCCCATAGAAATAGCAGTTTAGGCCTGTTCAAAAAAACAGACCAGGTTTCTAGGCCAGTGGGCCATCATATTCTACTTCGGCTACCAGGACTACTGGGCCGAAGAAGGGGTATTGGACGTGTGGGGAGCCACACTACCAGCGCAACTGTCCTATGGAGAGGACCAGAGTGTTCGGATCAGCTGGACCCACTACAGTGGGATATATGGGCAAGGCCCATCGGATTCATGCGGCAGTGAATAACCGCCAGGTAGAGCACCAATCGACTATGCTCGAGACGACAGGTACTGTCGCTGACCAGACCCTTAGTATTTTGATAGACCTAGATACTACTGAGAGTTTCATTCTAGTGGAGTGCTAAAAAGGATTAAGGTAAAAGCAGTCGAATAGGACGAGTTTAGCTTCATAGAGATGGCTTCAGGAGACAAACAGAAGGTTGGAGGAAAGGTTACGGGCTGTGCCCTTAACCTGGGAGAGTTTGTCATGAGGGTCAACTTGTACGTCACGATCTTAGGATCTTATGACGTCGTGGTTGGTATGGATTGGTTGGAATCGCATGAGGCGATACTCAACTGTAAGACGAAACGGTTGAGTTGGTCGATGATGAAGGATAGAGACGTGTGATTGTGGGATGGAACCAGGGAGTATCCCTGAGGTTTGTCTCTTCCTTATAGCTACAAAAGAGTATGCGCAAGGGGTGCAAGCTTCATGCGATCCTCGCGCTAAACTAAAAGGGAGTAGCGGAAGGTCTAGAACACCTTCCAGTGGTGAAGGAGTTTGTGGATGTATTTCCAGAGGAGTTGCCTGGGATGCCGCTGGAAAGGGGACTGGAGTTTACCATAGACCTGAAACTGGGGAATGAACCGATAGAAAGAATGCCTTATCGGATGTCGACCTCGGAGTTGCAAGAGATGAAAATGCAACTGAAGGAGTTGTTGGACCTGGGACTGATACGCCCTAGTGTGTCACCATGGGGTGCACCAGTTATTTTCATGCAAAAGAAGGACGAATCATGGAGGCTTTGCATTGAGTACCGTCAACTAAACAAGGCAAAGATCAAGAATCAATATCCCTTACCTAGAATTGATGATCTGTTCGGTCAAATGAAGGGTGGGACGGTGTTCTCTAATATCGATTTGTGATCAGGGTATCACCAATTATGGATCAAGGACGATGACGTCCCTAAGACCGCCTTTAAGACGAGATTTGGACATTACGATTTTACTGTTTTACCGTTGGATTGACAAATGCCCCAGGGGTATTCATGAGTTTGACGAATGGGGTGTTCCACGAGTACTTGGACAAGTTCGTCCAAGTATTCATTGACGATATCTTGATCTACTCTCGGACGATGGAGGAGCATGACGAGAACTTGCGCTTGGTACTACAGTGCCTACGAGAGCACAAATTGTTTGGGAAGTTGTCCAAATGCTCCTTTTATCAATCCAGGATTCACTACTTAGGGCATGTCATCTCCGGCGAAGGTATCGTTGTGGATCCAGCCAAGGTTGAGGATATTATGGAATGGCCTACGCCCACGAATGTCACAGAAGTGCGTAGATTTATGGGTTTAGCAGGATACTATCGACGGTTTGTCGAGTGATTTTCGAAGATAGCAAATCCGATCACGGAATTGCAGAAGAAAAACAAGAATTTTGTCTGGACCGAGAAATGCGCAGAAGAATTTTGAAGGCTTAAGGAATTGTTGACCATAGCGCCGATACTAAAGGTCCCTGACATGGACGCAAACTTCTTGGTATGCACTGACACATCCAAGGAAGGTTTAGGCGGAGTCGTGATGCAAGACGGATGAGTGATTGCTTACATTTTGAGGAAATTGAGAAAGCATGAGGAGAACTACGCGATGCACTATTTGGAGTTATTAGCCATCGTATATGCCTTGAAGATTTGGAGACACTACCTTGTTGGATGAAAATTTGAATTAAAGACTGATCATTGTGGACTACAACACATTTGTACGCAAGGCGACCTGAACGCGCGATAACGACGTTGGTCGGAATTGCTTAACGAGTACGATTTTGAGATTACTTACATAAAGGGAACAATGATCCGAGTGGCAAATGCTTTGATTCAGAGACCACGCATCTTTTCGGTGTTGCCTCTTCAGACGAATATACGTGAGAAGATTCTCACTTTATAGCGTGACAATGACTGGTACAAAGAAGTCAAGGATTTTATCGGACAAAACACAATGATGGTACCACGATATGAGGGATATTCATTTGATAGCGATGGTTTATTGAGGTTTAGAAGTTGGATTTACGTACCACCAAAGGACGAGTTGAGGATGTTGATCCTGAGCGAGGCTCATAGAGCAATTTACATGGCTCACCCAAGAGTCACGAAGATGAGGGCAGACCCGAAACCCTTATTCTTCTGGAAAGGAATGAAGGCCGACATAGTCAACTATGTGGCTAGATGTCTAGAGTGTCAGCAAGTAAAAGCTTAACATAAACATCCGGCAGGATTAATTCAATCACATGCCATTCCAGAATCGAAATGGGAAGTTATTTCGATGGATTTTATTGTTGGATTGCCATTGACGGCAAGGAGACACGACTCGATTTTTGTAGTAGTAGGCATTCTGACGAAGAGTGCTCACTTTATTCCTATGCGTACAATGTATCAGGCACCTGACATAGCGAGAGTTATTGAGTCTGTGGAAGGCTGGGGGGGCTCGGATTGTAACAACTTAGAGAGGGACCTTTTGAAATCTTCATTTTTAACTAGGTCTGAGAGGGGTATAGGAATTTTTATCTTCTGAATATCATGCTCAAAACTAAAAGAGGAAAGAGGCTTAGGAGTTTCCCTTACCTCGGAAACAGTCTCTTTGGCTGCTGATGAAGTATTCTGAGCTTTCTTTTCTTTAGTAGTTGTCGCAACAGCTTTAGCAGGCCTTTTTGCTATAAGGGGTTGATCCTGGTAATCAAAAGTATCATCTTTCTTCTTTGACCTGAGATGGTATCTGTTATGGGAATTTTTGGCCTCCTCCCCTTTACCCAACTCATTGATTTGGATGTTCATAAGGGACTCTTCATATGCATATTGAGTCAAATGGGGAAGGGGAGGTGTCTTCAATGCAGTGAATTTCAGGGTCAAGTTCTTATATCTCCTCTCCTTCCTCATGAGCAACCATGTTGCTTTGGAGAGGGATCTGAATCCTCTGATCATCTCTGTCTCTGCTCCTTTGTTCCCTTGGGGAGGCTTGTGGCACATTGTTACCAAGCCTCCTGAAACCTCTGTTATTAGTATTCTAGGGATTTCTGTACATAGGCTTCCCCTCTAACTCCCACCTTTCCATCCTAGACGAAAGAGATTTCATCACTTTAGTTACCTCATCCATTTGAGGAGGAAGGGGAGAGGAATAGGATGAGGAGGCTTCAGCTCTCCTCCTGGGTATGTCTTTGTCAGCTTTACTCCTGAGTCAGTCAACAACCAATATATTAGACTCTACTTCTACGGCCACATCCTGTATGTGCGCCAGAGTGGTGGCTCTCCTTTCCCTCAATAGAAGGCAAAAATTGGGAACAAAAGCACTAGCATAAGTGATCTTCGCAGAGTCTTCTGAGGGCTTAATCTCAACGGGGATTTTATTGTACATTTTGTTAAATCTTTTGGAGAAGTCAGAAACAAACTCTCCTTCCTTTCTCTTCAAATATCCAAACTATGTCATGTAATACATGAAGTCCTTTTTGTCTCCCCACTGTCTCAAAAGGGCATTATCCAAAGCCTCAATCCCATTAATAGATCCAAGAGGCAAGGCCCTAAACTATTTTCTAGCCTCACCCTCCAGGCTATGGATGAAAATCCTCATCCACACATTTGCATGCATGATGAAATGGTCGTCTGTAAAACTATAAAAGGCTTCAAGGTGTTCTTCTGCAGTTATGTCCCCCTCGCCCGTAAACTTGGGCAGCTATTTGAGGTAGCCATCTACTGGAAGGGCATTGAGAGGCTGAGTTAGCAGAAGGGGAGCGTACCTGGCGGCTATAATAGCCTCCATTCTGGTCATGGGGGGATTTTCTCCTGCCATAGAGATATTAGGTGGAGGAGAACTTAGAGGGGAAGGAACTTGAATAGGGGATACTAGAAATAGGCCTACAGGGGTGAGGGAAGTGACGATGGTTTCTCCCTCTAGTCCAAAACCAGGAGGAGACAACTCAGCAGAAACACTTCCAAAATTCAGGAAATGGGAGGCTTCAGAGAATGGTCTGTTGAGAAGCCGAGGAGAAGAAAAAGGAGTCTCTACAGAAGGAGATGACAAATTACCTGGTTCGACGGTGGAAGTTTCTCCTTTGGGGGCCTTTCCTCTTCTGAAATTCTCCTGCGGCTCAGCTTCAGGCGTAGCTAGAGGTAGTTGTGGATGGGACTGCATGTGTCTACCTCTGAAAGCCACAATTAAAATGGTAGGTTCACCACAATGGAGTAATCACAATGGAGTCTCCAGGTGCACAGTAGCAATCTTCAAAGGCTTTGATGCCTGATGCACCTTCAGAATCAAAGGCTCGATGTCGTTCAATCTCGGGGAAAATTTTCAACTTTGTCCTCGGCAACGGCACCAAAAATATTCGCGTCGAACGTCACTCCTGGATTGCGGCAGGAGTAGAGCCAAACACCCATAGTTTATGTCATGAATAATTTAATGGTGTGATCAAATGGATAGAGGCCCAAGAATATATCTCCCTAACTCAGAAAACCAGGCCTGGTATGTAACAACAACAGAGGTATTGATCTAACTTCAATCAGTGAGTTGATTGTAAAATGAGCAGATGTAAGACTTGGTAAGAGGAGGGAGCAAGACTGCCTTGGGCATCAGGCCCTTTGACAGCTGATGGTAGCCAATACAATTTTTTCTATTGCCCTATAAGTTGGCTACACCTACGTCTTCCGAACTTCAAATTGACGTCGCATTTTACAAATAAACGATGTTTTCATTTCTTGCGACAATTTGCAAATAGGTTTCTATTTAGTTTTCATGACTGTAAGCGTGAAAACTCCTCCATCGTTATTTGAACTGTCATGATCTTCTCATTTATATTCTGAAAGGCACTTATTGCATGGCTAAATTAATTTTCAAACTTTGCCTATCCTTACTTTGATTGCGCAATTTAATTTTATTAAACTGGTAAGGCATTGAGCATGAAAATTTATTGTTTGGGACTTGACTAGTCATTCGATTACATAGGGGTCATGGTTTTATTTTGTTTTTATATGATGTGATCCTTATTATCCTAAGCTCTTGGCCTATCGATTTTTTGAAATCAATTGTCACCATGTTTTTAAACCTTTGATTAGAATGTTTGATTATGCAATGGCGCATTGG
>ML791177.1:761401-783166 GCA_009831015.1 Picea engelmannii
TATATAAACAACATAAATAATAATTATAATATTCGTTAATATTGTAACAAGAAGGGGGTAAGCAATTTAAATGATTCATAAAAATTTGTTAGGATAAAATTTAAAAAGGGAAATAATTGTTTTATTATTTTATGATAATTTAAAATTTATTAATTAAAAAGGAAAAACAAAAAAACAAAAGGGTTAATTTATACACCTGCCAATTTGAGTTCTAAATGAAAAGGAGAAAGAGAGAAATATAAAATATTTAGGAAACTAGGAAAAGAGGGAAACATAAAAAGAAAATGGAAACACAAGGAAAAAAGAAGAAAGTCAAATTTAGTAAGGTATCTAGCATTTAAGAGCTTTCTAATTTTAAACTTAACTAGCAAAATAATAATGGAGAAAGTCATTAAAACCTATAAGGGATTTTGGAGACACCTAGGAGCGATTCTAGGAGTGACTCTAGGTGGGTGAGGGAAATAGGGGTAATTAATTAATTAAAGAAATTAATTAATTAGAGAAATTAATTTATGGAGGAATGAAGGGGATGGGTGACACTTGTACGGGGAGGACTTTTAGGATTTAATTTATTAAACATTAAATTAAATGAGATTTTGGGAAGGTAAAGGACTTGGAAACTCTATATAATGAAGGGTGGAGAAGGATGAAGGAGCTCTTCCATTTGTGTAATGCTACGCTACAGAAATGTCTACTTGACTGACTTAGCTTGTGGGAGTTGGGATACTCAGTTCAGTGAGGAGTGGTAGCTCGGCTTTGCGAGGCGAGTTGGGAGCTACCTTAATCTCTAGATAGTGTGTGTGGCCCCTTTGCGGCTTGGGGGGCTAAGGGGGAAGAAGAGTACCTCGAGGATTGGCTGGGAGGTACCAGTGTAGTCTCACCGGTCAGCAAGCAAGAGTTGCATGGAGCGCACGGGACGTCACTCGGAGCGAGCGATCATGCAACGGTACACTCTCTTCATTTTTGTATGGTAGATTGTTATAGGATTTATGCTTGGATATGAATGTTTAATGGAGTAAGTAAACTAATTGTCTAGATTGATGACTGAATTTATTTCATAGCCTAGCTTGATGATTGATTGACTCCCATGGCCTTCGTTTCCTCGCATGTCTTGACCTCCTTGTGGTGTTTGATTGTGACCATTGTGGTTGTTTTTCCTATCATCCCTAGCTCATCATTCCTATCCTGGGTAGTTGATCAGGAGCTTGATCTACGGTTGTCGCTTCAGTGTTAATAGACCTATGAATCTCAATGCCCTTCCTTCATGTGTGAGGATGATGAGCAAAGGACGAACCTATCAGTCGTCTACCTCCATTGTTGTCCTTGGTTGATTGGATCATTTCTGTTCTCTTACTGTTGTCTGAATTTTGTATTGGTATTATGGAAATGGAAAAATGAATTGATTCATGTCTACATTTTGTATTGGTATTCTGCCAATGGAAATGCAGATTCATTCATGTCTACATTTTGTATTGGTATTATGGCAATGGAAAAACGAATTGATTCATGTATGTATTTTGTATTGGTATTATGGCGATGGAAAAACGAATTCATTCATGTCTGCATTTTGTATGGGTATTCGGGCAATGGAAAAACGAAATGATTCATGTCTGCATTTTTTATTGGTATACCAGGCGAAGGAAAATGATTTTATAACTCCTTGTTGTTACCACGATTATAATTCCTTACATTCTATGTTTTCCTTTGAATTATAACTCTGTGTCCCTACTGTCGCCACGGTTCATCACCACAAATATAATACTTAGACTTTTTATTCCCACTATTTGACCGTCATAGATTTTTAATTGCAGAAGTTTTCACCAGACTCAATGCCCAAGATTGATTGCTCCCAACTGTTTTCTAAGTAGTTGTTAAAGACCACTATTTTCTTCAAAACGTTGACTGTGTTGTTGTTGAATTCGCCCACGAATTTAGCCTTTTAAATCATAAATTCACTTGCCGGAATAACCATGGTTTGGTAAATAAAAATTGACTATGTGGATGTTGAACTCACCCACGAATTTAGCCTTTTAAATCATAAATTCACTTGCCAGAATGACCACGGTCTTGGTAAATACAAATTGGTTGTGTGCATGTTGAATTAACCCACCCCTTTTTTGCTATTAAATTCAGAACTAACTTGCAGTAATGACTGTGATTTCGCCTTCAATCTACGACTGTGTTTTCCCTTGAGTGATGGACTGCATTGATGTTGATTGGATTCATTTTCCTTTAATTGTTGAATTGTTGTCGACTGGCCACGATTGGCCACCCTATGGGAACTGTGTTTTTGCTAATTTTTCCACAACGAATTAATTGGATAACAGTTAGTTAAATGCGTTACTATTGCTAGATTCATTGTTATGTAATGGTCACATTAATTGACTTGATTTTTTCCAGCAAATAAAATGGATAATAGTTAGTTAAATGACTTGTTATTTCTAGATTCATTGTTATGTAATGGTCATATTAATTGCTAGAACAATTGCTACAATAATGTAAATGGCCAGCAGATTCATTCTTTGGATTAAATTCCACAACGAGTTAAATGTTGACTAACACCTTAAATGCCTTGTTATTGCTATATTACTTGTTATGACAAAAGTCATGTAAACTACCGTGTTAATTCACTTTTAATTGTCGTGTTAATGGTCACGTAATTGCCTTATTATTTCTATATTAATTGTTAAGTAATTGCTATGTTAATTTCCTCGCTAAATTGCTCCAGCCCTACTAATAGTTAGTAGTTTCCTTCTAATATTATTAGACAACTAGTATTGTTGGTTCGGTCAATATAACTAGACTACATGTTGAGATTTGATTGTTCATAAGTGTTATAATGATAGCTTTCTACCTTAACATTGTTAGTGTTGTTAATTAATTTAATGACTAGTTGTAACTTAGATGTGCCCCGTCTAGAATGGCAACTCATGTTCAAAGTGATTGTAATCATTGACTAGATTAGACTAGGTGATTGGTTGGGCGAGGAAAATGTCGTGTATTGGCTTGTGACATCCTGTGTCTTTGTCCTCTAACGTTTCATCGGCCAGTTGTTGGGGTATGGGTGTGGTTTTCCACTCAATGTTCGGATTCTAGCATGTCAGATTATCTAGATTCCTTGGTCCAGATAGGATGTGTTGCGCCAAGGTTATTGATGCATATATCACCTAGGAATGACATTATTGTTGATGAGGGGATCATGGCATGCCCTGGGTGATGGCAGCGAACAAGATCTCAGCTAGAGTAGGTGCTTTGTGTGAGTGCTGACGAGCGTGAAAGTTGTTCTTTGAGCAAGGTTTGAATGCCTTCAGGTATTAGGTCTACGCGCCTTGAAGTTTTAGTCTTTGTTCATCTAGGCCATGATGTCAAGATGGGGAGGTTGTCCCTTAGCTTGTAGGTGTGGTCATTTTTGCGTCGGAAGGGTAGTCGTCCTCCTTGTTATTTACACATGTTTTTCCAGTTGTCTTGAGATGGTGTGTGGTGTCATAGTAACCCGTTGCCTGGACTGCGTGCTAGCGTTCATCATCAGTGGTGTGATTAAACTATTGTCGTCGTCACCTTGTTGCCCCTTAACTCCCAAAAAGAAAAAAAAGAAAAAAAAATTGCTTGTTGTCGTAACGATGCGGATGTTACATATGGTATCAGAGTGGGTTCAACTTGCGACTTGGGATCGCTATGAATTTCGTTGATGTGATTTGATTATGATGTTGCTAATTAGGTTGACTTGTATTCGTGCAGGTAATCATGGTTGGAGGATGTTGCGGAGGCAGACAACGGGGTGCTAGGGGAGGAGGCACGACACCTCCAGTAGCATCCACGCCTGAGGGGTCTAACCCCTAGGAAGACAAACAGGTTGTCAGGCAGGAGCAGATAACATTTGGCGATGTGGTCAGAATGATGAGATCTTTTCAGTGCATGTCTGAGGCACTGATCAACCGTTTAGATAGAGATGAGGCGAGGGAGTCAGAACCCCCTGAGGGTCCATCGCGTGCTCTGGTCGGTACTGGTAGCATTCACCATGAACTCGAGAAGGTCAAATTTCTCGAGTTCTTTGGTGCTCTAGACGGCATAGCCGTCGAGGCATGGTTGGAGGATATGGCGATGTGCTCTGAACTTCGTGATTATACCTCCAACATGAAGGTCTGCATGGCAGTCTTCTAACTAAAAGGAAGTGCTCTTCTATGGTGGAAGACACTCCTACTACAGTTGAACATGGTCGTCGAAGACATGTCATGGGAACTGTTCAAGGAACAGTTCTGAGAGAAATACCTATCAGAGGAATTCATTGAGTATCAGCTGAACGAGTTCAATGGCTTACGACAGGGTGACTGTATGGTGCCCAAGTATGAGGCTCGTTTTATGGAGTTTCTTCGGTATGCTCTGCATCTTAACACTAAGAAACTCAAGGTCAACAGGTTCGCGTTCGACCTTAATGGTAGCATACGTGCAAAGGTTAGGATTATGATGCCTCAAACCTTGCATGATGTCATCAAGAAAGCCCTCATAGAAGTGGAGGAGCTTATCAACTGGGGTCAGAGTAGGACTCCAGCGAGATCGATAGGGAAGGTGTCATTTGGTGCATAGTAGCACGAGAAACCAACCAAACATATGCCTGGATATCGTGGGTTCCAGAGAGGACCCACTTTCACTACACCTAAGTAGCAGACACGTTTTCAGGGACCACAACGTCAGCAACAACGTCAATCGTAGCAACAACATTTTAGGCCTCTTCGGTAGAACAGACAAGGATTCTAGGCTGGTGGGCTGTCATCTTCTACTTTGGTTACTAGGACTACTGGACCGAAGAAGGGGTGTTGGATGTGTGGGGAGCCACACTACTAGCGCAAATGACCTGTGGAGAGGACTAGATCATCTTGATCAGTCGAACCCACTACTGTGGGAGATTTGGGCAAGGCCCATCGGATTCATGCAGCGGTGAATAACCGCCAGGAGAGCATCAATCGATTGTTCTCAAGATGACAGGTACAGTCGCTGACCAGACCCTTAGTATTTTGATAGATCTTGGTGCTACCGAGAGTTTCATTTCTGGTGCAGCGCTAAAAGGGATTAAGGTAAAGGCAGTCGAACAAGATGAGTTTAGCTTTGTAGAGATGGCCTCATGAGACAAACAAAAGGATGGAGGAAAGGTTACAATATGTATCCTTAACCTAGAAGAGTTTGTCACCAGGGCCAACCTGTACATCATGATATTAGGATCTTATGACGTCGTGATCGGTATGGACTGATTGGAATCACATGAGGCGATACTCAACTACAAAACAAAATGGTTGATCTTGGTTGATGATGAAGGACAGAGACGAGTGATTGTAGGCCGAAACTAGGGAGTTTCCCTAAGGTTCATCTCTTCCTTTCAGTTTCGGAAGAGCATGTGCAAGGGATGTAAGATTTATGCGATCCTTGCATTAAACGAGAAGGGAGTAGTGGAAGGTCTAGAACACCTTCTTGTGGTGAGAGAGTTTGCAGACGTCTTTCCAAAGGAGTTACCTGGGATGCCTCCGGAGAGGGAATTAGAGTTTACTATAGACCTAAAACCAGGGACTAAAATGATAGCGAGAACGCCTTATCGGATGCTGACCCTAGAGTTACAGGAGTTGAGAATGCAACTGAAGGAATTGTTGGAACTGGGACTGATACGTCCAAGTGTGTCACCATGGGGTGCGCCTTTTATTTTCATACGAAAGAATGATGGGTCATGGAGGCTCTACATTGACTATCGTTAATTGAACAAGGCCACGATCAAGAATCAATATCTGTTGCCGAGGAGTGATGATCTGTTCAATCAAATGAAGGGTGCGACTGTGTTCCCAAAGATTGATTTGTGATCAGGGTATGACCAGTTGTGGATCAAGGAGGATGATGTCCCTAATACCACCTTTAAGATGAGGTTTGGACATTACGAGTTTATTTTTTCACCATTTGGACTGAAAAATGCCCCAGGGGTATTTATGAGTTTGATGAACGGGGTGTTCCACGAGTACTTGGACAAGTTCATCCAAGTATTCATTGACGATATTTTGATTTCTCTCGGATGACAAAGGAGCATGACGAAAACTTACGCTTGGTACTACAGTGTTTACGAGATAAAAAATTGTATGGGAAGTTTTCTAAATGCTCATTTTATCAATCGAAGATTCACTACTTAGGACATGTCATCTCCGACGAAGGTATCGCCATGGAACCAGCCAAGGTCGAGAATGTTATGGAATGGCCTGCGCTGAAGAATGTCCCTAAAGTACGTAGCTTCATGGATTTAGTAGGATACTATCGAAGGTTCGTTGAGGGATTTTGGAAGATAGCAAATCCGATCACGGAATTGCAGAAGAAAAATAATAAGTTCGTTTGGACCGAGAAATGCATGGAATCATTTAAGAGGCTCAAGGAGTTGTTGAAAAGAACACCGATACTAAAGTTCCGTAACATGGATGCGCACTTCCTATTATGCACTGACGCATCCAATGAAGGCTTAGGTAAAGTCTTGATGCAAGACAGTAGAGTGATTGCTTACATCTCGAGGAAACTAAGAAGGCATGAGGAGAACTACGCGACGCATGACTTGGAGTTGTTAGCCATCATTTATGCCTTGAAGGTTTGGAGACACTACCTTGTTCGATAAAATTTTGAACTAAAAAATGGACCACTGTGGACTACAACACATCTTTACACAAAGCGACCTGAATGAGCGAAAACGACGTTGGTCAGAATTTCTTCGCGAGTATGACTTAGAGATTACCTATATAAAAGGAACAGTGAACCAAGTGGAAGATGCATTGAGTCAGAGACCACGCATATTTTTGGTGTTGCCTCTTTAGATGAATCTACATGAAAATATTCCAACTTTACAGTGTGATGATGATTGGTACAAAGAGGTCAAGGTTTTTATCGGACAAAACACAATGACAGTACTAAGATTTGAATAATTTTCGTTTGATAGCGATGGTTTATTGAGGTTTAAAAATCAGATTTATGTACCGTCGAACGACGAGTTGAGGATGTTGATCCAAAGCGAGGCTCATAGAGCAGTTTACATGGCTCACCCGAGAGTCACGAAGATGAGGGCATACCTTAAACCCTTATTCTTCTGGAATTGAATGAAGGCAGATATAGTCAACTATGTGGACTGATGTCTAGAATGTCAGCAAGTGAAGGCTGGACATAGACATCTGGTAGGATTACTACAACCACACGCTATTCCAGAATCGAAATGGGAGGTTATTTCGATGGATTTTATTGTTGGATTGCCATTGACGACAGGGAGACACGACTATATTTTCGTAGTAGTAGACACTCTGACAAAGAGTGCTCACTTTATTCCTGTGCATACAATGTATCAGGCACCTGCCATAGCTAGAGTTTTCATCAGTGAGATTGTGAGGCTGCATGGCATGCCTAAGAGGATCATATCTGATCGAGGATTGATGTTTATTGGACGATTTTGGATGTGTTTCCAAGAAGCCTTGGGAACCCAACTTAACTTCAGTACTACGTACCACCCAGAGATTGAGGGGTAGACTAAATGAGCGAACCAAACCTTGGAAGACATGTTGCGCATGTATGTGATGGACCAACAAAAGCATTGGCAAGAATTCTTACCACCGGCGGAATTCTCTTATAACAACAATTACCAAGGCACCATTAAGATGGCGCCTTTCAAGTTTATTTACGGGAAACTGTGTCAGATGCCCTTGAGTTGGGATCAGCTTGAGGATAGGGTCCTGGTGGGACCAGAAGCGATACAAGAAATGGAAGAGAAAATGAAAACAATAAGACAAAGGATTAAACAGGCATAGGATCGATAGAAGAGTTATGTGGATGCACATCATGTCGACCATAATTACGAGGTTCGCGATCAAGTCTTCTTGTGGGTTAGATCGCATAAGAGTTCAATAAATTTTGGAAAGGGAGCTAAACTCTCTCCTACGTTCGTGGGAACTTTCGAGATTGTGGAGAGAAAGGGGCCCGAGGCCTTTCGACTAGCCTTGCCTGGTTCCTTGAGGCGTATGCATGATATTTTTCATGTATCTGTTTTGAGACATTATATTAGTGATCCTACACATGTTATTGACATGAGTTCTTTGCAGGTGTCGGATGAGGGAGTGCTCACGACTGAGCCGATCTGCATCTTGGATCATCGCATTCGACAGCTACGGCATCGAATGGTAGAGCAGGTCAAGGTCCATTGGGACAACTATAGACACACTCGATGACCTGGGAGGACGCATATGATATGCGCCAATCATTTCCATTTTTGTTTGATAGATAGAATTATGATATTGTTATACACTTTATTTCAACATTTATACTGTGAAACTTAGGGACAAAGTTTAGATCAAGAGGGGGTGTATGTAACATCCTTCTCTTGTGCACTGAGAAAACTTATTCTTTGAGGACACTTGCTCGCAAGTGATCCAGATTTTATTCTATTAAAACATTGATTTTGATTATGAGGCGTTATGGGTTGGTGACATGTTGTTTTACTGCATTGACATAGACGGGTGTTATTGACTTAGTTTTACTGAGTGTGTAGGATTTTGGACCTCGAGGATGCAGAGGCATCGATGGAACCCCTTGGACTTTGGATCGAGTTTGGGAGTGTACCATTGGGGTTTGATTGTTTTATTTTGATATTAGTGCATCTGATTAGATGATATGATTATGGATATATTTCTGACATGATTCATTGATGATGCAGGTTGACGATAGCTTGCTGACCAGACTCACATGTGGAGTAGAGGGGTCATGCATGACCACCAAAGAGGTTGAGGGAGAGGTGTGGATAACAGCCCTACTACACCCTACAAGCACTCCCACCGTGGCTCGAACTGTAGGTTAATGGTTACCTAGTTTGATAGGACCCACGATGTTGTGAGGGCAGAATACGACAGTCGTTCACGATGATTCTAAGTGGTACGCAATAAGGTGGGACCCTTATTCCTTAGAGGCCCTTAGTCTCCCACAAATTCACCTGGTGGAGTATTGACTCCAACAGTTTTTTATGTCTACCAAGTCAGTCAAGAGGCGAGTGGCACCCTTGCAGCATGTGGTGCATCTTGAAGGGCACGTTGCACAAGAAAAATGGAAAGAAGTGAGTGGCACCCTTGGAGCACATGGTGCGTCCTAAAGGGCACATCGCGCAAGGGAATAGATGAGGCGAGTGGTACCCTTGGAGCACCTAGTGCATCCTGAAGGGCACATCAGGTTGTTAATGATAAATGAATGAACCTAGATGACCTTAGGACGAATAATCTGATAAGAATTTTTAAAACAATTTCCCTAATAAAATGCCACCCAACACAAAAATTTAAGGTCTAGGTCTAAATTATGATAGTGGTAAAATTTTATCCTTTTAAAGAAATTATATATATATATATATATATATATATATATATATATATATATATATATATATATATATATATANAAAAACAACATAAATAATAATTATAATCTTCGTTAAATTTTGTAATAAGAAGGGGGTAAGCAATTTAAACGATTCATAAAAATCTGTTAGGATAAAATTTAAAAAGGAAAATAATTGTTTTATTATTTTCTGATAATTTAAAATTTATTAATTAAAAAGGAAAAAGGAAAAAAAAAAGGGTTAATTTCTACACCTGCCAATTTGAGTTTTAAATGAAAAGGGGAAAGAGGGAAATCTAAAATATTTAGGAAACTAGGAAAAGAGGGAAACATAAAAAGAAAAGAGAAACACAAGGGAAAAAGCAGAAAGTCAAACTTAGTAAGGTATCTAGCATTTAAGAGATTTCTAATTTTAAACTGAACTAGCAAATTAATAACAGGGAAAGTCATTAATACATGTAATGGATTTTGGAGACACCTAGGAGTGATTCTAGGAGTGACTCTAGGTGGGTGAGGGAAATAGGGGTAATTAATTAATTAAATAAATAAATTTATGGAAGAATGAAGGGGATGGGTGACACTTGTATAGGAAGGACTTTTAGGATTTAATTTATTAAACATTAAATTAAATGGGATTTTGGGAAGGTAAAGGACTTGGAAACTCTATATAATGGAGGGAGGAGAAGGATGAAGGAGATCTTTTGTTTGCGTAACGTTACACTACAGAAATCTCTCCTTGACTGACTTAGCTTGTGGGAGTTGGGATACCCAGCTCGGTGAGGAGTGGTAGCTTGACCTTGCAATGTGAGATGGGACCTAGCTGAATCTCTAGATAGTGTGTGTGCCCCCTTTGCAGCTCGGGGGGATAAGGTGGAAGAAGAGTACCCCTAGCATTGGCTGGGAGGTACCGGTGAAGTTTCTTTGGTCGGAAAGAAGGAGTTGCATGGAGTGCAAGGGACGTTACTCAGAGCGGGTGATCGGGCAACAATACGCTCTCTTCATTTTTGTACGGTAGATTGTTGTAGGATTTATTCTTGGATCTACATGTTTAATGGAGTAAGTAAACTGATTTTCTATATTGATGACTGAATTTGTTTCATAGCCTAGCTCGATGATTGATTGACTCCCATGGACTTCATTTCCCCGCATGTCTTGACCTCCTAGTGGTGTTTGATTGTGAACATTGTGGTGGTATTTCCTATCATCCCTAGCTCATCAGTCCTCACCTGGGCAGTCGGTCAGGAGCCTGATCTACGGTCGTTGCTTCGGCATTAATAGACCTATGGATCTCAATGCCCTGCCTTTCTGTGCGAGGATGATGAGCAAAGGATGAACCTATCAGCCGTCTACCTCCGTTGTTGTCCTTGGTTGATTGTATCCTTTCGGTTCTCTTACTGTTGTCTACATTTTGTATTGGTATTCTGGCAATGGAAAAACGAATTGATTCATGTCTACATTTTGTATTGGTATTCTGGCAATGGAAAAATGAATTGATTCATGTTTGCATTTTGTATTGGTATTCTGGCAATGGAAACACGGATTGATTCATGTCTGCATTTTGTATTGGTATTCTGGCAATGGAAAAACGAATTGATTCATGTATGTATTTTGTATTGGTATTCTGGCAATGGAAAAATGAATTGATTCATGTTTGGATTTTGTATGGGTATTCGGGCAATGGAAAAATGAATTGATTCATGTCTGAATTTTGTATTGGTATACCAGGGGAATGAAAACGATTTTATAACTCCTTGTTATTACCACGATTATAATTCCTTGCGTTCTGCATTTTTCTTTGAATTATAACTCTGTGTCCCTATTGTTTCCATTGCTCATCACCATGAATTTAATACTCATAATTTTTGTTCCCACTATTTGACCATCACAGATTTTTAATTACACAGGTTTTCAGCAGACTTAACACCCACGATTTGTTGCTCCCAACTGTTTTCTGAGTGGATGTTAAAGACCATTATTTTTGCTTGAATATTTGACTGTGTTGATGTTGAATTCACCCACGAATTTAGCCTTTTAAATCATAAATTCACTTGTCGGAATGACCATGGTTAGGTAAATAAAAATTGACTGTGTTCATGTTGAATTCACCCACAAATTTAGCCTTTTAAATCATAAATTCACTTGTCGGAATGACCACGGTTTTGGTAAATAAAAATTGACTGTGTGCATGGTGAATTTGCCCACCCCTTTTTCGCTATTCAATTCATAATTGAATTGCAGTAATGACCACAATTTCTCCTTCAAAATGTGACTATATTTTCCCTTGATTGTTGGTCTGCGTTGATGTTGACTGGATTTGTTTTCCTTTAATTGTTGAGATGTTGTCGACTGGGCACGATTGGACACCCTGTGGGCACTGCTCTTTTTCTAATTTTTCCATAGAGAATTAAATGGATAACTGTTAGTTAAAATCCTTACTATTTCCAGATTCATTACTATGTAATCGTCACATTAATTTCCTTGATTTTTGACAGCAAATAAAATAGATAACAGCTAGTTAAATGCCTTGTTATTGCTAGATTCATTGTTATGTAATGGTGATATTAATTTCCAGAACAATTACTACAACAATGTAAATGGCCAGCGGATTCATTCTTTGGATTAAATGCCACAACGAGTTAATTGTTAACTGACACCTTAAATGCCTTGGTATTACTATATTACTTGTTATGACAAAATTCATGTAAACTACCATGTTAATTCACTTTTAATTTTCGTGTTAATGGTCATGTAATTTCCTTGTTATTTCTATATTAATTGTTAAGTAATTGCTATGTTAATTTCCTCGCTAAATTTCTCCAGCCCTGCTAATAGTTAGTAGTTTCCTTCTAATATTATTAGACAACTAGTATTGTTAGTTCGGTCAATATAACTAGACTACATGTTGAGATTTAATTGTTCATAAGTGTTATAATGATAACTTTCTACCTTAAGATTGTTAATGTTGTTATTTAAATTAATGACTAGTTATAACTTAGACGTGCCCCATCTAGAATGGAAACTCATGTTAAAAGCGATTGTAATCATTGACTAGATTAGACTCGGTGATTGGTTGGGTGAGGATGATGTTGTGTATTGGATTTTGATATACCGTGTCTTCGTCCTTTGACGTTTCTTCGACCAGTTGTTGGGGTATGGGTGTGGTTTTCCTCTTAGCATTCGGTTTCTAGCACGTTGGATTATCTAGATTCCTTGGTCCAGATAGCTTGTGTTGCGCCAAGGTTATTGATGCATCTATCACCTAGGAACGACATGATTCTTGATGAGGGGATCATGGCATGCCCTGGGCGATAGAGGCGAACGAGATCTCGACCGGAGTAGGTGCTTTGTGTGAGTGTTCATGAGCATGCAAGTTGATCTTTGCGCAAGGGCCGAATGCCTTCAGGCATTAAGTCTGTGCACCTTGAGGTTCTATTCTTTGTTCACCTAGGCCACAATGTTGGGATGGGGAGGTTGTCCCTTAGCTTGTAGGCATGGTTGTGTTTGAGTCGGAAGGGTAGTCATCCTCCTTGTCATTTGCGCATGTTTTTCCAGTTGTCTTGAGCCGGTATGTGGTGTCATAGTAGCCTATTGCCTAGATAGCGTGCTAGCGTTCGTCGTCAGTGGTGTGATTAAACTGTTGTCATCGTCGCCTTCTTGCCTATTAAATCCCTAAAAAAAAAAAAAAATTGTTTCGCTTGTTGTTGTAATGATGTGAATGTTACAATAGTAATGTTGCAATGTGTCAAACTAGTAACATCACACAGTGACAAACATCGTAATGTGGAAAAATGATGAACATAATAATGTTTTTATCTGCTGAACATAGTAACATTGCAATGTGATGAACATAAACTGACATCACAATTTGACGAACATAGGCATCCCATCCCAATGTAGAAAGAAATGTAGCATCCCAATGACAACATTTCCAAACATCACAATATTTTAAACATATAAACGTTGCAATCTATCAAACATAGTAATGTCGTAATGTGGCGAACATATATGGACGTCATAATGTGACGAAGATATATGTCGATCGTAATGTGACGAAGATATATGATTATTACAATGTGATAAAAATGTCCCTATCATCGTATTATGACGAACACTGCCCTGTCGTCGCACTATGATGAATATAAATTAACATCATAATGTGATGAACATTTCCTTGTCATCGTAACGTGATAAGTATTTCCCTATCATTGCAATGTGAGAAACATATATGTCAATCACAATGTCACAAAGATAGCCCTATCATTGTAATTTGATGAACATAGCCTTATCATCACATTGTGACGAACCTTTTCCTATCATCGCAATGTGACAACATATCCTCACGTTTCAATCTGACACACATATCCTGATATCACATTGTGACAGAACTTTCCAAACATCACAATGGAAGAGCACATTGCAATCTAATGAACATAGTAATGTTGCAATCTATTGAACATATTAATGTTGCAATGTGATGAACATAAATTGATGTCATGATTTAATGAACATATGCATGTCATCCCAATGTGGATGGTTATGTTGCAATCTAACGAACGGTAACAAATTTCTCAATGTGTTTCACATCGTCTTCTCGTCACAGTGTGATGTACATTTCGTCTCCTTTCTATGTGACACACATATCCTGATGTCACTATGTGACAAAATTTCCATACATCGCAATGTGTCGAACATAGGAACATTTTAATATATCAAACATAGTAACGTCTGAATATGACGAACATATATGGACTTCAGAATGTGACGAACATATATGAACTTCGCAATGTGACGAGAATATTTGTCGATCACAATGTGACGAAATTAACCCTTTCATCGTAGTATGTTGAGCACTTCATTGTCATCGCAATGTGATGAACATTTTCCTATCATCAAAATGTAATGAACATTTCCTTGTCGTCACAATGTGATGAACAAAACATAATCATGGTCCACCATAAGCATCATCTAACATAATCATGGCCCACCATAATCGTATCCACATGATCAACAAGTTTAGCCATGGAGATGGTCAACCATAATAAACCTTAATCAACCATATTGAACCATGTTCATGGTCAACCATGATCAATGAAAATTAGTATATTAATGTATTAATACTTTAATAATGTATTATTAACATTATTAAGGTCAATGTATTACTACTTTATTAATGTTTTAATGTATTAATCTTTTAGTAATGTTTTTATTAATGCATTTAATGTATTAAATGTTATTTGTTTTATGACTCTAATAATGTATTATTAATGTATTATTTTTTCGTGAATTAATAATTTAGTAATATATTATTTAATATTTTATAAATATATTAATTAATTAATACACTACATTATTAATGTATTAACTAATTAATACATTGCATTATACATTAATGTAAATTTTTATTTTAATTTATGCATTATATGTATTAATTAATTAATACATTGCATTATAGATTAATGTAATTTTTTTTAATTTATACACTAGATTGAGGGCGCGGATGGAGGGTTTGAGCGATTGAGCTAGATTCGAGCCTGGTTCAAAGGCGAGGGTTTCCATGGCGGTGCCTGGGGGTGGGACGGAGATCCCCCCTCCGCTGCTCCCAGACGAAGAGGCTTTTCGAAGGTTGATCAACAGCAAAGGCAAAAGAAAGGCTGATTCGATGATCCCGAAATTCATTAAAAAACTCGAGGAGATCCCGGAAATCGTTCTTCCGGAAGAAAGACCAATGAAGACTGCCCTTGCTCTGGCCCAGCGGGGTCTCGTGGGTCAGTTTATGGGCCTCTGGCTGTCTGCCAAAACCACTGATGACTGGATCCAGCAGAACTGGAAACCAAATCTGACACAAGGGGTTACCTTCTACCCGATGGGCCGTGGGTTTTTCGTTTTCGAATTTATCTCTGAAGAGGATCGGGACCTGATATTCAGGAACGGTCCCTATTTTATGGGAATGCAGGGCCTCTACTTGAATAAATGGACTCCGGACTTTGACCCTCTGGTGGACACGCCGAAAGAAGTGCCGGTATGGGTCAGATTACCCAACCTTCCATTGCATTGCTGGGACTCAGAATCTCTGCAAAGGATAGGCAATGGAGTGGGCAGGTACATTGACAGAGCGGACCACAGAGGGCAGTATAACTGTGCAAGAATTTGTGTGGAAGTAGATTTGGAGGCAGGTCTTCCTGAAGCAGTAAAACTCTCGGTTGGAACGTGGACCCATTACCAGAAGCTGGATTATGAACATTTTCCTTTCAAATGCAGGAACTGTCAGGAGCATGGTCACTTTCAAAGGAATTTCCCTAAAAAGCAATCCACCGAGAAAGAGGATGTTGAAGGTTGGCAGAAAGTTAAAAGGGGGAAAAACTCCAACAATGCCAAAGGAAAGGACAAAAGGAATCGGGAACCCGTAAAAGGCGGTCAACCCTCTCAAAATGCTCATAACGTCCATGACAATCCACAACCTAACCCTAGCCCTACAGATGGTACAGCGGGAGACGCAGACCCCCCACTGGCTCCGTCGGAAACAAGCTCGCCCACTAAAAGACCTAACCCAGACAACGATTATATTAGTCTTCACTCGAATACGGACACAGAGATCCAGGAAGAATAAGAAGGAGAAGCAAGCAGCCCAAAAGGCACTCCGGAGCAGCCAAAGAGAGGTAGGAAATCCGAGAAGAATCGCAGAGAGGAACAAGCTCGCAAGGAATTGGCACAAGGTACTCAGTATTCTATTCCAGAAATGGTGCATACCAGATCAGGAGCAAAGCCGGGGAAAACACCGAAAGGTGGGCTCCCTCCCCCTCCAACTAAATAATGCAATACGTCTCCTGGAACTGCAGAGGACTAGGGAGTAAAATGAAAGAAGAAGCCTTGAGGGACTTAGTAAGGCTGGAAAATCCAGAAGTCCTCCTAGTTCAGGAGAGAAAAATGGAGGAAACAGACCTCCTGAGGATAAGTCAGTCCTTTTGGAAGAAGGGTCCTGGAAAGGCAGTCAGCGCAAGAGGAGCCTCCGGGGGGCTCGCAACCTTCTGGGATTCGTCCAAGTTGGAGCTAGTCGAAGAATTTGACACCATGCACTGGATATACACCAAATTGAACCACAAAGGTTCAGACCACTAGGTAAGCCTCTTTAATCTGTATGTTCCCGTTTTAAACAATGAGAAGAAAGACTGTTGGGACTCTTTAAGGTTGTTTATTAATAGTCATCACACCAAGAATTTAGTAGTTGCTAGGGACCTCAATGTCACCCTCTCGCTGGATGAGAAGAAAGGGGGCTCTATCGTTCGAGACCCCTCAAGAGAATGGGTGGAATATTTGATGACAGATTGGGAGCTGGAGGACATCCCTCCCTCAAATGGCAAATTTACTTGGTCTAATAA
Source organism: Picea engelmannii (assembly GCA_009831015.1). Classification (NCBI taxonomy): domain Eukaryota; kingdom Viridiplantae; phylum Streptophyta; class Pinopsida; order Pinales; family Pinaceae; genus Picea; species Picea engelmannii. The sequence goes on from ML791177.1 coordinate 778,156, forward strand.
GAGGCTAGGCCCTGGGCATATAGCCGCCAGGCTAGACCGTTTTCTAATTCAATCCTCGTTCCTAACTCTCGGCTTGAGCACCTCCTCCAAAGTTCTTCCTCATTACACCTCTGATCATAAACCCTTAGCCCTCTCTCTTCGCCCTAGCGCTGCCCTAGGCCCCATTCCTTTCAAGTTTTCCCCATTATGGTTAGAACAAGCCGATTTTCTCAATCTGGTGCGTCACTCCTGGAAAGACCTTGTCACTGGATCTCCCTCCTACGTATGGGAAGAAAAACTCAGACGCCTTAAAATCACCCTCAAATCGTGGGCCAAAACCCTGGTCTCGCGTCAGACAGAAAGGAAACAGGCACAGGAAACTTTGGAAAACCATCAGCAGACTATGGAAAGGAATCTCATCACGCAGGCTATTCTCAGTCAGGAAGCGGAAAACCAAAGTCAGTTCCACAAAAGTTGCAGAGCTGAAGAGACCTACTGGAGAATGAAGTCAAGAGCGTTATGGCTGAAGGACAGCGATAAAAACACTGCATTCTTCCACAAACATACCCAATCAAGGATAAATTACAACTCCATTGATGAAATCCACACGCAGGAACAAGTTTACAGGGATGCGCACAGCATCAAGGAGGCCGCCCATCACTACTTTAAAAATCTGTACTCAGCCATTGAAATGGAAGCTCTAGACTCGCAGGCTTACCCACTTTCAGAGGTGCCCGAACTAATCACTGAAGAAGATAACGAGCGGTTAAGCAGGCCGATCAGTGATACGGAAATTAAAAAAATTGTATTCAACATGCATCCTGACAAGGCTCCTAGGCCTGATGGCTACACAGCTCGATTTTACATCCAGTGCTGGAACATCATCCAAAAAGATCTATGCAAGATGGTCAAGAAATCTCAAAAATGCAACAAATTAGGAGGAAGCACTAATTCATCCTTCTTAGCCCTTATTCCAAAAGAGAAAGGGGCAAAGACTTTCAACCGTTTCAGACCAATATCTCTCTGCAACACGGGATACAAAATTATCACTAAGATCATAGCTAATAGACTCAAGAAAGTCCTGCCGAAGCTGATCCCGGAAAACCAGGGAGGATTTGTTAGAGGGCGACAAATCCTTGACAACATCATCCTCTTCCAGGAAGCTATACATACAAGTTGTAAGAAAAAAGAGAAAGGAATGGTGATTAAGTTGGATCTAGCCAATGCCTTTGACCGGGTCAGACATGATTTCCTGTTTGCAGTCTTGCGGAAATTTGGGTTCTCCCAAAAGTTTATGGATTTGATCAAAGCTTGCATCTCGGTTCCGTGGATAGCCCCCCTAATCAATGGGCGCCCAGCCAGATTCTTCCAAGCCACTCGGGGGCTCAGACAAGGCTGTCCGCTCTCTCCCATGCTCTATGTCCTTCAAGCAATGGTGCTTAGTTTCCAATTGCAGAGTTGCCTCTTAAACCGAACCCTTCCTGGCATAAGAGTTACCCCCTCAACTAGCGAGGTAAACCATGCGCAGTTTGCAGATGATACCCTTCTGTTAGGGGCTGCCAGCTTCAAAACAGCCCGGTATTTCAAGTCGGAACTCGAACTCTACAAAGTGTGCTCTGGTAGTGAAATTAACTACCTTAAGAGAAAAATCTATGGATGGAATTGCTCTCCTCGAGAACTGCAGCTTCTAGGGCGCATCCTGGACATGGAAGGCATTTCAGGTTGGGACACCTTTTCTTACCTTGGGATTCTGATTTTCAAAGGACGGGCTATGGTGGCACATTGGTTACCATTGATGGACAGACTAAAGCTCAAAATTCAAGCTTGGGGAGTGAATTGGTTAACCAGGGAAGGTAAAATAGTGCTAATGAATTCTGTCATCACCTCTCTTCCTATTTATCAATGTTCAGTGTTGCTTGCCCCCAAAACCATCTCCCACAAACTAGATGCAATGATGCAAAGATTCCTGTGGGAAGGAGGTAAGAATTGTGCGAGAAAGCTTCACCTAATTAACTGGGCCACGATCAAGAAACCGACCTTGGAGGGAGGATTGAACATCCGAGACGTTGTTGGTCATAATCTCGCCATGGGAGGCAAATTACTTTGGAGAATGATCACGGGTAAACGAACCTGGAGCAAGCAAATCCTCTGGAAAAAATACTTTCGAGGCGATAGAGATCGCTGCCTAGAGCATCCCCTCAAAGCTACAACAGGATCCCCAATTTTCTATCTTTGTCAACGCGCTTTGGATTTCTTCAAGCCGCATCTCACCTGGATCCCGGGGAATGGAGAAAAAATCAGATTCATGGAGGATTCCATCCTTGGAGATCATCCTCTCTCAGGGATTCAAGATATTAAGCGAATTGGGGATTGGCTCCTAGCCAACAATTGTAAGACCCTCTGGGATATCTCCCTCTGGAACAGTGACTCCTCTCTTACCTGGCAAGGTTGGAATTTGGGGCGCTATCCGGAGGATCTCCATGCAGAAGCTTTGACCCTCCTAGAGCACCTCCATGGAAAAGCCCCGGTAAGTGCTAGACTCAAAGACAAACGAGGCTGGGGTTCACCTACAGGTAACTATACAGCTTCAGCAGGTTACAAGGCAGCCCTAAATATCCCCTGGGTCCCCTCTAACCCAGGGCCTTGGAAAGCAATCTGGAATTTTCCGTCAATCCCCAAAATTGACCATTTTGCTTGGACCTTGACCCACAACAGCATACTAACTTTTGACAACCTTAAAAAGAGGGGTTGGGAGGGCCCATCCCACTGTCCTCTTTGCAGGAGTCAAGAAGAAACCCCTGAGCATCTGCTCTTAGAGTGTGAATTTTCTAAAAAAGTTTGGAGCCTTCTTACAGGGGCAGCCTGCCCAATCCTTCCCTCTAAGGCCTCGGCACTGCTAAGCTTGTGGCAGTCCCTATCCCCCTCCAATCTGAGTAAAAAGAACTGTCTCAAAACAGCCTGGATGTGGACTCCCAAATTCACTTGCTGGAAGATCTGGCTGGAAAGGAACAATAGAATTTTTAATGAAGTTGAAAGACTGCCTTCCCAGGTGGCAATTCAAGCCAGGACGATGCTGGCAGAAGCCCTCAAAGGCAATCCCAATCTCTGCAACTCGGCTCAGCTCTCGGAGGATGAAGACAGATGGCTTAAGGAAATCAGCCAGAATTATACTGGCACCATCACACTTACTTCTAGGCACTTTCGAAAATGGGAAATAAGGTTGGAGGAATAGGCTTTTCTCCAGTGGAGGTCGTCGCTTAAGGAATGGTCCCTATTCTTCGACGGGGCCTCAAAAGGCAACCCGGGGCAGGCTGGCGGTGGGGGAATCATTCTGGATCCTTCCGGAAAAACCCACAAGGAGTATGCATGGGGTTTAGGCCACGCCTCAAACAACCATGTTGAGTTTCTAGCGCTCTAGAAAGGTCTTAACCAGGCGATCAAATCAGGCATCCAGGAAATTAGGATCTTTGGAGACTCTATGCAGGTCATGGAAGCTCTCAATACCAAAAAACCGCCCAAGGACAGCACTCTAGCTCAAGTTTACAGAAAATCTATCCTCCTCCTGCTACAGTTCAAATAATATCATGTACATCACGTCCTAAGATCCTTGAACGGACTTGCTGACTTGCAAGCAAATCGGGGCTCTCTCATGTGCAAAGGACTTCTAAAAATAAATGAGAACACGTCCCTTCAGCCCATCCCGTAATCCCTTTGGCCAGCGTGCTCTGGAACTCCACGTGATCCGCTTGAAGGACAAGACGAACTCCAGATCCATCATAGCCATGGGGGACGCGAACTCTAGTGCAGAGATATGCATTCTGAATCGGATCGAGGGAAATCCCGAGGAGGCGGCCCTGCTTATCCTTAAATTTGGAAGTGAGGCTGTCTGCTCTCCTCATTCGCCTTGCTGTTTTAGCTTCCAGTCCGGGTTGGCATCGATTCAGAGTGACTGCATAATGGAATCTGCTTCCAAACCAGGGCTCACCCCGAAGGAGCGCATCGATCTAATTAGGGGCGAGCTAGAGAGTATAAAGGCGTCTACAGCCCGGCAGAAATGGGAAATGCTCTCGCTGGAGATGCAGGATATCAAGGACGACCTTTTCGATGAGATACAAACCGGTTTAAAGGACTCAGCAAATATGATGGGAGATCTGGGCAAGCGTCTAAGCAAGCTGGAAATGCAGGTGGACGAACTCACCAAAGCCCTCGGTAAGATATCGGAGGCCACTGCTGAGGCTTCATCCAAGTCAGGGCATTGAAGCTTCGCTGGAGTTCATGAAGTTTGAGCAGGGTTATGAGGATCCGTTTCTCAGTTGGGAATGGAAAGTTCACAGTTTCAGGATCTAAGTATTCAGCATGTATCTGTAGTTAAGTTTCATAGGCTTCTAGCTTGAAGGCTGAAAACAGAGCCTTGCTCTGATTTTGAATATGTACGGGTTGGTAGCCCCTCTGCCTCTTATAATAAAAGCTCATAACCGATTTTGTTAAAAAAAAAAAAAATCCTTACTATTTCCAGATTCATTACTATGTAATCGTCACATTAATTTCCTTGATTTTTGACAGCAAATAAAATAGATAACAGCTAGTTAAATGCCTTGTTATTGCTAGATTCATTGTTATGTAATGGTGATATTAATTGCCAGAACAATTACTACAACAATGTAAATGGCCAGCGGATTCATTCTTTGGATTAAATGCCACAACGAGTTAATTGTTAACTGACACCTTAAATGCCTTGGTATTACTATATTACTTGTTATGACAAAATTCATGTAAAATACCATGTTAATTCACTTTTAATTTTCATGTTAATGGTCATGTAATTGCCTTGTTATTTCTATATTAATTGTTAAGTAATCGCTATGTTAATTTCCTCGCTAAATTTCTCTAGCCCTGCTAATAGTTAGTAGTTTCCTTCTAATATTATTAGACAACTAGTATTGTTAGTTCGGTCAATATAACTAGACTACATGTTGAGATTTAATTGTTCATAAGTGTTATAATGATAACTTTCTACCTTAAGATTGTTAAT
>ML791177.1:786268-806781 GCA_009831015.1 Picea engelmannii
GTTGCTAAGCTTTCTCCCAGACGTGCACACAGGCTGGAGCGGAGTGAGAGCGGATGTATCAGCTCCAAAACTCCACAGAAGACTGGTGTACCAGGGCATGAGACGCTCTGAGCAACACCCGCTTCTCCAGAACCAGAGCAGAATCATAGGCGAAGAACTAAAAAACCAATATTCCAAATGCAAAACCTCATGACCAAATTTACCAATGCACTCGCCGGCTAGACCTCCCATCGCGTTAATGCTCGCTCGCTCGACTAGACCTCCCATCGCAGAGCGATAATGGCTACCCTGCATCCGTAGGGCTGGCGTTAAATGGATGGGCTCTGTCATTTAAACCTCGGCTCAAGTGGAAGCCAAATGTCACTCCTTCCCCAGCTGTCACCCCATACGGGGCTATTTTAGTAATGTAGTTATTAATGCATTAAACTTTATTTGTTTTATGATTATAATAATGTATTATTGATGTATTATTTTATTAGTGTATTAATACTTTAGCAATGTATTAATTAATTTATACATTACATTATTAATGTATTAATTAATTAATACATTGCATTATACATTAATGCAAATTTTTATTTTAATTTATACATTACATTAATGTATAATGTATTAATACTTTATTAAAGCATTACTACTTTATTAATGTATTATTTTATTGATTTATTAATACTTTAAATATACATTAATATATCAATGTGATTCATAGTTGTCATTAAATCATGATTATGGTCAACCATAATTAATCATGATCATTTTTAATAAATGTATTATTTTAGATAAATATATTAATGTGTTAAAATACTTTAATTTATATAATAATGAATTTTTAAAATATTAATACTATATTATTGTATTAATATTTTAACAATTTATTAATATACAAATTAATTAATACATTTATAAATGTATTATTTTAGATAAATATATTGATGTGTTAAAATACTTTAATTTATATAACAATGAATTTTTAATATATTAATACTTTATTATTGTATTAATATTTTAGCAATGTATTAATATACAAATTAATTAATGCATTTATATTATTAATGTATTAATATTTTAATATGTATTACTACAATATAAATGTATTAGTTTATTAATACTTTATTAATGTATTTAATATATTTATTGATGTATTTAATTTAATTTATTTGTATATTAATAATGTATTAACATAATGATTAATTAATGTATTACATTATTAATGTATCAATCAATTAATATTAATATAATAGGTTATATACTAATGTAAATAAATAATGTATTAATTAATAATGTGTTAAAGTATTAATTAATTAATACATTGCATTTATAGATTATTAGTATATATTATATTAATGTAATATATTACATTAACATATTAATAAATCATTAATTTATATACATTAATGTATTACATTACTACATTATTATTATATATTACATTAATATAATACATTAATTATTAATACCATAAATTAATGGTTATCTAATTATAGTGTTTGTTATAATTAATATATATATATATATATATATATATATATATATATATATATATATATATTTTAAATTTCAACATGTTATCGATCTATATTTTCAGAAAATAACATTTTTAGTAATTATTTAAACAATATTTTTAATGATTATAAATCACTACATCTTTGAAAATACAACATTAATATTTCATTAATATTTTCATATTTACTTAATATTCTAAATGAAAATATTTTAGAAAATTGAATCAACAAAAAAAAATGAAAAACTTAATTAAAAAAAAATAATTTAATTTGAAGATACAACATTAATATGTCATTAATATTTCCATATTTACTTAATATTCTAAATGAAAATATTTTAGAAAATTGAATCAACAAAAAAAATTGGAAAACTTAATTAAAAAAAAAATAATTTAAATCAAACATAATTCTATCATCAGCGATGTATATTTTCCTAAATGAATATGAATTATAATTTCTCGACTAGTAATTGTATAACATTTAAACAATGTAACATTTAACAAGATTTAAAGTATTGTATTTATCAAGATTTAAACTACTCTTTATCATAAAATGTGTGTTCATTCAATAATTGTACTTAGAATGTTTCTATATTATTTAAAATGTTATATATGGCTAGAATTCCCTTGTGTACTCTTTCCCATGATGATTTTTTGTTATATTTTTTTAATAGTGTTTATTATATTGTTTGTTGTAACATACTATATTTTTCATGGTGTTTTCATCATGCCATAAATCCCTATTTTCAATGGCGAAAGGACCGCATTTTTCAAAATAGCATTTTAATTAATAGTGTTTATTATATTGTTTGTTGTAACATACTATATTTTTCATGGTGCTTTCATCATGCCATAAATCCCTATTTTCAATGGCGAAAGGACCGCATTTTTCAAAATAGCATTTTAAGTGGTTATAGATGATGTATTTAGTGGTTGTGGAACATCCTATCAATCAAGGTAATATCATTGATGTTTTCTTATATAAACATAAGATTTTAAATGTAAAGATTTTGAAAAAAAATTAACTAATAAGAAAATTGTAAAACATGATTAAAGAAAAAAATAGGATATGTAAAGCACCATAATATCATGAACATTTTTCAAATAGGTTGGATTCAATGGTGAAAAGTTAGGAGTTTTTCACCGTTATGAGGGATTTACTTGAAGCCATGAGAGCACCTTGAGGTAGTGGTCGAACTTGTGGTTACATTCATAGATACTATATTATCGGTGACAGAGTGTCCGTAAATACACTTAACACTTTCCTTATTTACTTAAAATGTTTAAGTAAAAAAATGAATTATTCTAAAAAGTTAGGTTTATCTATGAATTAATTTACTTCATTTTGCTTTGAGAAAGTGAGTGATATAATTGAAATGGACAAAATGATCCATTTCATTGATTTTATTTCATTGATTTTATTGACAATATAATCCATTAATTATATGTATCATAAAGGATATGCTTATGAGAAAGCTATATGTACTAGTAGTTGTATCTATTTGAGAAGTGTTATAACATAAAATAAGATGGTGTGCTTATTTCAAAAATAAAACAATGTAGGTACATAAAAAAAAACTAAAAATAGAATAGCCAAAAGTATGAGAAAATATATCGATAATAGAATGAATAAGAACATAATTTTTGTTATTCTTGTCCATGATTCCAACCAATCAAAAATTTATCTTAACCCTAGAGCTATGAAGGGACAAAAGACATCAAATCTTTAGAGGTGGAAATATTTTCTATGCTTTTTAACCTTAGAAAAGGTTCTAGATCTCAACGGATTTGATTCTTCTCACCTCTTTGATATATTTAACTTATTATGAAACTAGGTTGTTATTATTAAATTTAGGAGAAGTTAAAATGAAATGGTCGTCATTCTCAACCTTCTTAGTATTACAAAGTTTTAAAAATTGAGTGTTTGTAGGTTAACTTAGAGACTAATTTCACAATGAAAATCATGAAAACTGGTCTTAATTTCAATAATAATCTTTTTCGGAGTAATAAAAAAACAATTTTAAAAATATGATTAGAAGAAAAAACAATTTTAAGAATATTTTTAGAGGAAAGTATTATAATTATTTTAGGGAAAGAAGAGTAATAAAATAGCAAAGTATTATTTGTGGTAAAAGTATAAGTTTAAGTATCATGATAATTTGATTATGACTTTTGGTCTTATTTTACTAATGTTTATTCTATTTTTTAATATTATATGTTAAAAAATAATTTTAATCAATTAAACTAAAAATTATTATTTTTTTTTATTTTTAATAAAATTGGAAATCATTATTTTTTATTGATTTTTAATTAATTATTATTTAAAAAAAAATCAATTTTATATAATATTTAATATTTCTTTTAAAATCATGTTAATTAAGATAAGGTTTGGTTTATTTTATAGACTATATTTGATATTTATGATAAGTTTTGATTTGTTTTATAGACTATTGATAATTATGTGAAAAAGTTAGTTAATATTTAATAATTTTTTTTAATTAGTTAATATTTAATAATTTCTTAAAAATTTTAAAAGAAAAGTAAAATTAATTTTAACAAAATATTATTTCAAAATCACGTTAATTAAGATAAGGTTTGGTTTATTTTATAGACTATATTTGATAGTTATGATAAGTTTTGATTTGTTTTATAGTCTCTATTGATAATTATAAAGAAAGAAAGTTTTGATTTGTTTTATAGTCTCTATTGATAATTATGTGAAAACGTTAGTTAATATTTAATATTTTTTTTTAAATTTTAGAAGAAAAATAAAATTAATTTTAACAAAATATTATTTGAAGAAAGTTTTGAAATTATTTCATTATTTGAAATTATTTTAATGAAATAATTAACAAAAAAAAATAGATGGCAAAAAAGTTTATAATTATTTTAATAAAAAAAACAAATCATAATAAATTACTATTTATTTATTTACTTGTGTATAAGTACAAATATAATTTTGAGTATTATGATAATTTAATTATCTATTATAGTTTTCATTTTAGTAATAATTATTTTATTTCCTAAATTCTTGTGTTAAAAAAATTTAATTAATTAAATTAAAAATTATTATTTCAATTATTTTTTAATTATTTAGAGTTAATTTTATCTTTCCACTTTATATATAAGATTTAGTATATTTTTTAATATCTAATTAATAAAGATAAATTTTGATATGTTTTATTAATTAAAACAAAGTTTAATATTAATTAATATTATATTTGATACTATATGAAAAGATTCTTTGGTTTTTTTAAGGTTTTAAGAGGAAAGACTTTTTTAAATAAAATATGATTTGAAAAAAGTTTTATAATTATTTTAATGAACCAACTAATAAAATAATACAATTAAGAATTATGATAACTTGATGTAAGTTTTCGTTATAATTTTAGTAATATTAATTTTTTTTAAATTTATAATGTTAAAAAAAAATTAATTAAATTAATTATTATTATTATTATTAATTTTTTCTTTCAATTTTATCAAAATATAAAATAAACATAATAAACATTATGATAATTTGATGTAAGTTTTCGTTATAATTTTAATAATATTAATTTTATTTTTAATTTATAATGTTAAAAAGAAGTGATTAATTAAATTAAATTTTATTATTATTATTATTAATTTTATCTTTCAACTTTATCAAAATATAAAATATAATATTAATTAAGACTAAGTCTGATAGTTATGCTAAAAGATTTCGTATTATTCAATAATGTCTGAAGAGAAATCACAATTTTATTTGAAGAAAGTTTCATAACTATTTTAGTGGAAGAAGCAACTAATAAAATAATAATGTACTACTTGAGGTTTAAGCATAAGATAAGGTTTGATATGTTATATTAATTAAAATAAAATTTGATATTAATTAAAACTAAATCTGATAGTTATGCTAAGAGATTTCTGATTATTCCATAAAAGATTTCTTATTATTCATTAATGTCTTAAGAGAAAATACAATTTTACTAAAATATAATTTGAAGAAAGTTTCATAATTATTTTAGTGGAAGAAACAGGTAATAAAATAATAAAGTAGTAATTGTACTACTTATAAAACCATAAAGTACTACTTGTACTACTTAATTTAACGGGAAATTACTCGGGAGTGGAAAACTGTTCTTTTCAAAATTTTATATTCAACTAATCCTCATGTTCATTGTCAATTGGGTGCAAAATTCCACGACGGATTGTATAAATTTGTTTCACTGTTAGAGTTGGTGGAAAAATCCGGTTGAAGGATTGTATAAATACCCTTTATATACTCAGGAAGAAAATATCAATTTCTTTCATGATGGAGTTTTTGGAGACTTATATTTTTACGGTGAAAGGTGTACACTTATTGATAATGGGCATTTTTAATAAGTTTTTAGTTCTTAATACGTTTTTAATGGACGAGATTAAATATGTTTAGAATATTCTTAGTCGTTACAATAAATGAATGGCTCTGATTTCATCCATTAACTTCCGAACTGTTATAATGACATTCGTTTATATGATTACTTTTTAACATTTACCTAATCGTATTTAAAAATTAATGTGTTCACTAATTTATTGCCACATCTACCTGATTTAAAAATATTAAAATATTCAGACAAAGTAATGACCGCGTTTTGCCACATTTCTGTGCTGGCAGCGTTTCGTTTCATTTCACGGAGTTCTGTTTCATTTCTATGCTAGACACGTTTCGTTTTAATATGCTTACCACGTTAATCAGCCACGTAATTGTGGCTATGCTAGTAGTTATAAGTTTCATTAAACTTCACCGCCCATCCGTCCAAGAAAGCCGGTATTCATTGGAAAAGGAACTTTACAACAAGAAATAGGGGTTGAACTTAGTTGTCATATTTTATGCAATGACCAATTAAATTAAACCTGATGTGATGTTGTCTTTGTAATTGGTATATATAATGTTCAATTATCTTGATATATAGTTAGATATATCAAGATGTATATACTAATGTTGTTTCACAAACTATATATTGTTTATCCTTCAACTAAAAACTAACTTGAATATTAATTATTAATAATCATGGGAAAAATTAGAAATAAAACATGATACCAAGTTCTCTATTCTGTCTATGTGAAGAGAGGAGGTTTGAATGTTGGGAATTTTTTTCTAATATTTAATAGAAAGACAGAAAAATGTGAATTGAGGAAAATATGCTCTTATAATTTATAATTAAGAGATAATTTTATTAAAAAAATAATAATATAATACTTATTTGTAAAACTAAATGCAAATTATAGCATTATCATGATAGATCACTTGGATTTAAAAATTAGGTTAACATAAGTGATTCCAAAATTTCCATCCTATTTTACAATAGGAGTTCTAGAGTATTTTCTTCAAACTTCCCCAAAAGAAAACCTTGTGTGATTGAAAATGAAACTGCACAACATGAAGCAGGAGTTCAAATGATTCTCTGAAAATGAAACTGCACAACATGAAGCAGGAGTTCAAATGATTCTCTGAAAATGAAACTGCACAACATGAAGCAGGAGTTCAAATGATTCCCATATATATAAATGAAACATGGTGTGATGGTCCCTCATACATCACATCGTTCCATTACATAAATCCAATAACAGTACATTAAATGAAACATGACATCACATCGCTCCATTAAATAAATTCAATCTGAACAGTCCAGATTTGCATTATGCATGTACTCTTATACATCACATCGTTCCATTGCATAAATTCAATCTGAACAGTCCATTAAATGAAACATGACCTGATGGCCTCTCATTCATCACATCATTCCATTACAAAAATTCAATCTGAACAGTCCAGATTTGCATTATGCATTTAGAGAATAATTTTATAATTCAGATCCGAGGAAGTCCATGTTAGTTTTCATTATCTAGATTTGCATTAAGCATACAAAATAATTTTATAATTCAGATCTGAGGAAGTCCATGTTTGTTTGCATGACGCATGGGATAGCGTAAAAGTACATAATATATTTTCAATTTCGGTGGCAATTTTATTATTGCAATCTCACCAACCATGTTTTCATTATTCAGGGGTCGCAAACGTATACATTATCTTTTCCGAATTTGGCCTGAACACATAAACATCAAACTTGACATGACATTGCAGTCATGCTGAATGCACTGACGTTGTCATTATGTCTTCTGCTTGGTGAAGTTTCGCCGAAGTTTCGCCTGCCGCCCCCATCATCCAATTGGGCGAAACTGCGTACGAAAGACATCTCATTTTTTTATATGTCGACCACGTACGTGCGTGCGTACATAATACTCAATTGGTGAAATTTAGTTAAAAACGAATCCGAAAATACGAGAATCACCGAACAAATTTCTTACCCGTAGAGAAGTAAAGATTTTCAATTAAACACAGTAACACAGTAATTGCCATACGCGCATACATATATATAGAGAGACAGAGGGCCCCTAAGAAACGTCGCCTGTAGTCGCTCAACTGTATGGATTCTTCATCAAGTTCATCCTCCTCGTGCAGTAGTGTCATTGTCGTGGGCGCGGGCATTGCAGGTAACGAAATTGCATTTGTAAGGAGGGAAGATACAATTAGTTAGTTTGTCTCTGGAATAATTCGATGTTCTCGTTATTGTCTATTTATTGTTGTGTGTAAGCTGAGTTGTAGGGATAGCGGCTGCTAATGTTCTGGCAAAGAATGGAGTTGAAGACTTTCTCATTCTGGAAGCCACAGATCGAATTGGTGGGAGGCTATTGAAGCATGAGTTCGCTGGTTTTACGGTGGAGTGTGGTGCAGGATGGGTAGCAGGCGTTGGAGGTCATAAGATAAATCCCATCTGGGAACTAGCCAGCAAACACAGCCTCCGCACCTGCTACTCTGATTATAGCAATGCCGCATTCAACATTTATGATCACAGGTACTATCCAAAGCCAGTAATTTCCTACTCCGATTATAGCAATGCTACATTCAACATATAAGTCGTTAATAAGTGGAAAAACTTTTTGAACTTTTCCTCAAATCTCATATTCCATACGAATAATTTTATGAGAAGATATAATTTCATTTGATGAATGAAAATATTGACCATATTCCATACGAATAATTTTATGAGAAGATATAATTTCATTTGATGAATGAAAATATTGACCATAAAATTTTGTTGTAACAAATTTTTTTCCATTTTAAAGTAATCCAAATCATTAAAAAAAACAGTGATCCATTTATTAATTTAATTTAATTGGATCTATCTTATCCAAAACAACCACTATACATTTCACTTCGATCTATCTTATCCAAAACAACCACTATACATCTGACTCGGTAACATTTTTTGTCCTATATGTGATTGGATGTATATGTATACACTTCTAATGACGTATATTTCTGGATTGGATATCTATGTGATGTAATTACTTTTATATATATATATATATACACTCTGCCATAAATGTTGTTACCGGTTCCTTATATATCTATAACCTATATATATATATACACTGCCATAAATGTTGTTACCGGTTCCTTATATATCTATAACTTAACGTATACGACCTACTTAGGATTTCTTGTTTTATTTATTTTGGATGTATATGTATACACTTCTAATGACGTATATTTTGGGATTGGATATCAATGTGATGTAATTACTTGTATATATATAAATATAGTACCATAAATGTTGTTACTGGTTAGTTATATATTTACTAGCACAGTCATAACAGAAACATGAAACGTCAAGATATTTTAATATTTTTTAATCAGGTAGATGTGGCAATAAGTTAGTGAACACAGTAATTTTTAAACACTATTAAGTAAATGTAAAAAAGTAAACATATAAACTGATGTTTTTATAACAATTCGGAAGTTAATGGGTTAAATCAGAACCATTCATTTATTGTGATGACTAAGAATATTTTAGACATATTTAATCTCGTCCATAAAAAATGTATTAAAAACTAAAAACCTATTAACCTCAATAACCTCAATAGTATGTGAATGTATATTGTCAACTGTCCTGATCAATTGTACCATCTAGTTAGAATTTCTTATTGATTTTTTTGATTTGCTTAATTTGCTCTAACTTATTTAGCTCAACTCTTTTCCCTTTGTTTCCAATTTTATCTTTTCTATATTATCTTATATGCTTCTCATTTTATAGCTACCCTTCTATAATTATTAATTTAACTAACAAAAATTAATTTTCCTGTTATAAATAAACTTACATATATTGGACACAGACATATATCCTTGTTATTTTTTACATATATAAATCTGTTTGCTGCATTTATGTATAGCAGCGGTGCTAGAGTCCCTGAATCTGTTGCTGCAGCTTCTTATGAGTTGGCAGTGCAGTCTGCTAATCGTGCTTTGGCAATTGAAGCTGCTTCCAGAATAGCCGATGGGACGACAGAGGCTGGTTCCGTTTTCACGTTGGGGGAAACTCAAACTAAATTTCACAAAGTGTAAGTATGGAGATAAACATTGATTTGGGAATATATTATCAGTGTAGATCCATTTCACTTACGACGTAGGAGTGTTTAAAAAGATCAGTTTGTTACCTTTCGAGTTACACTTGTTTGACTTGTAAATCGTTTAGAATATGTAAAAGTTTGACAAAAGATTTGTGCCGATTCACTTGGTTGTAAAAGGATCAATTTTTTTTTAAATTTGTAAAAATTTTAAATATGTAAAGGTTTGACAATCTATTAGTGCTTGTTATGTGTAATTTCAACAGTATATATGTGGTTGTACACGGTTAGTTGTCTTGGTCAGTTGTACTAGTTAGTTAGCATTTTTTGTTTTGTTTCTTGATTTGTTAGAACCTATTTAACTCAGCTATATACTCAATTGCTCTGCTCATTTTTTGTTTTCCTAATTTCGTCTTCTTTGTATTATCTTGTATTATCTTCTTTGCTTCTCATTTTGTCATGGTATAAAAAACAATACATAAAATAAATCAATATCTTCTGCAGAGTATGCTTACCCATTTTTCTCTTTGATAAATCTGAATTAATTAAAATGTATGTGAAATGGTATATATAGATTATACTTTGTACACAAATCTCTACCCAAAATGTGTTTCTGGGCATAAATTATTGATTAAATTTGCAATCTCTAATGAAGTTTTTCCTTCCTTAATCTATTGCTTCAGAGTTCCATCAACGCCTGTGGAATTGGCAATAGACTATGCTTTGCATGATTTTGAGATGGCAGGTATCACTATCCCTGGATAATCCTCATTTTGATATTACTGTTGCAATCTTTATTAATCACTGACATTAAATATTGTTCTGGATGCAGAAGTTGAGCCAATTCCGACTTACAGTGAATTTGGATCAGGGGAATTCATGGTTGCTGATGATCGAGGCTATGAATACATCGTCCATAAATTGGCGGAAGAATTCCTCGAATTTGAAGGCGGTCATGTGGTCGATGACCGACTAAAGTTGGACAAGGTACTGCTCTTGATCATCGAATCTTCATGTCAAAAATTGTCGAACCATGGCAAAGATTATAGAATTTTTTTTTTAAGGAATTATCTCTAATGTTCTAGGTTGTTCAAGAAATACAATATACCGACTACGGCGTTACGGTTAAGATGGAAGATGGCTCAGTTTACAGTGGCAAGTATGCTATTGTGTCTGTAAGCCTGGGAGTTCTTCAAAGTGATCTTATCAAGTTTAACCCTCCTCTGCATGTAATTACATCAACTATCAAAAGACGCAAGTCCTACCTACTCGTACTGACCACACTGTTTTTGGTAGAATCTACATTACCAGTTGCAAAAATTGATAGTATTAATGATGTGCAGTGTTGGAAAACGAAAGCATTCTTCAAGTGCGAGATGAGAGTTTACACGAAGATATTCTTGAAATTTCCCAGCAAGTTCTGGCCCACGGGGGATGGAACAGAATTCTTTCTTTATGCTGACGAAAAACGAGGATATTACACGTTCTGGCAAGTGGGTATTATGATCAATTAGATTCATTTAAAAGAATGAATTCACTCTGTTTTCTTTTCTTCTACACAGACTGATTAGGGAACTTGAAACATTTTCTTCTACAAAGGCCTTCAACTATAAAAACAAATATATTTTCTTTCTTATATATGAAACAGGTTTGAAATAAACAGGTGTGAAGAAATATCTTGTCATTCTTGTATATATAAAAGGGATGTGAATTTGTATGAAGAAATATCTTGTCATTCTTGTATATATATAAAATTCTTGTATATATATAAAAGGAGTAGGCTAACTCTGGAGTAATTTTTTTTCTTGAGTTTTGTTTTTCAGACAAAAGACTTAAATCTGGTCAAATTTTCAGATGTAGTCTGATTTTTGCATGGATCAAAGTTTCATGCATTTCAGAACCTTTTTTCCTGAGTTTTGTTTTTCAGACAAAAAAAATTGGACTTGAATCTGGTCAAATTTTCAGATATAATCTGATTTTTTCATGGATCAAAGTTCCATGCATTTCAGAACCTTATTTCAATGGTTTTACCCTATTTTAAACAAACCCAGATATTCAGAAAATCCATCAGAATTCTGGATTGATTGAAAATTTAAAAACGGACGGCCAAAAAAACCTTCAGGAAAAATATCTAGGGAGGAAAGATTGGTCTCTAGTTATCCCGCTCTGTGAAGTTAAAGCTGCTAGGTGAATTGGATATTGTGAATATTGTTTGGTATTTTACCATTTTCTTATGAGCAATTATGATTAGTAGATTGCCAAATTTTCCTTATCAAAGGGGACTGCCCACACTTTATAAGATTGTGCTAAGACTATCGGCCAGTACGAAGTACTCATTGGATTATTATCTATACAGCAGCACATGGACAAAGCATATTCAGGATCGAATATCTTGGTTGTAACAGTCACAGACGAAGAATCTAGGCGGATAGAGGAACAGAGCGATGAGAAAACCAAAGCAGAAGCAATGGTGGTTCTTAGAAAGATGTTTGGCGAAGGGATTCCTGAAGCAGAGCAGATTCTGGTACCAAGGTGGTGGAATAACCGGTTTCAGCGAGGAAGTTACAGTAATTATCCAATTTTCGTCAACCCGAAGCACTTCCACGACATAAAGGTAATATAAAACACGATGACAATATGATATCTGCATGTTCGTAACAAAAATTCAATTGGTCTGTATATCATGTTATGCATAAAATGTTAATTGAGTGCAGACACCGGTCGGTCCAGTTTACTTCACAGGAGAACATACTAGCCAGAAATTCAATGGATATGTACATGGTGGCTATCTTTCGGGTAAGTCAGTCCCAATCTTTCATAACCATCTCTCAATCTCAATCTGATATGTTTGTTTATGTAAGCATCCCTTGATATGGATCGTATGACAATTCCAGTGATTTGTTTTAAATTTCCTGGATTGGCATGAACAGGCATTGATACAGCAAAAATGGTGATAGAAAGCATGAAGACAGTTGACCCAACCGGGTTTGAACGTTCAGGAAGTTAAACATCTTCTATCACGCATATTTGTTAAGTGGGGAGGAAAACAATCTCCTACCATTGAAGTGAATGCACAGTTACGCGCTGCCAAGATGTCCAAGGGATCCTCATCCGACCAGAGAAGTGCATTCCAACATCAACAAGGTCATGATCAAATGTCCATTACCGAAAGCCAATTACGCTCCAGTTCATGTGCACAACTTTACACGGTATGTTGACTTTAGTTGTGTAACATGCCGGGTGCTCTGGTTGAATAAATTAAAAATAAATAACGTTTTTCATGCGTCCTCCGAGAACTGCATATTGCGACACAAAATAGCGTTGGGTAACATCTAAGAAACCCTAGCCAATATGAATTGATGTAAAAAACAAAGTCAATCAAATCATGATATAATTTAGTTCGGGATGTGCTCTTTCTCAAAGCTTAGGTCAAGTTTGCTGTATATTAACAACCTAATCATTTCTCCTCCAATAAACAAGATTTGCAACATGTAACATTATTTTATACCAATTGTGTAAGTAGCGTAAGTAATGAGTACGAAGCTCTACATCCTTAACCTTATTGAGTGCAACACTATTCTCTACAACGTAAATATTGCACTTTGATTTTCACAATATACCAGTGTATATTGCACTTTGATTGTCATAATATACACAAGATATGTCAATTGTCTTGGAATCTCCCAATGCCCCCAGTCATAACTACGCACCAAACAAACTAGGTGAGAAATTTCTCAAATACGACTCAGTTTGTTGTGGGTTATGAATACAGACACTTAATTAAATTACTTATGAATGCGGAATAACACATTGTTATGCTTAGCACATAAACTCAGAAATATGAATTGTTTGATATTAATAAAATTCCGCACAATGCGCGTGGTTACAAAATACAATACAAGATGAGCTTCGGCTCCAATAACTTCACACTTGTGTTCACACTTCTTTAACTCCTCAGCTTCTGCTACTCTCTGTTGTTCTCTCTACCTTTCTACTTCTTCTTTGCATCACTATGCACCATCCGATTAAGTAAAAGACCTAGATTTATATGGACTTCGACCGAGACTTCCTACAGAAGCTAATATTGACTCATCATTAAAGACTACCATTAACTAGAATGACTTTCAACTACTTAACTGAACTCGAGAAAGATAAAGATCGGCTCCATTTAGAACTTCCTTCTTGCCAACTGACTTTGAGTAAACATGTGAGTTTGCACTTGCAGACTGCTAACAATTTGGCTACTAACAAATTCCCTGAGAGACAAATCAACGGAGACATAAATATCTCATCCGCTTGTAATTACTATTTCCAACACTCCCCCATCGACTTATAATTACTATTTCCAACACTCCCCCTTAATTATAAGTAGGTGGGATTACAAAAAATTTCATCAAAAATTTAGTTTAAAATTTACGGTCACTCATCTATTACTGTACAGACTCCGAGACTAATGCACAAATGTTGAAATCCATCTCTTACTAAAGCCTTTGTAAAAATGTCTGCAACTTGTTCTTTTGACCTTCAGAATTCTAAACAGATCTCTTTGTTATTCAACAATTCTTTGATAAAATGATACCTTGTATCAATATGCTTGGTTTTCTTATGAAACACATGATTCTTTGATAACATGATCGTTGAATTGTTGTCACAGAATATTGTTGTTGGTTTTTGTTGTTCTTGCAAAAAATATTTTAATATTCTTCTCATCCAAGCTTCTTGACAAGTTGCGCTTGTAGTTGTGACGTACTTTGCTTCTGTTGAAGAAAGAGTCATTATAGGCTACTTCCTTGATGCCCATGATACCATAACTATTCCAAAATGAAATGTGTACCCAAAGGCATTTTTCTTGTCATCTATGTTTCCTCCACAATCACTGTTAGTGTATCTAATGAGTATGAAATCTTCTGAAGTGGAGTACTTAATGAAAAAATCTTTTGTTCCATTCACATATCTCATGATTCGCGTTCATGCCTTCCAATGTGATTCTTTTGGAGTTTCCATGAACCTTGAGATTAGACTCATTACATACATAATATTAGGTCTCGTCACTGTGAGATACATAAGACTTCCTACCAGTCTTTTAAATAATGTGGAATCCACCTCAGACCCTTTCCTTGCTTAACTTCAATCCTATTATGATAGGTGTTGGTGCTTCTTTTGAATTCATCATATTGAATCTTTTCAATATTTCATGTGCATACTTGAAATGTGAGATAAATATGTCAGTTTTGGACTTGTAGATTTTAACCTTGTACAATATTTACTGGAAACATACTTTTAGTAAAAAAACAGAAAAGATACAATGACAATTACAAACATTACACAGAGATTTTTCCCCTGGAAGCCCAAACCGAGAAAACCAACATATTCTATATCCATTCATAGTGTTACATTGTTTACAATACAATATACATATAGGAGCTAGCAGCATCCAAAACCCTAACCCAATGACCTGGATTAGTCCACAACCCTAATTCGTTAACTGTAAATAGAAAACCATAAAAAAAAATCGTGTGCCGAAAAACTGCCCAAAAATGTGATAAGTTTCCTGAGAAAAAAAAAATTCTTGAGGGCGCTATCGCTTAACCCCTACACAAGAGGATTTCTCCCCCCTACACTCCCCAAAGGGGGGCCTAGCGGGTCCCCCTCAAATCCCTTTTGTGCACCCGGCGCACCCCAGACTATACTACTCGTGCAAAGAATATAACACATACCCAACATTCTCCCACTTGATATTTTCTTTGCATACAGGGGGTTACAGGGTTACATAGTCAATAATATAGGGCAACAATGCCCATGGATCCTCTACACCATGAGAACTTCTAAGTGCTCACAGATTTTGTTAATGAATCTGCAACATTCTTCAAAGTTTCCACCTTCATTAGCAATACTTTTTTCTCTTCAAACATGTCTCTCACAAAGTGATATTGAATATCAATATGCTTTGTCTTTGAATGATAAGTCGAGTTCTTATCTAGAAAAATTTCACTTTGACTGTCACAATATATCCTTATAGCTTGTTGTACCAACCCAATACCTTAACATAATCTTTGTAACCATACTGCTTCCTTACTTGCATGAGTGGTTGTTATGTATTCAACTTATGTAGTTGAAGGTGCCACTACATCCTCTATTTTTATTATCCAACTTATTGCTCTTCCAAACAGGTTAAACACATACTCATTTGCACATCTCCTATGATCCAGATCTCTAACCAAGTCTGCATCCACAAAGCCATGTATATCCACCACTCTGTCCAATCCCGGTCTCCCTTGCAGGCACAATCCATAGCTATTAGTGCCACACAAATACCTGAAAACCCTTTTTACTGTTGTCCAATGCTTCTTCCTTGGTTTTGACATATACCTCCTCAAAACTCTCACTGCATGTGCAATGTCCGGTCTAGTACATGCCATTGCATACATCAAAGTTCCAACTGCACTCGCATATGGAACACGAGAAATGTCCTCCTCCTCTTCATGTGTCTTGGGACATTGATCCGCAAGTAACTTTACACCACCAGGAATAGGAACCTTGACCGGTTTACATTCTTGCATATTAAACCTCTGCAATATTGTATTGACATATTTTCTCTGATTTAACCAAAGTTTCATATTTTTTCGATCTCTTTTAATTTCCATGCCCAAAATGAAATTTGAAGCACCGAGATCCTTCATGTCAAATTTAGAGGACAACTAAGTTTTCACATCTTGGATAATCTCCTTGTTGTTTCCTATCAACAACATGTTATCCACATACAAGACCAAATAAATCAAATGATCACCAATTAATTTAAAATACACACAATGATCCTCTTTACTTCTTGTGAATCCAAGTCCGAGCATATAAGTATCAAATTTTTTATACCACATCCTTGGTGATTGTTTTAAACCATACATGGACTTTTTCATCTTGCATACCAGCTCCTTCTTTCCCTTCACAACATAAACTCCAGGTTGCTTTATATAGGTTTCTTCTTCCAAATCCCCATGTAGGAATGGTGTCTTCACATCCATCTGTTCTACTTAAAAATCAAATGTTGCAGCAACAAATAACAAAAATATTATAGAGGTTAACTTAGCAACATGAGAAAAAATTTCACCAAAATCATTTCCCTCAACCTGGGAATAACCCTTTGCTACTAACCGAGCTTTGTATTTCTCTACTTTTCCTTCTGTATTGAGCCTCTTTTTAAATACCCATTTGTTGCCAATGGGATTTATTCTAGTCGGAAACTCCACTAGATCCCAAGCCTCATTCTTTTCCAAAGATGCAATTTCTTCGTCCATGGCCCTTTTCCAGATATTTCCATCCTCTGAATCCGCTCCCTCCCTCATAGTTCTAGGATAATCATTAGTAATAGACAAAGAAAAATTTGAATGAAAATCAGATGGAGTATACATTTTCATTAGCCTTCTTTCTCAAACTGATCTCCTCAATATTGGAGTATGAGGATCTTCTTCTTCTTATTCATGTTCTTCTATAGAGTCTGACACATCATCCTTTAAATCAAACTCTGTTTTCTGTGGTTCTTCCTTACTTGGTAGGACTTCTTGTTTAATAGCATCATTCATTTATCTAAATACCACATCTCAGCTATACACTACCTTCTTAGTTTTCGGGTTCCAAAGCTTATAACCTTTGAGACCATCTTTATATCCAATAAAGATACACTTTTCAACCTTCTTATCTAGCTTATTCTTGTTTTCCTTTGGAACATGAACATATGCATCACAACCAAATACCTTGAGATTTGCGAGAGAAGGTTTCTTACCAGTCCATCGCTCTTGTAGAGTCTTGTCATCTAGCGATGATGAGGGTGATTTGTTGACCAAGTAACATGTAGTATCCACTTCCTCTGCCCAAAATTATTGTCCTAATGTGGCACCACTGAGCATGCACCTTGTTTTTTCCATCGGCGTCCTGTTCATCCTTTCTGCAACTCCATTCTGTTGAGGTGTATATGGAGTAGTCTTATGCCTTGCTATACCACACCTTTTAAAAAAATCTTCAAATTTATTCCCATAGAACTTTCCGCCATTATTTGTCCTCAACACCTTAATTCTTTTCTCTTCAGATTTCTTCCTAAGGAAATGTATCCAAGTATTCCTCGAGAATTCATCTATAAATGAGACAGAGTACACAAATTTTCCCAGTGATGGGATTGATACAGGTCCAAAAACATCACTGTGAAATAGCTATAAAATTCCTTCTTCTCTCATTGCACCATAAGGGAATCTTACCTGATTCTGCTTCCCATATATACAATGTTCACATAAATAAAAATCCAGAGAGAATTTAGACATATCTTCAACCATAGCTTTACCGTGTAATATTAGAAGACTCTTCTCTCCGATATACGACAGTCTTTGATGCCACAACATAACCTTTTCTCCATAGACTATAGGAGTTCTTTCTTCTTCAATTCAAATATCAGGAACAATGGAACTATTATACCCATCACTAATAATGTCCTTGAAGCTTATATAGTGTTCCAAATCAAAATCCCTTCAACAAAACCATTGCTCTTCGAACCATCCTGTGGGTTTCCTTTTCAAATATTGTTTTTACCCCTGCATCATCCATTTTTATTATAGAAATCAAACTTCTGGCCAAACCTCATGTTAGCACATAAAGTTTTCATGGGTTATGTATAGTTATTGTTAAAACCTGTGTCTACACCTCAGTCGAGTCTCTCTCTTTTATGCATACTTTTCTATACGTTTTTCCTCTTCTGGTTGATAAAGTCAGGCTAGTCAAGTATGTTGTATGCGCAAGGAAAATCCATGAGAAAAATACACATTTCAAAGTAGTCCATTTCAAGATTGAAATACAAGAAAACAAGAAGGTTTGATTTTCAACGGTGGAGATCCCATGTGCAGTTCAGATTAACATGTCTTGGACAGTAGGAATTTAAAATTTGCGCAAGGATTAACGAATAGACAAAATCCCCATAGTCCTGAAGTCCCAAAGCAACAAGAGGCTACCACGTCAAACGAGAGAAAGTGACTTTGAGAGATTTCCATCCAAACATCCATAAGCCTCAAAGTCCCGAAGTAATGAGAGGTTGCCACGTCAACGAGGAGAAAGTGACTTTGGGATATTTCCATCCAAACATCCATAAGCCTTGGAGTCCTGAAGTCCCAAAGTAACGAGAGGCTCCCATGTCAACCAGGAGAAAGTGACTTCGGGAGATTTCCATCCAAATATCCTAAAGTCCCAAAGAGACGAAGTCTCGAAGTCTCAAAGTGAGGAGAGGCTTCCAAGTCAACCAGAAGAAATTTACTCCGGGAGATTTTCATTCAAACATCTCGAAGTCCCAAAGTAAATCTAAGACATTGAAGGATGAGGACATGCATACGGAGATCTCACACTTTGGAAATTCGACAATTTGAAGGACTGCGTGAGAAAGCAGAAGAAATATCCCGAAGCCTAAACTCCCGAAATGAATCTTGGCCATCCAAATCAAGAGGCCATGCAATGCTATATTTAACACTTCGAAAATAAAGCACTTCAGAGAATTACTCGAGAAAGCAGAAGAAAAACTCCTAAATCCTGAACTCCTGAAGTGAATCTCGACCGTCCAAAACAAGAGGACATGTGGAGGAAGATCTCTCACTTAAGAGATACAACACTCCGGAGATTGTAAGAGTTATGCATTGAAAAACCCCGAAGCCCAAACTCCCGAAGTAATTTTGAACTTTTGATCTTTGCAGCATGAAGCACTGTCCATCCAAGAGTGGTGTGTGGCAACAAAAACAATTCTTTCCCAAATCACAGATTCCAGTAGATCGAAAACCACATTTTATTGATGATAATACAATATCATAGAAGCTCTTGATGAGACTATATTATGTTCCAGATATGATATTTTCCTCAGAACGATGAAATGATTCATCACTTTGGTAGGTATGTGTATCACCTGGTGCAACCCAATGCAAACAATGAATTTTCTTACTTAGAAATGTCATTGGATCTAGACTCTATCTTTGAGTACAAAAGCACTCCAACTGTAGTTTGCATGGCGATCCTCTATGATACCATTTGGTGAAGGATGTTGGGAAGAGAAATCATAAACAAGTACAAACAAACATGAATTCAAACACAAAATATAAATCACACATAGGAGACACATGTTTACGTGGTAAAACCTTCAGGGTGAGGGAAACATCCACAGGACAATGGAAATGGCATTATATTTCTCAACAAGAGATTACAATTAGCATCCCTGGAGAGGGCTCCTTAGAGAGGGCTTGAAGCCCTTGGCTCAATATTTGTCTCTCAGGCACACATATTTAAACAACTTATCCCCCAGTTACAATGAAACTCATTCATTAATTGTACATTCTAACTTAGGTTGCCTTATCTCATCCAAAAGATGAATAATAGGATTGAGATCCACATTCTGTGGGGATTTGTTGTCACCATTTTAAAAATATCCACCTTGACAACAATTTACCTATTACACTACCCTTGTCCATTCATCACCTTCTTGCAATCCAAAGATAGGTGACACTAGTGCTTCGAAAATTGAAGCACCCATTTCACTACTCCACCTGGATTTGGCATGTGACCACTG
>ML791177.1:806881-818600 GCA_009831015.1 Picea engelmannii
GCTGATGATCGAGGCTATGAATACATCGTCCATAAATTGGCGGAAGAATTCCTCGAATTTGAAGGCGGTCATGTGGTCGATGACCGACTAAAGTTGGACAAGGTACTGCTCTTGATCATCGAATCTTCATGTCAAAAATTGTCGAACCATGGCAAAGATTATAGAATTTTTTTTTTAAGGAATTATCTCTAATGTTCTAGGTTGTTCAAGAAATACAATATACCGACTACGGCGTTACGGTTAAGATGGAAGATGGCTCAGTTTACAGTGGCAAGTATGCTATTGTGTCTGTAAGCCTGGGAGTTCTTCAAAGTGATCTTATCAAGTTTAACCCTCCTCTGCATGTAATTACATCAACTATCAAAAGACGCAAGTCCTACCTACTCGTACTGACCACACTGTTTTTGGTAGAATCTACATTACCAGTTGCAAAAATTGATAGTATTAATGATGTGCAGTGTTGGAAAACGAAAGCATTCTTCAAGTGCGAGATGAGAGTTTACACGAAGATATTCTTGAAATTTCCCAGCAAGTTCTGGCCCACGGGGGATGGAACAGAATTCTTTCTTTATGCTGACGAAAAACGAGGATATTACACGTTCTGGCAAGTGGGTATTATGATCAATTAGATTCATTTAAAAGAATGAATTCACTCTGTTTTCTTTTCTTCTACACAGACTGATTAGGGAACTTGAAACATTTTCTTCTACAAAGGCCTTCAACTATAAAAACAAATATATTTTCTTTCTTATATATGAAACAGGTTTGAAATAAACAGGTGTGAAGAAATATCTTGTCATTCTTGTATATATAAAAGGGATGTGAATTTGTATGAAGAAATATCTTGTCATTCTTGTATATATATAAAATTCTTGTATATATATAAAAGGAGTAGGCTAACTCTGGAGTAATTTTTTTTCTTGAGTTTTGTTTTTCAGACAAAAGACTTAAATCTGGTCAAATTTTCAGATGTAGTCTGATTTTTGCATGGATCAAAGTTTCATGCATTTCAGAACCTTTTTTCCTGAGTTTTGTTTTTCAGACAAAAAAAATTGGACTTGAATCTGGTCAAATTTTCAGATATAATCTGATTTTTTCATGGATCAAAGTTCCATGCATTTCAGAACCTTATTTCAATGGTTTTACCCTATTTTAAACAAACCCAGATATTCAGAAAATCCATCAGAATTCTGGATTGATTGAAAATTTAAAAACGGACGGCCAAAAAAACCTTCAGGAAAAATATCTAGGGAGGAAAGATTGGTCTCTAGTTATCCCGCTCTGTGAAGTTAAAGCTGCTAGGTGAATTGGATATTGTGAATATTGTTTGGTATTTTACCATTTTCTTATGAGCAATTATGATTAGTAGATTGCCAAATTTTCCTTATCAAAGGGGACTGCCCACACTTTATAAGATTGTGCTAAGACTATCGGCCAGTACGAAGTACTCATTGGATTATTATCTATACAGCAGCACATGGACAAAGCATATTCAGGATCGAATATCTTGGTTGTAACAGTCACAGACGAAGAATCTAGGCGGATAGAGGAACAGAGCGATGAGAAAACCAAAGCAGAAGCAATGGTGGTTCTTAGAAAGATGTTTGGCGAAGGGATTCCTGAAGCAGAGCAGATTCTGGTACCAAGGTGGTGGAATAACCGGTTTCAGCGAGGAAGTTACAGTAATTATCCAATTTTCGTCAACCCGAAGCACTTCCACGACATAAAGGTAATATAAAACACGATGACAATATGATATCTGCATGTTCGTAACAAAAATTCAATTGGTCTGTATATCATGTTATGCATAAAATGTTAATTGAGTGCAGACACCGGTCGGTCCAGTTTACTTCACAGGAGAACATACTAGCCAGAAATTCAATGGATATGTACATGGTGGCTATCTTTCGGGTAAGTCAGTCCCAATCTTTCATAACCATCTCTCAATCTCAATCTGATATGTTTGTTTATGTAAGCATCCCTTGATATGGATCGTATGACAATTCCAGTGATTTGTTTTAAATTTCCTGGATTGGCATGAACAGGCATTGATACAGCAAAAATGGTGATAGAAAGCATGAAGACAGTTGACCCAACCGGGTTTGAACGTTCAGGAAGTTAAACATCTTCTATCACGCATATTTGTTAAGTGGGGAGGAAAACAATCTCCTACCATTGAAGTGAATGCACAGTTACGCGCTGCCAAGATGTCCAAGGGATCCTCATCCGACCAGAGAAGTGCATTCCAACATCAACAAGGTCATGATCAAATGTCCATTACCGAAAGCCAATTACGCTCCAGTTCATGTGCACAACTTTACACGGTATGTTGACTTTAGTTGTGTAACATGCCGGGTGCTCTGGTTGAATAAATTAAAAATAAATAACGTTTTTCATGCGTCCTCCGAGAACTGCATATTGCGACACAAAATAGCGTTGGGTAACATCTAAGAAACCCTAGCCAATATGAATTGATGTAAAAAACAAAGTCAATCAAATCATGATATAATTTAGTTCGGGATGTGCTCTTTCTCAAAGCTTAGGTCAAGTTTGCTGTATATTAACAACCTAATCATTTCTCCTCCAATAAACAAGATTTGCAACATGTAACATTATTTTATACCAATTGTGTAAGTAGCGTAAGTAATGAGTACGAAGCTCTACATCCTTAACCTTATTGAGTGCAACACTATTCTCTACAACGTAAATATTGCACTTTGATTTTCACAATATACCAGTGTATATTGCACTTTGATTGTCATAATATACACAAGATATGTCAATTGTCTTGGAATCTCCCAATGCCCCCAGTCATAACTACGCACCAAACAAACTAGGTGAGAAATTTCTCAAATACGACTCAGTTTGTTGTGGGTTATGAATACAGACACTTAATTAAATTACTTATGAATGCGGAATAACACATTGTTATGCTTAGCACATAAACTCAGAAATATGAATTGTTTGATATTAATAAAATTCCGCACAATGCGCGTGGTTACAAAATACAATACAAGATGAGCTTCGGCTCCAATAACTTCACACTTGTGTTCACACTTCTTTAACTCCTCAGCTTCTGCTACTCTCTGTTGTTCTCTCTACCTTTCTACTTCTTCTTTGCATCACTATGCACCATCCGATTAAGTAAAAGACCTAGATTTATATGGACTTCGACCGAGACTTCCTACAGAAGCTAATATTGACTCATCATTAAAGACTACCATTAACTAGAATGACTTTCAACTACTTAACTGAACTCGAGAAAGATAAAGATCGGCTCCATTTAGAACTTCCTTCTTGCCAACTGACTTTGAGTAAACATGTGAGTTTGCACTTGCAGACTGCTAACAATTTGGCTACTAACAAATTCCCTGAGAGACAAATCAACGGAGACATAAATATCTCATCCGCTTGTAATTACTATTTCCAACACTCCCCCATCGACTTATAATTACTATTTCCAACACTCCCCCTTAATTATAAGTAGGTGGGATTACAAAAAATTTCATCAAAAATTTAGTTTAAAATTTACGGTCACTCATCTATTACTGTACAGACTCCGAGACTAATGCACAAATGTTGAAATCCATCTCTTACTAAAGCCTTTGTAAAAATGTCTGCAACTTGTTCTTTTGACCTTCAGAATTCTAAACAGATCTCTTTGTTATTCAACAATTCTTTGATAAAATGATACCTTGTATCAATATGCTTGGTTTTCTTATGAAACACATGATTCTTTGATAACATGATCGTTGAATTGTTGTCACAGAATATTGTTGTTGGTTTTTGTTGTTCTTGCAAAAAATATTTTAATATTCTTCTCATCCAAGCTTCTTGACAAGTTGCGCTTGTAGTTGTGACGTACTTTGCTTCTGTTGAAGAAAGAGTCATTATAGGCTACTTCCTTGATGCCCATGATACCATAACTATTCCAAAATGAAATGTGTACCCAAAGGCATTTTTCTTGTCATCTATGTTTCCTCCACAATCACTGTTAGTGTATCTAATGAGTATGAAATCTTCTGAAGTGGAGTACTTAATGAAAAAATCTTTTGTTCCATTCACATATCTCATGATTCGCGTTCATGCCTTCCAATGTGATTCTTTTGGAGTTTCCATGAACCTTGAGATTAGACTCATTACATACATAATATTAGGTCTCGTCACTGTGAGATACATAAGACTTCCTACCAGTCTTTTAAATAATGTGGAATCCACCTCAGACCCTTTCCTTGCTTAACTTCAATCCTATTATGATAGGTGTTGGTGCTTCTTTTGAATTCATCATATTGAATCTTTTCAATATTTCATGTGCATACTTGAAATGTGAGATAAATATGTCAGTTTTGGACTTGTAGATTTTAACCTTGTACAATATTTACTGGAAACATACTTTTAGTAAAAAAACAGAAAAGATACAATGACAATTACAAACATTACACAGAGATTTTTCCCCTGGAAGCCCAAACCGAGAAAACCAACATATTCTATATCCATTCATAGTGTTACATTGTTTACAATACAATATACATATAGGAGCTAGCAGCATCCAAAACCCTAACCCAATGACCTGGATTAGTCCACAACCCTAATTCGTTAACTGTAAATAGAAAACCATAAAAAAAAATCGTGTGCCGAAAAACTGCCCAAAAATGTGATAAGTTTCCTGAGAAAAAAAAAATTCTTGAGGGCGCTATCGCTTAACCCCTACACAAGAGGATTTCTCCCCCCTACACTCCCCAAAGGGGGGCCTAGCGGGTCCCCCTCAAATCCCTTTTGTGCACCCGGCGCACCCCAGACTATACTACTCGTGCAAAGAATATAACACATACCCAACATTCTCCCACTTGATATTTTCTTTGCATACAGGGGGTTACAGGGTTACATAGTCAATAATATAGGGCAACAATGCCCATGGATCCTCTACACCATGAGAACTTCTAAGTGCTCACAGATTTTGTTAATGAATCTGCAACATTCTTCAAAGTTTCCACCTTCATTAGCAATACTTTTTTCTCTTCAAACATGTCTCTCACAAAGTGATATTGAATATCAATATGCTTTGTCTTTGAATGATAAGTCGAGTTCTTATCTAGAAAAATTTCACTTTGACTGTCACAATATATCCTTATAGCTTGTTGTACCAACCCAATACCTTAACATAATCTTTGTAACCATACTGCTTCCTTACTTGCATGAGTGGTTGTTATGTATTCAACTTATGTAGTTGAAGGTGCCACTACATCCTCTATTTTTATTATCCAACTTATTGCTCTTCCAAACAGGTTAAACACATACTCATTTGCACATCTCCTATGATCCAGATCTCTAACCAAGTCTGCATCCACAAAGCCATGTATATCCACCACTCTGTCCAATCCCGGTCTCCCTTGCAGGCACAATCCATAGCTATTAGTGCCACACAAATACCTGAAAACCCTTTTTACTGTTGTCCAATGCTTCTTCCTTGGTTTTGACATATACCTCCTCAAAACTCTCACTGCATGTGCAATGTCCGGTCTAGTACATGCCATTGCATACATCAAAGTTCCAACTGCACTCGCATATGGAACACGAGAAATGTCCTCCTCCTCTTCATGTGTCTTGGGACATTGATCCGCAAGTAACTTTACACCACCAGGAATAGGAACCTTGACCGGTTTACATTCTTGCATATTAAACCTCTGCAATATTGTATTGACATATTTTCTCTGATTTAACCAAAGTTTCATATTTTTTCGATCTCTTTTAATTTCCATGCCCAAAATGAAATTTGAAGCACCGAGATCCTTCATGTCAAATTTAGAGGACAACTAAGTTTTCACATCTTGGATAATCTCCTTGTTGTTTCCTATCAACAACATGTTATCCACATACAAGACCAAATAAATCAAATGATCACCAATTAATTTAAAATACACACAATGATCCTCTTTACTTCTTGTGAATCCAAGTCCGAGCATATAAGTATCAAATTTTTTATACCACATCCTTGGTGATTGTTTTAAACCATACATGGACTTTTTCATCTTGCATACCAGCTCCTTCTTTCCCTTCACAACATAAACTCCAGGTTGCTTTATATAGGTTTCTTCTTCCAAATCCCCATGTAGGAATGGTGTCTTCACATCCATCTGTTCTACTTAAAAATCAAATGTTGCAGCAACAAATAACAAAAATATTATAGAGGTTAACTTAGCAACATGAGAAAAAATTTCACCAAAATCATTTCCCTCAACCTGGGAATAACCCTTTGCTACTAACCGAGCTTTGTATTTCTCTACTTTTCCTTCTGTATTGAGCCTCTTTTTAAATACCCATTTGTTGCCAATGGGATTTATTCTAGTCGGAAACTCCACTAGATCCCAAGCCTCATTCTTTTCCAAAGATGCAATTTCTTCGTCCATGGCCCTTTTCCAGATATTTCCATCCTCTGAATCCGCTCCCTCCCTCATAGTTCTAGGATAATCATTAGTAATAGACAAAGAAAAATTTGAATGAAAATCAGATGGAGTATACATTTTCATTAGCCTTCTTTCTCAAACTGATCTCCTCAATATTGGAGTATGAGGATCTTCTTCTTCTTATTCATGTTCTTCTATAGAGTCTGACACATCATCCTTTAAATCAAACTCTGTTTTCTGTGGTTCTTCCTTACTTGGTAGGACTTCTTGTTTAATAGCATCATTCATTTATCTAAATACCACATCTCAGCTATACACTACCTTCTTAGTTTTCGGGTTCCAAAGCTTATAACCTTTGAGACCATCTTTATATCCAATAAAGATACACTTTTCAACCTTCTTATCTAGCTTATTCTTGTTTTCCTTTGGAACATGAACATATGCATCACAACCAAATACCTTGAGATTTGCGAGAGAAGGTTTCTTACCAGTCCATCGCTCTTGTAGAGTCTTGTCATCTAGCGATGATGAGGGTGATTTGTTGACCAAGTAACATGTAGTATCCACTTCCTCTGCCCAAAATTATTGTCCTAATGTGGCACCACTGAGCATGCACCTTGTTTTTTCCATCGGCGTCCTGTTCATCCTTTCTGCAACTCCATTCTGTTGAGGTGTATATGGAGTAGTCTTATGCCTTGCTATACCACACCTTTTAAAAAAATCTTCAAATTTATTCCCATAGAACTTTCCGCCATTATTTGTCCTCAACACCTTAATTCTTTTCTCTTCAGATTTCTTCCTAAGGAAATGTATCCAAGTATTCCTCGAGAATTCATCTATAAATGAGACAGAGTACACAAATTTTCCCAGTGATGGGATTGATACAGGTCCAAAAACATCACTGTGAAATAGCTATAAAATTCCTTCTTCTCTCATTGCACCATAAGGGAATCTTACCTGATTCTGCTTCCCATATATACAATGTTCACATAAATAAAAATCCAGAGAGAATTTAGACATATCTTCAACCATAGCTTTACCGTGTAATATTAGAAGACTCTTCTCTCCGATATACGACAGTCTTTGATGCCACAACATAACCTTTTCTCCATAGACTATAGGAGTTCTTTCTTCTTCAATTCAAATATCAGGAACAATGGAACTATTATACCCATCACTAATAATGTCCTTGAAGCTTATATAGTGTTCCAAATCAAAATCCCTTCAACAAAACCATTGCTCTTCGAACCATCCTGTGGGTTTCCTTTTCAAATATTGTTTTTACCCCTGCATCATCCATTTTTATTATAGAAATCAAACTTCTGGCCAAACCTCATGTTAGCACATAAAGTTTTCATGGGTTATGTATAGTTATTGTTAAAACCTGTGTCTACACCTCAGTCGAGTCTCTCTCTTTTATGCATACTTTTCTATACGTTTTTCCTCTTCTGGTTGATAAAGTCAGGCTAGTCAAGTATGTTGTATGCGCAAGGAAAATCCATGAGAAAAATACACATTTCAAAGTAGTCCATTTCAAGATTGAAATACAAGAAAACAAGAAGGTTTGATTTTCAACGGTGGAGATCCCATGTGCAGTTCAGATTAACATGTCTTGGACAGTAGGAATTTAAAATTTGCGCAAGGATTAACGAATAGACAAAATCCCCATAGTCCTGAAGTCCCAAAGCAACAAGAGGCTACCACGTCAAACGAGAGAAAGTGACTTTGAGAGATTTCCATCCAAACATCCATAAGCCTCAAAGTCCCGAAGTAATGAGAGGTTGCCACGTCAACGAGGAGAAAGTGACTTTGGGATATTTCCATCCAAACATCCATAAGCCTTGGAGTCCTGAAGTCCCAAAGTAACGAGAGGCTCCCATGTCAACCAGGAGAAAGTGACTTCGGGAGATTTCCATCCAAATATCCTAAAGTCCCAAAGAGACGAAGTCTCGAAGTCTCAAAGTGAGGAGAGGCTTCCAAGTCAACCAGAAGAAATTTACTCCGGGAGATTTTCATTCAAACATCTCGAAGTCCCAAAGTAAATCTAAGACATTGAAGGATGAGGACATGCATACGGAGATCTCACACTTTGGAAATTCGACAATTTGAAGGACTGCGTGAGAAAGCAGAAGAAATATCCCGAAGCCTAAACTCCCGAAATGAATCTTGGCCATCCAAATCAAGAGGCCATGCAATGCTATATTTAACACTTCGAAAATAAAGCACTTCAGAGAATTACTCGAGAAAGCAGAAGAAAAACTCCTAAATCCTGAACTCCTGAAGTGAATCTCGACCGTCCAAAACAAGAGGACATGTGGAGGAAGATCTCTCACTTAAGAGATACAACACTCCGGAGATTGTAAGAGTTATGCATTGAAAAACCCCGAAGCCCAAACTCCCGAAGTAATTTTGAACTTTTGATCTTTGCAGCATGAAGCACTGTCCATCCAAGAGTGGTGTGTGGCAACAAAAACAATTCTTTCCCAAATCACAGATTCCAGTAGATCGAAAACCACATTTTATTGATGATAATACAATATCATAGAAGCTCTTGATGAGACTATATTATGTTCCAGATATGATATTTTCCTCAGAACGATGAAATGATTCATCACTTTGGTAGGTATGTGTATCACCTGGTGCAACCCAATGCAAACAATGAATTTTCTTACTTAGAAATGTCATTGGATCTAGACTCTATCTTTGAGTACAAAAGCACTCCAACTGTAGTTTGCATGGCGATCCTCTATGATACCATTTGGTGAAGGATGTTGGGAAGAGAAATCATAAACAAGTACAAACAAACATGAATTCAAACACAAAATATAAATCACACATAGGAGACACATGTTTACGTGGTAAAACCTTCAGGGTGAGGGAAACATCCACAGGACAATGGAAATGGCATTATATTTCTCAACAAGAGATTACAATTAGCATCCCTGGAGAGGGCTCCTTAGAGAGGGCTTGAAGCCCTTGGCTCAATATTTGTCTCTCAGGCACACATATTTAAACAACTTATCCCCCAGTTACAATGAAACTCATTCATTAATTGTACATTCTAACTTAGGTTGCCTTATCTCATCCAAAAGATGAATAATAGGATTGAGATCCACATTCTGTGGGGATTTGTTGTCACCATTTTAAAAATATCCACCTTGACAACAATTTACCTATTACACTACCCTTGTCCATTCATCACCTTCTTGCAATCCAAAGATAGGTGACACTAGTGCTTCGAAAATTGAAGCACCCATTTCACTACTCCACCTGGATTTGGCATGTGACCACTGACAACACCAACTGCATGTAAAATATGTGATCCTCTCATAGAATTCATCAATTTTCCTACTAGTATACGATACACGAGACATATAACCCTTTTCTTCTTCATTACTTGGACATAAACTTGAAGAAAGATTATAATAGAAAGACAAAATATTTTTACCAGTTTCACATCATTCATATCGAATTTCCTAAGTATCATACCACGTACTTTAGTTGTGATAACCAAAAACTTACCATCAATCTCGTCTCTGTGTATTTCCATGCCCAAGATTGTTTTGTTGCTCCCATATCCTTCATCTCAAACATCCAAGTCAATTGAGCCCACCTGTTGATCTTAACCATGATTGTGCTTTCTACAAGCATATTGTCAACAATCTAAACACCAAGATAGTGCGTACCATAAACACAATGGTTACACTCACTTCTTGTAAATATTGGCTCAGCATGAAGGAATGAACTTCTTGTACCAAATTCCTGGATGTGATTTTCAGGCCATACAATGAATTCTTGAGCTTGCAAACAAATCTTTTGTTGCAATCTTAAACACTTTCAGTGCTCCACCTTGAGTATTCCATTTGAATACCTTATCCCAATCTGGCCAAGACTGCCAAATGAGCCTTCACTGCTCATATCCAGGGCCATTTACAATGGATTTCATCAAGCCTTTCATAGGATTTATTTTATGCAATTCCATGGACACCACACCACGGAAAACCATAAACAGATGGACCTTAAAAAAAAAATCACAACTGTTGACCTATAACAAAAAATTTAACTCATGACTCAGTTACCTAGCCATGGTTAATCCACACATTCATGCATCCACGCCTCTTTATTCTCCCTAAATTTAAAATTTTCATAGGTGACCCAAAAAACCCAGGGGTGCGCATGCCTTTCCAGGTCTTATCGTCGTATGCTCAATTACATATAATTAATTACAACTCCAAAATAAATAAATAATAAATTCACAGTGACTTTACCATCACTCCATTGCCATTTACCATTGAGACATCTCAATTAGCTAATAAATTGTAACATCCCTCTCTTGCGTGCACTAAGCAAACTTATTCTTTGAGGACACTTGCTTGCAAGTGATCTGGATTATTATACCATTGACCGTTGATTTTTCTTATGAGGCATTATGGATGTGATTATATGCTATTTTTCTATATTGACCTAGACGTGTGCTATTGGCCCGGTTTTCCTGAGTGTGAAGGATTTGGACCTCGAGGATGCTTAGGCATTGATGAAACCCTTGGACATCGGATCAAGTCAGGGAGTGGACTATTAGGGTTTGATTGTTGTATATATCTGACATTTATGCATCTGATTAGATGATATAATTATGGATATTATTTCTGACATGATTTGTTGATAATGCAGGCTGACGATAGCTTGCCGACCAGACTCACATGTGGATTAGGGGGGTCACGCACGATAACCAAAGACGTCGAGGGAGAGGTGTGGATGCATCCCTTCCACAACTTACTAGCACTCTCATTGTGGCTCAAACTTTAGGTTAACGAATACCTAGTTTGAGAAGACTCACGATGTCGTGAGGGTAAACTGCGACAGTCTCTCACAATGATTCTAAGGGGTGCACAATAAGGCAGGGGCCTTATTCCTTAGAGGTCCTTAGTCTCCCACAAGAACACTTGGCGGAGTATTGATTCAAGGGGTTTTCATGTCTACCAAGTTAGTCAAGAGGCGAGTGGCACCCTTGGAGCACATAGTGTGTCCTGAAGGGGACGTCGCACAAGAAAAATGAAAATAAGCGAGTGGCACCCTTGGAGCACATAGTGCATCTTGAAGGGCACGTTGTGCAAGGGAAATAGAATGAGGCGAGTGGCACCCTTGAAGCACCTAGTGCATCTTGAAGGGCACATGGCGTTGTTGAATAATAAATGAATAAACCTATATGGCCTTAGAACAAATAATGTGATGAAAAATATTTTAAACAAATTCCTTAATAAAATGTCGCCCAACCTAGGAAAATAACGTCTAGGTCTAAGTGATACTTGTGATAA
>ML791177.1:824505-840049 GCA_009831015.1 Picea engelmannii
GCCAAAGCCATTCTTGGATTGTCTCTTGCAGATTCCCAACTACATCTAATAGATTTAAAAAAATCTTCTGCAGAACTGTGGGCACAATTGAGTACAATATTTGGGGAAAAGGCTGTAAATGCCAAATTTTCATTGAAATTACAGCTATTCAAATTAAAAATGCATGATGAAGAATCATTGTCTTCTCACATAAATAATCTAAAGTCTTTGTAAGCACAGTTGGCAGAGATTAACTCCGACTCTAAAGTTGATGAAGATGATGCAAAAACAATCTTGCTGAATAGTTTGTCTCAAAAATATGACAATGCTATTTTTACTTTAACTCAAATGCCCTCTCGAACTATGGAAGACATGATTTCAGCACTCTTAGCAGAAGAAAGGAGGATGATGGAAGGTGAAGTGGAAGTTAGTTCACATTCTGAAGTTGCACTATACTCCAAAGGAAGAAGAACAAATAAAAGCATTGAATGCTTCTACTATCGAAGACGTGGACATACAGTACTGAATTGCAAAACACGTGCTAATGATCTTCTAAATGGCAAACTGAAAGAGTCAGCTAACATAGCTGAGGAATCACTAGATACTATGCATGAATACTCATCCAGTGATGATGAACCTCTCAAACTTTTCTAGAATACATTTATTGTTTATGTATGTTATACATATAGTGTGATGTGATTTGTTGTTTTGTAATGTTCTATTGTTTAAGTGTTTATGTAAAAATAAGAACTTGTATCTTCATGCAAGTTGGTAGCCCCAGTTTCAAGTACAATATATTTATTGGAAGTCACCTTGTGTAAAGGAATGTTGAAGACATTCAATATCCAAACTGTTCTTCTATATACTGAAGGATAGCCGAAAGCAAAAATCCGACAGATGAAGGCAAGTTAATAGAATGCATCAATAATTGGCACATTTTATCACGGAAGCCCTGATGAGTCGAGTTGTCAAATTGTCCAGTATACAAGTGCTACAATGATGGTCATAAGCATTTTGACTTTAAATGTGTCGATGGAAAGATCGAAGAAGAGGGAGAAGAAAGAGCGGAAGCCGTGTGATTGCAGAGTGAGTTTCAGTGCTGAGGAAGACCAGAGGAGACAAACAAGACAGACAAATGAAAGTTCTAGTGTTGTAATCTTTTGTGTTGTATTGTAATTTGTAAAGTAAACATTAAGGGAGGGTGTTAGAATAAAGCTTACTTTAGTAAGAGATAACTATGTCTGTTGTAAGTGTGAGTTTCAACCATGACTGTTGTAACTGTGAGTTTCTAGGTTTACTATTTTTAGCTAATCAGATCCACTTGAGTCAGTGATCTGCATGTTATATATGTAACCTCCATTTGTTTGTTGTTGTGTTGTGTGAATTAATTCTTCCAATCTTAATTGTGCTCGCTGTAATGGCAAACCTCGACTTATCGTAGGTTAAATTCTGGTACGATATCCCACTTTCCAATGACCCCACGCCATTGTGATCCTCCTAGTGGATCCTCTACTACTCGCTTTGGTAGTGACTCACCTTCACGCGGTTATAAAAAATGCAGGTCAAATTGTGGGCACGTGCAGGTTTACAAACCTTCTCCTCAAACGTGACGGCTCCTACATGCAACTCATCTACGGTGATGCAACAACTCTTCTCCAAAACCAACATGGCTAAGGTGCTTCTTTCACAATTGTATTGCATCTAATGCCATTGACCTCATCACCATTCGAACAATTGCTGGTAGCATTGGAAACCATGTGACCAAGCACTACCCCGTGGCCACATCAAGCTCGTATTCCTCATCTTCCTTCTTGAAGTCATCTGATAGGAACGCCGCGAGGGGTTTTGACCATGTGACCACAAAGGAACCCCAAACCTGCCAGAATAAGCAGGCACTTCTCATGATTCTCCTTTTCCATCACTTAATCTCCCTCATGATATCCCTCCAATATGTGCATTACCACTTGTTGTCCCTTACAGAAACCAACAAACTTAACTACCTCAGCTGTAAGATATTCCAGAACGATAGCGAGGTAAATCGAAGCTCCTATGCCAACCTGCTCGACATACTTTTCGTCCTCGCAATACATCCATATTCAAAACTATGATAATCTTGTAATTTTGTACCGAATTGTAGATGTATTCAGTCCATTGAATGACAAAACCTTTCTCAACCCATCCTGATTTCATGTACTCATTGAGCTGCATTGCGAGCATTGCTTGCCGCATAAAGGATCCATCAAAGAGCACCATTCGCATGCTATGCACTGAGTAGATCCTATTAATGTCCAAAACTTGCACCATGGGCTTAAGATTCACACACCATAGTAGCGCACAACGGTAATCTCGATCATAAACCAGACATAGTTCTCAGCGTAAATTCCTCCATGACAATAAGACAACATGAACACACAGAATTCTCCTCTGTGGGTTGGCCTCTCCTCACGTGCGGACTGGTCAAATTCACACCTCCACAGGGCTTCGATCGTCGGGCGTTGTAGTGGTGGCTCCTCTTTACGACCTCCAGCAGATCAAGCAACAAATCAACCTCTCGGGCCTTACACCCAGATATAGTCTTCGTGGCCTCCAGTCAAACCAGTGATTTTCAACTTCATTGGATCGGGCACCTCCTCCACGGCCTCCACCTATGCATCTTCATGCCTCATGCTTAGACATCCTCTTCACAGCTCCCATCCACTCCACAAAAAAGGACGTTTCCCTTCAGTAAACTTTGCCAGTGGATCCGCCCAACTCCCTTTTGGGGCTCTAAATCATGAAATACGGCACGAGGGACATGATTTCCTCCTCCCGTCTCACTGAAGAACGTGTTGAATGCATTGTCTCCCCCTCCCATTGTTTTGTCATTTGGAATTTTCCCATGAGGCTAGATACCGTGCTCAAGGCAATAAAGCTCCCATCAGGCATTTCCAACCTGAATACCGACCTAGCCGATGTGCACTGAAATGCACTCCCTTATGTTTGTGTCTGGGGAACTAATTATACCAATGAGAATATGTGGCGACAGAGATTATGATAAACACAGAGCGACCAAATTACTTATTTTTAGTTTTGCTCAAAAGATGTGAAAACTGCAATTCAACTCAAGTGGATGGTCAATCTTGAGATACATGACTAGACCAGAAGAAGAAAAACAAAACAACAAATCAATATTCATCCCCTACATCTTCACCATCTCCCTCGCCAGAATCAGCTCCCACCTCTTCATAGTCCTTCTCGAGAGCAGCCAGATCCTCTCGTGCCTCAGAGAACTCACCCTCTTCTATGCTCTCCCCGACGTACCAGCGTACAAACACACTTTTGTCATACATGAGATTGAACTTGTGATCAATTATGGAGAACACTTCCGCCACGCTCGTCGAGTTTGAAATCATGCACATCGCCCTTTGCACCTTGGCAAGATCCCCTCCTGGGACAACAGTGGGTGGTTGATAGTTTATCCCGCACTTAAACCTAGTCAGGCACCATTTAACGAACTGGATTGTTCTCTTCGTCTTAATCGTGCCCACGGCGACATTCACATCCTTGGGCACCACGTCCCTTCTGTACATGAGGCAGCAAGCCATGTATTTCCCATGCCTCAGATCGCAGTTTTCCATCATTGACGCCAGCTCGAATGCACTGTTCATGATCTCCGACACTAACAATTGCTCGTGGTAAGCTTTTTCTGCGAAGATGACAGGGGCATAGGAAGAAAGCGTGAAGTGTATACGCGGGTAGGGCACTACGAAAAATTTTCTCAAAGTTCTACAAAGGAGCAGTGGAAACTTAAATGAAAATAATTTAATTTACCAAGATGATCGCAAGATGATCCACCCATTATGTGCATAATGAAACAAGGAATTCTCCTTCATACAATGACATTCCATGGTATCGCTCCTGTCAAATGGCTCAGGGACATTCTGTCTCTTTTTCCACTGTGCTCGTCCTCTGCCTTACGAACTGCTTGAATTTGATCCATCGACCTTCTGTTACCTCTACACATGACTAACAATCCCCTTTACATGTATTTAGATTCATCAACTCTATGCTCTGATACCACTTGTTAGGTTGTGGAAGAATAAATAAGTACAGAGAAACATGAATTATATTTCTAAACAAGAGATTAAAACCAACATACCTGGAAGGGATCCCTAGAGAGGGTTTGAAACCCCTCACTCAATATTTGTCTCATATTTAAACAACTTTTGCCACAATTATAATGAAACTAATTCATTAATTGTACATTCTAACTTAGGTTGCCTTATCTCAACCAAAAAATAAATAATAAGATCGAGATCTACATCCTATGGGGATTTGTTTTCACTGTTTCAAAAAGGAAAGGTAACTCTAATATCTATCTTATGATTCAAGGATTGAAAAGTAAGACTAAAATAACGAAATTGAAGAACTTGTTTCTCTTGCTACTATGGCAGAAAAGGTAAAATTTATGGAGGTTGTTCGATAGATGATGAAAATATATATAAATTATATCTATATATATATAAAGAAAGGATAGGGATTTTCATTCTTGTACTTGGAATCAATTCTTGGAAAATATTTCTTCAAGAAGAATTTGTTAACAATCGAAGAGAAGGAACACGTAGGAATACTTTGTTTTATGAAGTGTAAAACCAAGATGTTTATTTGTAAGTATTAAAACATAAATTTTGCATAGGGTGATAAAAGTAACAAAAGAAAAGTTAGACTATAAAGATAAATTACATGGGTAAGGTTAAGAATAACTGTTTTATAAAATTGTAAGGGAAACACATCAAAATTGTAATTGAAATTTGTTAAGAACGCTTGCTAATTGTAATTGGAGTTATAAGGTACGATAAGTTGTTATAAGGTGTTTTTTTTTCAAAAGTTATAAAGTGTTTTTTTACATTCTAGACATGTCCTAAATTGAATAAGGGGGTTTTAGTATCTTTCTTTGTGTGTGGATTGGTTTATATCGCGATCTTAAGGACTTAGATTTTGAACATTAGGTATATTTGAAGTATTTCAAAATGGAAAAATAGAAAAAAATGTTAATATGTTGCACACATTGATTAGCAAGACTCCATAATCTACAATTCCTATGCAAAAAAGAATTCTCACTAATGTTCTTACTTGTTTTCCCATACTGCAAAAAAATGTACATCTACTTCAAACACAAACAAATTTTTTGACTAAGAAGTTGATGTCAATTAATGAGGACACCAAGGAACAAGAAAGAAAAATTAAGAAAAAGAAAAAAAACTTGTGATCTTGTTGATTGTGAGTTGTAGTCGTTTTCCTTTGATGAAGTTAGTGTAGCCTTGACTGATGACACTAAAAGCAAATTGGATAAATTGCAGGTTCAACATGATGATCAGATTGAGAATATAGATAACTTTGTTAGACTGTGGGAAGCATTACAGTTTAGAAAAACATATATGGCTTAGGATACAACAAGGTTGATGATAATATTTTTATTCCTAATTATTAAAAACATGTTTTTTTTTTAGTGAAGGTTTTTTACATGATGATCGGAAGACAAATCTTGAAGATATTGGTAGGGAAGATGTACAAGATGTTCATCAGGATGCTTAAAAATATTTTGATGATGATATTGTTGTTAAGGAAATTATTGATAATACAAGTATTGAGGTTGATAATGCTCAGTTGGACAAATAAATTGTACTCTATAAACAATGTCACCAAGTTTTCCATGTTGAGTTACATTGTTTTGATATCCACCCATGTATTTTTTGTGTGAATAAAAGCCATGTCTCACAAAGCTAGTGGAAGCGACTGAAGATTGAGAGGAAACAAGTAAATTTTGAATGGTTAGGGTCTTTGCGTTGGCATTTTGAAGATATGTTATTATAATGATCTTATCGACGAGTTTATACACAGGTACAACCATACCTGATCAAAGATATTTCTACAGTTGACAGACATGGACTTTTTTCAGGATTGAATGATACAAGGCATGATCGAGGGCCGCTTGATGTAAGTCTTCTGATTTGAAGATTGAGTCTGCAGAATCTTCTCAAAGATGGTTTTATTACCCTTTTCCACTTTCAAGGGGGGTATATATCATTATCTAGACTAATCACTTTTTAGTCGACAGGGGGGGAATATTGATATGTCAGGCTTGAAGTTTTGAAGTCTAACGTATAGGACTAACTTACAGGATTGCAATTTTTTATTATTGGATTTAGGATTAAGGATTGTAGATGAGTTTATAATTTTAGGATAATGGGTGATGGATTATTGTTTCAGGACATGATGTTTGTTTTATGATGTTTGTTTCCTGGTTGGATGATGGATTTTGGATTGGTCAGTTTGACCGTCAGAGGATATTTCGTTGAGATAGTTCAACACTTGGTTGTTTATGATGGATTCAGCTTTATGATGGATATTCAATGGATGGATGACTTGCCACATTTGGGCGTTTGAAGAATTCGATGGATTTTAGTCACCTTGTGACTTTGATGGTGGTTTGACAGTTTGAAACCTTGATGACATTTTGATCGACAGTTTGGATTTGTGATAGTACCATCATTCACTTGGTTTACTACACACAATATTTTATGTATATAGGGTTTGGATGCCTTTTGATAGATCTTCATAGTCACTCATGAGATTTCAAGCCATGAGTTACAGATTGAATACTTGGATATGTTGTCATATTTTTCACTATTTTTTGTTGCTAAGATGATACATTTGTAAGGAATTAAGATTAAAGGGGGGTTTGTTAGAAATAATCCTATGTCCTAACTACACTTTAACAACTAGTTAGTTGTGATATGGTTGTGGGGTCATTACATTGAGTTGTGTTATTAATGTATCATTGATGTACATATGAATTTGACTTGGCTTGGTTCATTTTATGCCTGTCTTCTTTGTATTCTTATCTTATCCATTTTGTTAGTTATTTTATTTTCTTTCCCTTATTTCTATCACTTATTTTTCATTTCATCCATATTATTTTTCATTTGATCTTCCATTTAAAATGTATACCAATTGTAAGTTAAATACATTTCAAATCCTATTCTAGAGACTATGTGGATGGTTAACCTTTATATATATATAATTTTGAACCATTCTAAGTATGAAATTCCATCATGTAGTGCTCTGGTATGACTTCTTAAACTTCTAAAAATTTTAC
The DNA here is from genome assembly GCA_009831015.1 of Picea engelmannii. Classification (NCBI taxonomy): domain Eukaryota; kingdom Viridiplantae; phylum Streptophyta; class Pinopsida; order Pinales; family Pinaceae; genus Picea; species Picea engelmannii. Next base: position 831,623 of record ML791177.1, read on the forward strand.
AATCTAAACCTTCATTGGTAAAATATTATAGAAAAAATACCAAAATGACTTGCTTAAGATTAATTTAAAGATTAGTAAAAAAAACACAACATCCACAAGATATATATAATAAATTATAATGATTCAAAATATGAAAATTTTTCCACAGGTAATTGGTTGTGTCTCCTCAGAATTGTGAAAAAAATAGATTCTTAAACTTCACCAAAACTTGTTTATAGTGAAAAAAAAAAAAAAATCACTTGTTTGAGACTAATTTCAGGACTATTCACAAATTGTAACTTCCATAGAAGATATATCATAAATTATAAAAAAAAGAAAGAAAAATTATGACCACATGTTCTTTTCTATCTTTCCTTAGTCTCCTCAAATTTAAGTTGTCTGAAATTTCCGAGAAAAAAAAAATATACTAAAAATGCCAAGATATCTTGATTGAAGAAGAAATACCCTAGGATCTTATGCTCTCATACCAAATGTTTTGAACTGATTCCTTGATAATGATACAAATTCAATGAATGATAGTCCACTTCGAGGGGGAAACCTCCTTTTACAACACATTCAATCCACAAGACAAGATTGTTGGAGTTTTAGTAACCTCAAAAGATATTCTTATTGTATTCGACCAAGACAAAACCCTAAAGAATATTATTATATTATATTTGTTAAGATGACCCTATTGTGACTTTGTAAAAGTAGGCCCGATTGTGCCTTGACAAGTAAAATGTAAATTAAAAGGATAAAGTGTCAGGTTAGCCGAGACCTAATTTAGGCTGGCCAAACTACTATTTATAAGGGAGGATAGCACCTCATTTGAATACACATACAACACAAGTTATGTGGCTAAAGAAGAGAAGTGTGCAATTCTTAGAGGGATAAGTTACTACAGTTAGGAGGTGACGTTGTGGAGGTTCTTGGTTTATCTTTTGGGTATATATTGGTTATGTGGTGCATTACTCTTCCCTAGTCAAGGGTTTGAGGAGGATCTTATTCTTTATTAGTTCTCTCTTTGAGAGAGGCATTGTTCTTGGTTGGTGAATCTGTATTGAGGAAGTTTGTTGGGTTTTTCTCCTAGAGGGTTTTCCTAGGGAAAATCTGGTATATGTCGTGGATGTTATTCTTTCAATGATCCTTTATATGTATTTATTTTGCTAATGGTTTAAAAGTAAAAGAACACTAATCTAATTAAATTCTTAAGAAGAAAATTCAACATGGTATCAGCTCCGGCCTGAAAGAAGGCCTTTTCATAGAAAATAAGAACTAGTTGAAGAAGGTAAGGGAATAGGAATGCTCTCCTAACCCTAGAACACCTCTTCCTATGCATAAATTCTTAGTTGGATGGAATTTTGTAAATTGCAACAGATGTTGCAGCTGCTACAACTGCATAAACCCTAGGTGTGATTTTTTTCTTATTTAAGGAGGTCACTGGAGAAAGTAAGCACACCTAGGAACTCTCCTAAGTAATGTGAATCTATTCCCTGGACTAAAATTCAAAATTTTACAAGTTAAAAATTAGAGTTTCCTCATAAACCCTAAGTCGGGTTGCATCTACTACATATTTTTTGACAGAACTAATCCTTGGCTTAGTAATGTCTCTGGTAAGGTCTAAGATCCATATCCTGAAAAGTTATTTATTATTTTACTTGTTCCAGGGATGATGGCTACCAGTACCAAAATTGACAAAAATCTTGAAGGAGATGATGAATTTCGAGCATGGAAGTACAGAGTAATGCTCATTCTAGAATAAAATTACCTTGTAATTTAAAAAAAAATATATATATATTGAAGATCCAGAGGGAGATGATGGAAAATCCAAATATAAGAAGGATCTGATCAAAGGGAAGATGATCATTGTTGAATACATCAAGAACCACTTGATTCCACATGTTTCAACATTAAAAACTGCAAATCAAATGGTGGACGCCTTATCCTGTCTATTTGAAGGAAAGAACATCAATCAGAAAACGACCTTGAGGGCACAACTCAATAATGTGAAAATGAAAAATTCAAAAACCATGCAATCTTACATCACAAGGGTGTCCCATATTAAATAAAAACTTGAAGCTATTGGAAACTGAATTAAATAAGTTGAGTTAATGATGACCACATTGAATGGTATTCCAAATTCTTGGGAATCCTTCATCCAAGAAATCTTTTCTAGAAGGAAGTTAACTAAGTTCAGCAGATTGTGGGAATATTGTACTCAAGAATAAGCTAGATTAGAGGAAAGAAAGAAAAAGATAGAAATAAATGAATATCAAGTGCTAACAACTCACGCAAGAAAAGGAAAGATTTAAGAAAGAAGTTCACTCTCACAGGACGTTTTGAGAAGCCTCATAAAGGACAAGATTCTCATAAAGATCTCTCAAGATTCAGATGCATCATTTGCCAGAAAATGGGACATATTGCAATAAATTTTCCCCAAGTAAAAGACCAGAATAGAAACAGAAAGTTTAAAAGACATCATTCTCATTTCACAGAAGAAGATGAACCTGATTGGAAAATAACAAAATAAGATGATTCAGATGAGTCATATCTCCTGTGGTATAGGACTTAGTGCTTCGAAAGAACTTGATCTCTATCAAGTGATATTAATAGCAGTATTTATTTTCTTTCCTAATTAGACTTCAATTAGTAAAAGAGCTAAAGAATTTTTTTTGTGATATTTATTATATCATGAGGGCGAGGTAAAAAATGTGAAGAAGTATAATCATTCATCAAGACATCGTACAGATCAAGCAAGCAGTCTTACAATACACGCTATAGGTACACACCCTTCATATTTGATTTCATTTTTAAGTTTAATAACATTAGTTTTTATGTGTTTTTATCTTAGCCTGTTGGATCATTATCCTTGGTATGAGAATCCAACAAGGTATCATTTAAATTCAGGATATAGTTTATGTTCTCGGGGGTGGCATGTGTGCCTATGGTTGGTTGACAATAATGTAATATTTTATATGGTGAAACGAGCACATTAAAATTCTAAAATTTAATGTCCCTAGTACGGGAGCTCATCAGTGTCATACATCAACATCATTTATGGCTCACAATTCCCTACAGTTTCTTGATGACAAGGCCTGGTCAGTGGATAGTGAGGCCACCTTGATAGGAATCATAATCCGTTTGAATTTTGATGCAGTTTTTCATATTATCATATTAAAACTTGGTAACCAACACCAAGTATATGTTGTTGAGATTCTGAGGATATTGTAGACTCAAATGAAATCAAGGCTCATATGGAGTTTGTTTTCTCATGCAGGGAGAAGGTACACTTCCATGATGGATAATACCAAAAATCAAAGAAATAGTTATGGTTCTCATGAATACAACCAGTTAGATCAACTAAAACAACCATGATCCATTAAAAGAAGACGATGAAATATGAGATTCAGAGGGGGAAGGTATTAGATTCCCTTATTTGATATTGAGTTACCTCCAGTGTTAGATGGTGTAGTACATGCGTTAGTCCATGGAGACATGACTATAGTAGAAGATTGAGTTTCCTCCTAAGAAAGAGGAAAAGCTACCTTTGGTGTCAGTTATTGAGGAATTCACAGTTTTAGATGAATTTTTCATTGTGGTAGAGTAGAGGAGCTACTCTCATAGTTAAACAACTACAGTGATAATGCAACATTCATTCTCATCTTTATAAAGAGCAATTGCAGGTGTAGATTCCTAGTCCCAAAAGAAACAATTGCAAAGAGAGTAGGGGACATACTCTCAGGAAGTGAGATAGAAAGTGCTTTGTAGAAAGCACTCAGAGCCAGTACATGAGTGTGCAGATTGATTTGTAGCTAAGAAAGTGTATCACAGGTCCATATATATGATTTACAATGAACACCTTGAGTCAGTACATGGTTGAGCCTAAACATTCTCACCTGATTGCAGTAAAACATGTGATGAGGTATCTAAAGGATATTGTTAACACATAAAAAAAATTAGGTCAAAGAAGCTTGTTGAAGGTTTAATTCGGCATTTAAATAAAAATTACACCTTTTTTACTTGCAAAAAAACAGTCTAAATCTCACTACAAAAGATCCTAGCATTTCGCAGTGCCAAACTGTCAACTGTCAAATTGCTTCAAAATTGTCTTATCTCCACAACGGTAAGAAATTATGGGTTTTAAGCGTCGAAGTCAGTATTTTCCCAGCAAAAAATACATCCATCTATGAATCATGTTTTAAAATTTGTTATTTCAATTTTTAAAATCATCTAACCCTACTCGCTGCAAAATTCTTGTCGTTACGAAATTTCTTGTTCCTGGGAAATTTCTTGTTCCTTAGATAAACCCTAAGGCTTCCAAATCTCTTGCATACTATTGAATATTTGTTGCTATATAAGATTCCCATTACTATTCTAACCTCCATCTATAGCCATGCAACCTAACAAGCAAAATAAAAATACTACATTGAATACTAATAAGAGCATTGGCCTTTTGAAATATTTTTTATTGACAAGGTCTACAAGTTTTTCCAAAACAACTACAAGTCTACTATGTCTACCTTCCTATAACACCTTCACAATTACTTCAAATTGAAAAGAGGGAATCATTGATTAAAAACAAAAGTTTTGGTATTTAACCTTGTCTTTCATTTAATCTAGAGTTTCATTTTATGGAGGTTTTCTTCGGTGTTTGATCAAATTAAGGAGTCATGAAGATCTCACATGGATATCTCGAAATGGTGTTAAATTCAGATTATGCTTTCGTCCCAACTGACATTAAAATTTATTGAAGCTATCTAGTATTTCTATCTCAGGGGGATATTCTTATACAATTATGACATTGGCTGAAAGACAAAAATTGTTTCCATACTCTTCAATGTCCTTTAAGTTACATGCTTGTAAAAGAAACCTAATGTATACATATGTTGGAGCGTGGGTTTTGAAATTCTCCATTCATATCATTTTTTTTATGGAGTAGATATGGTATGGTTTAAGTTCATCAAATGTAGAGGCCAAAACCATAATACATATTGTATATATCTAAAAAAAAGATTGAAGTTCAAAACAATCAAGAACAAATATTTCACAGCGAATTCTGGCATGCTAGGAAATTTCCTATAGCAACAGTTTTGCACCAAACTGGTATGTTGTGAAATTATATTTTCAACATATAATCTAAATGATGATCTATGTTTTTCTCAATTTTTTTGTGGAGAAGCATTATAATGTCATTGCTTTGCTAACAAAAAATCAGCATGACCTAGTTTGTCATTTTGGATAAAAGTTATGTTGAAATTACTAAGACAATTGAGAGGGGGGTTGAATCAGTTGTTACTGTGCTTAAACAATTTTAAGTCTATTGAACCATTTTTAATCTTTCTCCAAGTGACCATCAATATTATACAACATATGGAGAACATAAATAATGAGCATCGGTCACACATAATATATATACAGAGACAAATTTTCATAAGGAAACCCATAAAGGGAGAAAACCTCTTATTCTTCGAAATGATAGGCAGTCTTTTAAGTTTTGTACATCATCTATGTTTGAGCACCAACTCAAATTGAGGCTACTACCTCTGTTTCACAAGCTCTAACTTGTTGAGAGCACGAACTCTCTGGTTTCTCTAGCACCCACTAGAAGGAAGCACCAACTCCTTGAGTGTTCCAACACCGACTGGATAGAAGCACCTACTTCCACTTATACCAACACCAACTTGCATACAGAAAACCTTGCGTTTTCCCAAGCACCACCCTGTTTTCTAGCCACAACTAGATGGAAGCTACAACTCCCAATATTCAAGCATTAACTTGAATATCAGAGGACCACATTCCTCCCTAGCACCACCCTACCTCCCTATTTATATGTAAAATGATTGAATGACCAACAATGCAGGTGTTTCAATTCTTACCACTTCTCTTTTGTCCTGCAATTCTTCTATGCTTCTATCTATTCTGCAATTCTTCTCTCTTCAAGTTGTTTTGCAATTCTTTTCTTGCTTTTGTCTCTTCAACATATGTTACTCATCTCTGAGTGTCATCTCACACTGCGCATACTGTCGGTCTCACACTGTGCATACTGTAATTTTCCCTTTCTTACAGTTCAACTCATTTTTCATTCAAAAATTAAATCATACACAGTCACTGCATCTTTCTTTTATGCACTTCACGCAACTTCAATTACACCTCAAATTCCTAGGACAACAACACTTCATCCACTGAATCGCCAACCTTCCAAGAACCATGATTATGTTCTGCTAACTAAATCGTAACTGAACAGTTAATCGTAAAGATCAACAGTATCCCTTCGGTCAAATTTCCATTTAACACGTATCGTTGGATTAAATCCACAAGGTCTTGCATTTATCCCATATTCCCACTGGTTGTGACCATGGGCCTAATCAAAATGCATTTTGCATTTCTCATTTCGGCAATCCTATGTTGAAGGGTCTCGACACTCCAAGTTGTGATCCTCGAAATGGAGCTTAGATTCATGCTATCTCTTCCCTCTCATATGACCATCGAAAGTGACCACAACCTACACCAAAAGGCGTTTCATATTTCACGAACTTATGAACTTCATTGAGCCTGATCAACGGTCAAGATCTCCAATGATCCGACGGTCCATATCTCATCATGATCTCGCATTTCAGGATTCTTGTGATGAAGGGTTTCGACACTCCAAGTTGTGATCCCCGAAATGGAGCTTAGAAATTAGATCCTTCCCTTAAGCCTTCGACGATGTGACCTTGTCTATGACCACGTGCCAGACCTTATCACGATTTCACATATCGCAAGTTTCAAGGTTAGAGCATTTCCTTCCTTTCACTTTCCAGTCAGCGAAATTCCAATCGCTCACCATGTGTCCTTTGCATCCAACATTCCACAACATACCTCAATCCAAAGTTCCAAATCAATTCTCAGTATTTCTCGTATCGCAAGTTCCCACACCATGTTTCATTGACTCCTTCAATGTGCAGGTTAGCGAAATTCTAGTCGCTTGCCACGTGTCCTTATTGAATATGGACGGTCCTCCTGCTTTCAGGATTTTGTAGGCCCACTTCATCTTGCACGTAAATACCATGCTCCTTATGGATCCAACGAAGGTCAGTCTTGGGGCTCATATCTGACACCTGAGATCTATTCTCTTCTACTGTGCTCTCCTCCTATCTAAATTCAGATCTGATGGTCATTGGGGATTCTAAATGGGATCCAATGATCATTGTTTCTATTCACTATTGATCTTGTTATTTCCATTCCATTATCGTTGTGCTACCTATTGTGTTGATCTTTGCCATCAATGACATCGCCATCAATGAAAAACATGCATACTTTGCCTCTGTCTAAAGACATGCCAACAATATCCCCCTTTCACATTGATGACAACCCCTTGAAAAACATGCAACTATACCACTGTAGCATCCTTGAAATTACTACCACTGTAGAATCCTTGAATTTACCACACTTTCTCCCCCTTTGACATCAATGTCAAAGAAGAAACACGCCCCCCCTGAGTTGTTGCAGTACATACTCCCCCTGTCAACTATGAGCAGCTTAGAAATACAACATATATTCAATAAGTACTCCCCTTGACCAGGTGAACAGATTAGATGAAGGAAGTTATAACTCCCAACTTTTGACAAAGATGTCCAAAAGGGGTCGTTACTAACGGTTTAGTAAAGATATCAACTATCTATTCTATGGAAGGAATATAATTCAGCTGAACCACTCTGTTTGTAACTTTTTCTCTGAGAAAATGGTATTTTATTGGAATATGATTGGTCTTAGAGTAAAGAACAGGGTTCTTGGAGACACTAATGGCACTAGTGTTATCACAGTGAGTTGTAATCGGAATAGTATAGTTTACCTTCAAATCTGCAAGAGTTTGAATCATCCAAAAAATCTGAGTGCAACAAGTAGCAGTAGCAATGTACTCTGCTTCTATAGTTGATAAGGAAATAGATCCCTTCTTCTTACTAATCCATGCTACCAACGAGTCACCCAGGAAGAAGGCACCTCCACTGGTGCTCTTTCTCTCATCCACACAATTTGCCCAATCTTCATCTGAATAAGAAGTAAACTGAAAATTATGATTTTTGGGATACCATAGACCATAAGTCATTGCTCCCTTCAATTATTTGAATATCCTTGTGATAGTGACCAAGTGACTTTGTTTAGGAGCAGACTGATAATGACCTACCATTCCAACAGCTTGCATTATATCAGGACGGGATGTTGTCATGTACAGAATACTGCCTATCATAGAACGATATGTCCTTTGATCAACATTAGGTGAAATATCATCTTTATTCAGCTTGCAACCAACCACCATAGGTGTACTTATAGGAGGGGAATCCTCCATCTGAAATTTCTTCAACATCTCTTTCAAATATTTTTCTTGAGAGATAAATATTCCTGCAAAACTATGATTTACTTGTAAACCCATAAAGTATGATAGTTCTCCTATCATGGACATCTCAAAAT
>ML791177.1:849065-859221 GCA_009831015.1 Picea engelmannii
CTAATTGATAACAGTGGTGTCAAATTATTGTTTAGTCCACCAAATATTAACGCAAGGCAAGCAAGATGGCTGACCTTCTTGAGTGAATTCGATTTCGAGGTAAGACACATCAAGGGTAAGGAAAACAAAGTGGCAGATGCCTTAAGTAGAAGAATTCATGGGATGTTTGAGATAAACATTAGCAGGGCAAAAAGTGACATTGAGCAAAGGATAAAGGCTTCAATTAATAATGATGAAAAATACATCAAAATAGTGGCAGATTTACAAAATAATGTAGAAAATTTAGATAGAAAAGATTTGATTTTGGACAGAAATGGATTACCAAGATTCAAAAACAAGTTGTACATACCAGATTCTGTTGAATTAAATCTAACAATTTTGGATGAAGTACACAAGAATCCATATTCTGGTCATCTGGGATACCAGAAAATGATAACAGCATTAAGGAAGTTGTTTTATTGGCCTAATATGAAAGGAGAGACAACAAAATACTTATCTAAGTGCCTAGATTGTCAACAGGTGAAGGATGAACACCAACACCCAACCGACCTGTTACAACCTCTACTTGTACCAGAATGGAAGTGGGAGACTATATCAATGGATTTTATCGTAGGTTTGCCTAAAACTCAAAAATAGAATGCTTCAATTATGGTAGTAATTTATAAGCTTAGAAAGTCTGCACATTTTATTCCTGTGAAATCTACTTATAAAACTATCAACATTGCTGAAATATTTATGAAGGAATATTTTAGACTCTATGGTATTCCTAAAATGGTGATTTCAGATAGAGATGTCAAATTTACATCTACATTTTGGAAATAATTGTTTGCAGGGTTGAATACTAACTTGAATTTCAACACCAGCTACAATCCACAAATGAATGGGCATACTGAATGAATGAAACAAATTGTGGAAGATATGCTACGGATGTACGTAAGGACTAAACCAACTAAGTGGGAGGCATACCTGCACTTGGTGGAATTTGTGTACAATAATGGTTATCAAACATTGACTAATACGAGCCCATTCGAAGTACTATATGACAGAAAGTGTACAACTCTGATCAGTTGGGATAACCCAGTTGACAGACTCATGGTGGGACCAAAAATGCTCCAGGAAATGGAGAATATGGTAAGAAAATTACAACATAATTTAAAGGAGGCACGGGATAGACATAAAAGTTACGCAGATCTGAAACGAAGACACCAATAATTTCAAGTTGGAGTTCACATGTATTTAAAAGTCAAAGAAAGAAGAAGTTCATTAATGATAGGAAGTTGTTTAAAGCTAGCGCCCATTTTTTTTGGCCCCTTCAAGATCTTAGCTCGAATTGGACCTATGGCATATCAGCTTGCACTTCCCACAAATTTGAAATTTCATAATGTATTTCATGTTTCTTTGTTAAAAAAATATGTTCATGATCCTACTCACATGATTGATTGGAACATGGTGCAGGTGGAACTAGAAGGTGAGTTGAAAGAGAAACCTCTATGCATTTTGGAAAGGAGAGAAATGGTACTACAGAACATAGTCGTCGCCCAGGTAAAAGTGCAATGGAAGCAATTTAGTCCTGAGGAGGCCACTTGGGAATTGGAGGAAGATTTGCAGAAATATTATGAAACCCTGTTCTGAGAAAGGAGCGAGCACTGAAGACAATGTTGTACTGAAGGGGGAGAGGATGTAATATTCCAAAAAATAATTAATTATTAAAGTCTGTATGCACTTAGAAATTTATTTATGTTTTTAGCAAATTTGAATTTGGAAAATTATTTCCATTTATGGCAATTCCAAATTTGGAATTTGATTTAATGGTAATTAATTATTGTGGTTGTTGGGAAAATATTTGATTTTCCCAACCAACTCTTTGACTATGACACTTTTAAGAGACAAATATTTTTTATATTAACTATTGAAGGACAAATGGAACAACCACATTGAAATCAGTTGACCATGACTCCATGAGTGGGGAACATGCTTGAACAACCTCAGGGATGAATTTTACAAGTGGAAAATGAGGAATTTGGCCATTGGCATCCCCTAAAAATCAGGGATTTGTAAAGATGCGAAAATTCCCAAAGGGGGAACAAAACCTAGGCACTAGATGCGTTGGCATATACAACATATGGGAGAAGGCAGGACATTTCTTAGTATGTTGGGGAAAGGATATCACTTGCTGTTATGAGCACTGTCCTGGGTGTGAGGCAAGGGGAATTATATGATCGGAAAGAGGACTATAGCAAAGGAGGAGCATTGGAGTTCTCCCTTATGGATTCATGGTCAGGCTATGTGGTGAACGGAGCAATTAGTTTGGCTATTATGTTATATGGTCGGGTGGAACTTGGTTGTTCCATTTTTTGTCCCAACACTTTGTCTAGATATGTACATCTACTTATTTCCTTGTGAATTGTTTTATTTATTAATAGCTAGTAGAATGAAATAAATTGTAGAATAATCCCTTTACAGTTGATTTTATTTATTGAGTAAAGTTAAGAAAGACATTGTGTTTGTTAGTTGTTAATGAAATTGAGTTACGTAAATAGACATGTGCATAGGTTATGCATCCAAGCTAAATAAAATAGAAGTATTGTTGTGTTAATCATAACCTGTACCATATAGGTAGATATATATATAGGTAGAATATATATATATATATATATATATGTTGTTTCTTGTACATATTTTCAGAGCTACTTAAACATCTAATACTCATACACATAATGGTTTTTTGGCGCTTGGAATCCATGATATTTCAAATAAACTTCCATTGATAAGACTATACCAAAGGCATACAAAAATTACAATTCGTTTATACCATAGTAAAACCATAAACAAAGTTTCAATGTTATATAATAAATATTATAAAGACTGCTAGATATGTAACAATGTTCGTTTGGGATGTAGAAAAATTTGTGCATTCATTTATAATAAGATAATAAATGATCTATATAGCCAGAGGCTTTTGATTCAAATATTTACAAACAGAGTACATTGGGTAAGGAACCTATACCACTTGAAAACCAAATCTGAACCTTCAAACTAAAAACTCTAGAATCGGAACTCGAATACCTTTTTCAAGCAAGGTGATGTCCGGGATTCGATGACTACGAGTGTTTAAGTCCTGCAAGGAAATCGATGATTAGTAAACAATGATAAGACATAAGTCAACGAAATTACATATTGAATATAAAGTAATGTTCAGGAAGAATCCATGAAATTAAAATAGTGAAGGTTCCACACATGAGTAACACTTAGCTTGAGGTTGGCGCGGGTGATTTTCCTGTCGTTGTCGCTGAAGGGAACTATCTACAATCTGAAGGGGAGGAGTGGGCCTTGAAATTACTGATGGGTACCCTCAAAATGGAAACAGGGGTCCCATCATTAGTATCGTAACCGAAAAAAATTAAATCAATTTCTCAAAATGTATTAAACAGATAGAACATTATTAAACATGAAATATATATTTCATAACTGAAACTATAAAGAGCGCATAGTATAAACCATGTTTTACAAATTTTCCCAATTCAGATCACAGATAGGGTTGTGAGATACTGCTCTCATAATTATCTAAACCTACAGCTTGATGATAAAGAAAACGCAATCAAGAATAGAGTCCTAGATACTTAAATTTATTTTCCCTTTATGCGAACAAAGTGAAATTTTACAAGTTAACCACAGAATTCTAGAATAGAGAATAAGGGTAAATCCGTTAAATTTGTTTAAATTATGGAATAATTATACATAGTGGGTGTCTTAGGATGGTAATAATTCTTGTACAAGTACGAGTAAGGTAAATAGATTTATTTATTAAAATTTACACAACAGTAAGGAAATCCTTATCGCGACCACAGGAATTTGGTTTACAACTTTACAACTTTTAATTCGAGAATGAAAAATTTTCACAGTAAGTCAGATGCGTAACCTTTTCAGGAGCCAAAATTTCTAAGGCTCGTCACTTAATCAAAATAGAGTATTAAAAACACAACCCATACCTACAGAGAATACCATAAGTGAAATTAGGAATTACTGTAGAGAAAGATTTAACCAAGGGGTTCTCGGGCGAGAGGCATATCATGAAAACCTAATTAAAAAAACATGAGTGTAGGAAACAAATATCGAGGTCCTGGGCCTGATGACAAAACCCTCACGAATTGTAAAAATAATTATGACAGAATACATAGAAATAATTAGTTTACAATAACCCACACAGGACGCCTTATGCAGAATTTTAGGGTCATTGTAACAGGGTTTTAACCACGAGAATTTCGGTGTTAGGTATGTCGTGAGTGATTCCAAATGAAATACAAGACAAAATATTAAAGAGATGATTAGGGATAAATGCTTGTTGACAAAACCCTAACAAACATTATAGAACTATACCTGAATCAAGACACTGAATCGTGTGTCTAAAATGGCTCACAAGTTAATGGAATCCATGAGTAATGGATGTTTATCATCACGGGAAAGATAAATACCGTAAACCTCCACGAGTTAGAAAATACGTATTGTATCCAAAGAATGGATGGAAAATACTTTACAGATTTAAGATTAGAGAAAGGAAGGTCCTCAACCAACAACCGTAAAGAAGCTAGCTACAGAGACCCACTTAAAGTATGACTGACCCTTCCATATATTCTACAGTTAACTTAAGTGATAGAGTTTTGAAAACTTACCTGGTCGAGGAGGAAACCGGATAGATGTGTAATGTTTTCTTGCCTTACGCAAAGCAATAACCCCCTCATTGTTGGTGGTAACACACAGAGCAGTGTTACAGAGGTTAATGCAGGACGATTTTACGAAAATGCATAACAGCCAAAGGAGAAATGGAACATTAGTTACCCAAGTGACTCTCATATCGTAAACTAATGGCGAATGGATTCCTTGGGTACTCGGGCCATGTGAATATGTATGCATGGCATATCCACATTGGTCACGATAACCTAGAACCAGTACCATGCAGAAACCTCATAAATCTCAACTAGAGAATTCAATGTTATTTAGGAACATGCAATTAATAAATCTCAAACGAGCCCACTAACACTGTTGGTGATAATTCTTGTCATTAAATTGAAAGGATTTCATGATGGGCAGTAAGTATTAGATTTATTACTTGTCATGTCATATGTGATTCAAAACCTCAGCATGAAACAACGTTATTCAATCAACCTATCATTTTACAATTGGCGTATGTTAAATTCCACTAACTACTATGTCAAAAGACTTAACAAAAAAATGGAAATGGTTGGTTAAACACTTCAGGTAAGACATATGATAATTCATTCGTATAAACTCAAAAAAAATATGTTTCCTTGTATGACTTTGGGTGTAGTAACTTATGGTAATGGTTTCTTATATCTAACATCATCGATTAAATAATTCTGGATACATGGAATTATAAGGTTATAATAAAGAAAAGGGGACTTGAATGTATGGGATTGTTGTAATAAAGTTTGAAGTACTCCTTCATTTAGATATGAGGTGGAGAGTACTAAGACTTGTTTAGAAGTGGAACCTTAGAAAAAGACTTTTGTGGACCCCTTGATAAAGGTAGAAACCGTGTAGGCTAGAGTTACTTTAGACTACATGACTTAACCAGATCACAGTTCATGAATAGTCTAAACATTAACCTATTGTGATAAGTGTTATCACATGTAATAAATAATTTTAATAGGCACAACTTAATGGAAAGGTTGACCACCTTATCTTAGTCGGTTGTAAATAATTTTAATCTTACGTCGTATTCCGATAATGATTATTATAGTTGTAAGTCAATCGAGTATAACATAGTAAAGAATATTTAATGCACCTAGCAAATTTTGTTTTGTTGGTAAATTTGGGGTACATTACACCCATCAGACCTAAACTGTAGGTTAACGATTACCTAGTTCGAGAGGTACATGATGTCGTGAAGACATAATAAGACAGTCTCTCACAAGGAAATCCAAAGGGCACGCAATAAGGTGGAGTCCTTATTTCTTAGAATTCCTTAGTCTCTCACAAGGTCGACCAAGTGGATTGTTGACTCCAAGTGTCGAACAAACTTCCAAAAATAGTCAAAGGTGAGTGACACCCTTGTAGCACAGAGGTTTTTCTTGAAGGACACATTGTGCAATTAAATGTGAGTCAATAAATCTAGGTGGCCTTAAAAATAATGAATTGTTTATACCTTGTTAGAATAAAATTTTATTAGTTAGTAAATTATAAACTTAGAATGATAACAAGAGTTTAAGCCTAAGTCTAAGACTAAATCTAAGTCTAAATTTAAATAAGGGACTAAATAAAATATTAAATATGTCAAAATATTTGAGATAAAATCAAACTCTAGAAAAGAAGGAATACAAATTTAAAGATTGGGAAAATTGCACATGTGTGCATGAAAACAATAAACGCGATTTTTAAAATAAAAAAGAAATTAAAACATGAGAGAATAGGTGTAGTCATAGAATGGTATCTTGAGTCAATCTACCACTAAGTATAACTAAAATAAGACTCCTAAACCAACTCAAACTAATATATAGTTAGGGAACACTCATTAAATGAGAATTTTGGGAACTAAGAGACATTTAAGAAAAAAAATAGGAACACATTGGGGAATGTGAGGGAAAATGGATTTAAAAATAAAAATAAAAAGAGGAATTACTTATGAAAGCTTGGGAGAGTGTGACACATGTGTTGGGTGAATAATAAATTTATTTAATTATTAAAAATGATTTAGATATGAATGGGGACAAGTACCATTGAAAAATAATTTTATAAAAGAAATGGAGGAGAAGTGAAAAGGGGTCACCTTTGGTTAGTACTATTATTCTTCCAAAAAATTTCTTGAGTAAGTTTTACTTGTGAGAGTTGGGATTCCAAGACTTGTAGGGGGTGGAAGCTCTTCCTTGTGAGGAAAGTTTGGTTCTACCATTTCATGTTTTTGTGTGTGGCCCCTTTGTAGCTTGAGGGGCTAAGGGGGAAGAAGAGTACCCCTCACATTGGATGGGAGGCACCAATGAAGTCCTTGGATTAGAAGGTGGGATCAAGGAGGAGGTAGCACAACCTTCAAGTTGAATATCGACCTTAATCATCGCCATTCTGGTTACAATATTTTTCTATAATCATGTTTTTGTTATAATTATTGAATTTGTCTTTGTAATGATGTAAGGAATTGAAAATGTATAGATTTAATTTGAGGAATGGAAATATTACAGATCTTTTGAATGAATTATTACATATTTTAAATAAAAAATGGAATTGTTACAGATCTTGCAATTTCCATATATGTATATATAAAAATTTATATATCACACAAATCTTATCAATAACATTCTAATTTAGTTTATCAAAATATTATCAATGACTATGAGTACGTTAGAATAGCGCATGAATTTTATATAAATAGTTGGGTGTAGAATATGATAAAAGAAAAGTCATCTGATCTAATTATGGCATCTCGATTAAATTGTCATGCTAAGCATGCATGCAGGATATTGAAATTCATTGTTAATTTTTATATTTGGTTCTAAGAAAATTGGAATACATATATAGTTGATTGTTCAACCTCGAAGGTGCAATGAAATTCTGAACTGTGATATGTACCTACGGCTGGTAAATGTAATGGTTCCCTCCCAAATTAGAATTGTTGTTTGTGCAGGGTGTAAATATTCTTGAATAGTATATAACTTGGAAATTGTTAATCCTTGGTATTGATTAAGGTGACATTGGGTTTAATTTCATGTTTATAGTATACATGAATTGATTACTCTCAATCATGTTCAGATTCCTTTTCCATTGAAGTCCATATAACTATGCGTCTTGATTGATTTGTTGATTGGTAGAATCGCATGTGACCATGGGCTAGAACTAAGCGCTCGCTAAAAAGGTGTTATTAGGAGCTCTGAGACTCTTGTGATCTGGAGGATTCACCAACTCCACAACACTCCCATTTACCTAGAGTGTTACTAGCCGAACTTGATCATAAATTTATATTGACTGGTGGGTGTAGGTATTAATCTACCCTTCCTCTCTCCTTCGTCAATGTTAAGGATTGATTAGATGGATCTCGAGGATTCTCCTCCCTTGCAGATATATGGTTGACATCCACTCTAGACTTCGGGACTCCATGACTTCCTCACCCTTTACAACAATGGCTCAATTCACCAGAGTGTTGAATCAACAAACTACCGAAGGACGAAGGCTTGGATATCTAACAACCCTCATTCGATCACTAGATCGATGACTATCCTTTTCTCTGAGGATTCATGTGTAATTAACACTCCCATTTACCTGGATTGTTACCGATCGAACTCGATCATAAAGGGATATTGACAGAAAGTTGTAGGTTCTACCCTATCCTTCCACTCTCCTTCGTTAATGGTTATGACCTAAATCAGATGGATGGAAAATATTCTCCTCACACGATAATATATAATGGAGATCTACTTCGGGACTCTAGGATTCAGAGTTCCTCTGCTCCAAACAACAATGATAAAATGAAATCGAATTACCAAACCACCAAAGGGTTTAGGGATCTAATGGCTCATGCTCTCCTTTGATCAATGACTAATAATTAATCCGAGACTTCGGAGCTTCGGGGTTTCTTATCCTTTACAACTATGAATCAAACATGTCAGAGTGTCGAATCACCAATTAACTCAGAGATATACAAATCACTCTTCTCCAATGATCTATGGTTGGTATTAACTCTCGGCTTTAGAGATTATGGGCTCCACACCTCCTAAAAACACTAACTATTCCAAACCATCAAAGTGATGAAGTCTAAAGGACTCATGTTTTAACGACCGTGCTCCTCCAGTATGATCGAATGGTTTTGGGGAAATTTGAATCCTCATGAGCATACCTCATCAACCAATTCTTAAAAAAAGGGATTTTACACTCCTTCAATCCCCACTTGGAACTCTGCACATGCATTTTCTTATGAGCTTCGTCACTTCTATGAAGTGAACTCCAATGCACACGTGTGCTTCCCTCCTAATCTCTAGACTTTAAAAGGTCACCTCTGCACTCCTTGCGCTTACTCTGTGTAGAATTTCACTATCCCTTAAGAGCTCTAATCCTTATATGTTAATGGCCTCTACACACATTGCATCAGCTCTGTGAACACCTTGCACTATCACTCCTAATATTTGAAACCGTAGAAGGTTCATCCTCTTCACATCTTGTGTTGGCACTATGCATACTTTACACTGTGACACCTAGAAGAGAAATATTGAAACTTAAAACAGAATCATAAATTCATTCTTAGACCAAAAAAATACACAAACGTAGAAATACATCAAGACAGTATATATTTAGTTTTATAAAGTACAAAATAATCTTATAGTATCCTCTCCGGATTTGAGAGCATTTCTCTTCTCTTATTTTCTCTTTCAAAAAATAAATAATATGCTAACTCATAATATCTACTTATTTGGTTTGTACAATGGAGGGTTGTTACAATTTTTCATTATCTTCCTCTAATTTGGAAAGTTTTTCTTTATATTCATTGAATTATTCTTCAATTTTATGCATCACTTCTATTTTTAAGTCCTTGATTCCTTATGTTGAGGTCACTTGATCTACAATTTCCACTTTTGGATGCTCTGGTTGGAAATACTAAAACAACTGAGAGGGGGGGGGTGAATCAGTTGTATGTGAGGTTAAACAATTTTATACCATTTAAACATTATTAATATTTCTTCATGTGTCATCAACAATATACAACATATGGACAGTAAAAGTAAAGATCATCAGTCACACATAAAATACACACAGAGACAGATTTTCACGAGGAAACCCATAAAGGGAGAAAACCTCTTCTTTTTCGAAATGATAGGTAGTCTTTTTCTGTTTTGTACATCATTTACAATTGAGAACCAACTCAATGTGAGGTTGCTACCTTTGTTTTACAAGCTGCAACTTGTTTGAGAGATCCAACTCTCTGGTTTCTCTAGAACCCACTAGAAGGAAGCACCAACTCCCTGAATATTCCAGCACCAACTGGATGGAAGCACCAACTTCCTGAATGTTCTAGAACCAACTGGATTGAAGCACCAACTTCCAGTTACACGGGCTCCAACCTGTATAACAGAGAACACTTGTTCTCCCTAGCACCACCCTGCCACCCTTGTTTCTCTGGCTACAACCAGATGGAAGCTACAACTTCCTGTGTT
This sequence comes from Picea engelmannii, assembly GCA_009831015.1. Taxonomy (NCBI): domain Eukaryota; kingdom Viridiplantae; phylum Streptophyta; class Pinopsida; order Pinales; family Pinaceae; genus Picea; species Picea engelmannii. Next base: position 859,217 of record ML791177.1, read on the forward strand.
CAAGC
>ML791178.1:9978-29219 GCA_009831015.1 Picea engelmannii
TCCTCATTTCATTTCAGTACCAACACATTATTTGACTAGAGTGGGCACTTCATTCTTCATAGCTTACAAAACTTGTTTCTTAAACCTGACAATGGACTCAATCACATTGTATACTCTATATTACCTAGTGTTGCAGGGAGATTTGAAAAGGTGGACATAAAGTACACACAATCTTAAACTCTACCCAAACACACAAGATCTTGCCACATAGTGATTTATGGATGCACCACATCATCTATTATGATGTCATCTATGAAAGCAAGGAGGGGCATTACTCGATCATGTATTTCCATATATGCATCATGAAATCGACAAAGTATGAGTCATCAAGACATATGGAGGACTCTCTTAATGCCACATGGAACTCACATGCTAGGTTCATGAACGTTTCCCTTTCAATATTTGTCTAAGTATCAAGGCTAAAGTTGAAATATTATTAAAGTGGATTTTATAAAGCCTCTGAGTCCATGAGCACCAACAGATTCTGAACTCCATGTTCTTTGTCCTGCTTGATTACATTCATAGATCCAACTAAGATTTTGCACCTTATGTTTGTAGTTGACTCGCATATGCTTTCACTTGAACTTGATGCATTCCTTTACAAGGATTTTAAATACTTAAATTAAAGTTAACATGGATGACAACATCAAATGAATTAGACTCCTTATGCATTAAGAAATATGAAGACTCTCCCACACACCTAACCTTCAAATCAAAACAATTTTAAGACCCTTTCATGTATATGGAGAAAGACAAAGGTTTACATTGAAAATGTAACAAAGACACTAACATTGAACCTCGAGAAGTTCAAACACCACCATGTGGGGAGCTTAGGGAGTGCTAGGTGGCTAGCTTAAAAAGTGTCACATGGATAATTCATTTTATAAAAAAATATCTCACTATCCACTCACACCTCAAACTTGACATAAGTTTATTTGATTTTTATATATCCCTTGAGTTTGAGCCTCTAGGTAGAGTTTAGGTTCTTGGTTTTCTCCACTTTTATAGATTCTTTTATGGACTCAACATATAGTTCCTTTAGTCATCCTACAAAGGGCCCCTCACACAAAGTTGATGGGAGAAAAAGTGGCAATGGGCATCCCAAGAATGTGTGCACATAGGAACATTCATGTGTTCCTTTAAATTATCCATGTGTCATTCCAAATTTCCATGTAGAGCTACCAAGTAGTCTTCCAAGTCAAATTTAAAGGAATGTGTGTGTGTGTGTGTGTGTGTGTGTGTGTGTGTGTGTTAATAATATGTGCACATTTCTCTATCTATGAATATAAAAAAGAGCTACTAGTTCTTTAATGTTTCAAAGAAACGAGGCACATTCTTGAGGAGAAGAAGGCATGTTCTAGAGTAGTAAATCGACAGATATATTCATGGAAAGGACAATGGAGATTTCCATCACCACCATTCATTGTTTTCGATAGTGGTAGATATTTTTTCTCTATCATTCCTTCAAATTTAAAATAGGTAAATATATGTCCAACTACTATGTTTACACTTCTTAAATTGTACAAGTTAATAAATGAAATAAAATGTTTTATTATTATTCAATTGTAGTTTATAGATTATATTTTCATGGAGCCTACACATAAACAAAATTTGAACACACCATCACTAGTTGAAGAAATTCCCAACCCCAACCGCCAATCATTAGGTGGATATGCAAACACTAACTTTGACAATGACATCAAAACACTTAGGAACCTAATTATCTCTTTTAAAAGCACCAAAGAGACAATATGCCTTTCCATCACTAGATCCCTTAAGACCATTGTAGCTTCCATTGCCCATGACTGAGAGGAAATATCTAATATTTCTAAATATAGGGCGAGGACACATGAATACTATAGGGAAAGGTTAGATTAGAAAGAGGCGAGAGATTTACAAATTTTGAAAGAAGATCTCATGACCTTGTTTATTGACCATAGAACTAGCCAAAACATTCATGTGATAAAGAAACATATTTGCATGAATCGGTACACATACCAACCATTTATAGACAATTGGATAGACATGTAGTTTATGGTTTAAATTGAAAACTTTTTTGCAATAGTAGGGAGGTGCCTATGTATTTTTTCTAAAAAATTCAGGTTGAATTTGTTTTAGGTATCATTGTCAACTACTTTGACATTAATGAATTCTAGGGGGGGTTGTGGGAGTTTAGCACATACTTATCTTGAGAGAGGGGAAGGTTGAATCAATATAATAAATTATTTTACCTTTTTCAAACATTCATCAACCATAAGAAAACAATCACATATGAGATCTATTAATTGAAGAACATGGAACACAATATTTACATGGAAACCCTTTTGGGAGAAAACCACAAAAATTCTCTTTATAATTATTTATAGAAACCAACCTACTATTAAAAATATTTGTAAGAACCAACATACTAGAAATACCAATCCCCACTAGTAGAAATCCTAGTAGGAACCAACCCTCTCTTAGAATTTTGTAGACACCAATCTACGAGAGACACCAATCCCCACTGCAAAACACTAACACAAGAGATACAAATCTCTTTGTTTGAGCGACACCAACCTACTCTTGTAGATATAATCTATTGGAGACATCAATCCCCACTTCTAAGCACCAACTTAGCAAGAGACAACAATATCTTTGTGTGAGTTGCACCAACCTTCACTAAGTCTTCTTGCTACTTATTCCTTCACCTAGTCTATTCAATACTTCTTCCTTCACCAGTTATTCTCACTACTTCTACCTTTACGAGGTGTAGTGTCCCCAAGGCCGAGCCCTGTTGTAAATCATACTTGTGAAATAAATTGTAAATATGTGTTATAGGTTGGTGAGCCAAGTATATATAAGTTGGTGGGCTTATGTGATTGTTAGGCCAGCGAGCCTAAGGGTTGTAGGCCAAGGGATTGATTTTGTACTTATATGTATGCAGCACATTAATAAAATATTAACACAGCCGCGTGCAGGCTGACATGATGAATGAGTGATGGGGGGATGAGCATCCATAGAGAGGGCAAGGGATTAGGGGCTGGAAGGTGGGAAAAGGGGCTAAGTGTTAATCCTAGGGGGATTAAGCCTTGGGAATAATATTTTAATATTATTCCAAAAGACCTGTGAATAATATGTTTTTACCCTAAGTTCTTTTGGAATGACATGTGACTTCCAAATGGAAAGAACACATGCAGTTCCAAGGGTGACAAGTGTCAACCTTGGTGCATGTGAATAAAACGGCCAAGATGAGTCGTGAGAGGGGCCCCTCCTCCATTCGATCCAATCTTCTGAACAATATGACCGATCCGACCTCTGCAAGAATACCTCGCATTCCCTTTGAACCATCGAACGTGTGTGTGGCATCTATGTTCCGAAGCATCCTCTGTCTGAGCATCGAGCCTATGTGTGGAGTCTTGTCCGAAGCCATATTTGTGATACCATCCGCCATTGTTAAACCTGTTGGAAAGACTATGTCTTCTTTCCCCGTTGGTTGTTGTGGTCACGCAATGCTGGACTACATGGGGCTTGTTGGCTAGTTGTACAACACTCTCTCTAGGTGAGAGAGGTGATTAAGGTTGGAAGAACAGTTTGTTGGCATGTAAGCGATTCTCTCCAGGTGAGAGAGTGCGTAGAGGAAGGAGAGAACTCCTAGAAGGAACCCTGTAGCTGCCACAGAGCTTAGAGACTTCCGGTCCGGTCTATTGCTGTAACCTAAGGCAAGGGAGGTTAGCAACCGAAAGACTGTCTAGGTGACAGAGAAGGTGTATACTCCTAGGGTGGAACAGGCATGTGGGGAAGGAGAGTCTGTGGGCAGTGAGCATGAGTGGTTCCTGGGAGATAATTCCTTCCTTGTGACTATGTGTTTTCCCTGTAACCTCAACCTAGCCTAGGATTCCTTGCCTTGGGGTGGAGCTTAGTCCCAGCTCAGGGGTGACCTACTGCTGAGCTTGATGAGCAGCGCGGTCTAAGGCTGGGAGGTTCATGGAAGGCCTACACCTGGTTGGTGGAATTACCACAGTTTCAAGATAAGTATCAACTTATGTTAAATGTTATGTTTTGCATGCCTATGATACTTATATTTTATCATGTATTCCATTGTGCAGATGAATTATTGTTAATGCCAAGGAATATTTGTGTTAGCAGAAATTCTTATATTTACTCTGAGTTTAAATGTATTTCATTGCTTAAATGCATGTGGATTATATAAAGCCTGTATGAGTTATGTGAAAGTGGTGTTATAGTTGGTATCAGAGCGATTAAGCCTTGGTAACAGAAAAAGAATTTTACAGTTTGGTATCAGAGCCAAGGTTTCGACACTGAGCCTAGATGGGCCAGTTAAGTGGTCTTTGGACCGAGGGTGTGAGGAGAAATTGTGTCTAGAGGACCGATTCTGGACCCTGGAATGCTCTAGATGTGTCAAGGAGTTACTTGACGTGCTTACAAGCTCAAGAGGTATAGTGGTGTTGTGAAACCGCAGCTGGTGTGGTATATGGCCACAGGGAGAGAGGACTCCACACCAGAAGTGTTGGAGCCTTAGGATCTGTTCGGAAGGGAAGGCGAACCCTTGTGACCATCAGATATGGAGAATGTGCACAGGGTTTAAAGACCCTTTAGAGTTGCACGGGAACGTGGAAATCGTGATATGCGAAATCCCAAAATTCGTCAGGACCGTCCATCAGGAGAACCACGTGGCTATCGGACGACGTTTCACCACCTAGGAAACCAAAAAGGAAGACCCTTGTGTTCGCAAGTCGCGAGTTAGCGAAACACAGATTCCTGAAACGATCTACACCATGGATCGCAGGAGAGGACTTGACCGTCAGATCAAGTGGAAGAGTAAATCATAATTCATGATTTCGGAAAACATAAGTTCGAGATGTGGGATGCACAAACTCCCGATGCCCGAAACCTCGAAATGGAGAAAAAGATCTACGCCATAGATATGAGGAAGGATTCTAACCGTTGGATTTTTCTTGGAATGGACGTGGGCGCATGAATGTGTACCACGTGCCAGCGAGTCGAGAAGACATGCGAGAGTGGTGGGACCTGATGATGTCACTGAAGGTGACGTGGACCCTCCTGAACATACCATGCACCATGGTGGTGAAGGGCGACAACTGTGCTGTGGGCCCGGAGAATAAATTAAATCGGAATTTCGGAAGTCGGGGGTTGGAAAGGAAAGCGAGACTAGAAGTATCAAGAACCGAAACCTGAAGTCCCGAAGTCTCGAAGTCTTCAGAGACGGAAGAACCGTAGCATATTTTAAGGGCGATCACTGTGTTGTAGGCCCAGAGAGCAAGGAAGCCGAATTTTCAGAATTCGGGAATTGAGGCGACAAAGAGTGGGAGTTGCTACAACGTGAAATTCTAGTCATAAAATCCCGAAAGGATATGGACCATTAGATCCAACTCATTGAGGATCGTTGGATCTCGTACAAGAAACCGTGTATCATATTTTAGGGATAGGAGTGACAGGAGGTTGGGAATCACTACATCGTGAACTCCCGAGTACCGAAAACCCGAAGTCCCGAAATTGCAGAGCCGTCAGAGCTCAGAAAACTTTGTGAAGTTAAAACGTTTTCTCACTCACGTTGAATTATGAATATTGTGATTTTGTAAAGATTAATGCCTGACAAACTTCGGTTGACTGTATGTTGTGTGTGCAAAGTTCAACGAGTGTCAGGACAACCGAAAACCGACGTCGAGTATGGAATTGGAAGAGGCGCAGATTGCCTCTGGAACAGAGGATGAAAGAGAAGGAAAGGATGTCAACTTGGGAGTAGAAGGAACAAAATCTAATGGGAATGGAAAAGAGATAGATAAAGAAGGACGTATGGTGAAACTCATTGAAAAATTGTAGCAAGATGCCCAGGCTCGCCGAGCTGATAGCTGAAAATTCATGAAAATCAGGGATCGACAGGGTGGATTCAACTTTAAAATGTTGAAGAGCCTAGAAAGAATAGAAAAGAAATTGGAAAAAGAGAGTGACACAAGCAGATCAAGAAGTGTCAGAACCCCTAAGAGGAGAAGAATATCAAGGAGTGGTAGCAGACATCATGGTCGCTCCCAAAAACATTCCAGTAGGGAGACACGTAGTAGTTCAAGCTCGTCTCCTACCAGAAAACATTGAAAATCTGGAATGGATGAATTGAAAGGGGAGATGAACAAGATTAAACCTCCAACGTTTGATGGAGAACATAAGAAGGAGGAAGATGCCGAGACATGGTTGCTTGGCATGAGGAAATATTTCCAACTACAGAACTACTCCGCTCATGCAGAAGGAAGAATTACGATGTACCAGCTAAAAGGAAAAGCATCCATGTGGTGGGATCAATTTGTGCAAGTGCAGCACATCAGAGAGAAAGATATCACTTGGAAGGAGTTTTAGAGGTATTTCGAGAAGAAATACCTGACCAAAAGATACTATGACAGAAAGATGAAGGAGTTCTTCGAACTCAAGCTAGGCAGCATGACCATTGATGAGTATGAACGAATTTTTTTGGAACTGCTGAAGTATGTTCCATCCATCAAAGATTTGACTGTCAAGATTTAGAGGTATCTGAGTGGACTGCTACCTTCCATCGGTGAAAAGATTCAGTATGATGATCCTAGGACTATGGAAGAAACGATAAGAAGGGAGAAATGCTTGTATGAACAACAAAGAGAAAGGCCTATCCTTCCGAAGGCTTGGGAGGACCAGAAGAGGTTTAAGAAGGAACAAAAGAAGAAGGGAAGCAAGCCTCCCTTTTTCAGGAACAATCCTTGGGGATAGTCGTCTTTTAGAGAGCCTAGGAAAGTTGAATGGAGTGAGAAGATGCCAAGACCGCCACCTATGGAGTGTTGGGGCTGTAAAGGGAACCATAGGTACAAAGACTTCCCCCACAGAAAAGATAAAGCGAGAACTGTCCATACTGTTCAGCAAGTTGAACCAGTGGAGGATATGGGCAGTAGAATGCCAAGGATCTACGCATCCCTGGACAACAAGCAAGCAAAATTTCAATCACACATGATTGAAGTGGAAGGTATGATTAACAACTGACCACTAATTATTTTAATTGATTCAGGGGCTAGCCATAGTTATGTAGATCCTAGGGTGGTGGAAAGTTTGCGTGTATCAAGAAGCAAACATGAGAAGTCTTGGTTAGTGCAGTTGGCCACAGGGACCAAGAGGAAGGTCACCGAATTGGTTAAGTCATGTTCAGTGGACATGAAAGGATTGAGCACTAAGGTTGAATTGAATATTCTACGTTTAGGCTCTTACGACTGCTTAATTGGGATGGACTGGTTGGACTAGCACCATGCCTTTCTAGACTACCGTAACAAGAGGTTTACATGCCTGGATGAAGAGGAAAATCAGGTAACAGTCCAAGGAATTACCAGAGCCGTGGTTGTTAGAGAAATCCCAGTCATGCAGCTAAAGAAGTGTTACAGGAAAGGCTGTCAATTATTTGTAGCCCGTGTGGGAGAAGCATCCAAAGATGTAGTCTCGAAGCTCGAAGACCATGAGGTACTCAAAGAATTCAAGGACGTATTTCAGGAGGTACCTGGACTACCTCCGAAGAGGGACATCGATTTTTCTATAAATTTGATACCAGGAGCATCTCGAGTTTCGAAAGCTCCTTATAGAATGAGTACGCTAGAGCTGAAAGAGTTGCAATTGCAGCTCGAAGAGCTACTAAAGAAGGGGTACATTCTCCCCAGTGTGTCACCTTGGGGTGCCCCAGTCCTATTCGTGAATAAGAAAGATGGGATGTTAAGGTTGTGCATTGATTTCCGGTAGTTGAATAAGGTAACTGTCAGGAACTAGTATCCTCTACCAAGGATCGATGATCTTTTTGATCAGTTGAAGGACGCGAAAATATTTTCAAAAATAGATCTCAAATTTGGATATCACCAAGTGAGAATAAATGATGAGGACATCAACAAGACTGACTTTAGAACAAGGTACGGTCATTATGAATTCACAGTGGTGCTGTTTGGACTGACAAACGCACCTGTTGTTTTCATGTGCTTAATGAATGGTGTGTTCAAGGACTATTTGGACAAGTTTGTCATAGTCTTCCTGGACGACATCTTAGTGCATTCCAAGTCAGAGGAAGAGCATGAGCAACACCTGAGAATGGTGCTATAAGTGTTGAGAGAACACTAGCTGTATGCCAAGTTGAGCAAGTGCTCCTTTTATCAAAGGCAGATTCATTACTTGGGGCATATTATATCAGAAGAAGGGATCGTTGTGGATCCTGAAAAGGTTGAGGCCATTCGAGAATAGTCAGCACTAAGGAATGTGGCGGAGGCTAGATATTTTATGGGTTTGGCAGGCTACTATAGAAGGTTTATAACCGGATTTTCAAAGATAGCTCACCCTATCACCTCCTTACAGAGGAAGGAGAAGATGTTTCAGTGGACTGATGAGTGTGAGAGAAATTTTCAGCGATTGAAGCAGCTGTTAACTAGTGCTCCAATCCTGAAGATTGCAGATCCAAATATGGATTTCGTGGTGTGCACGGATGCGTGTAAGGAGGGGATGGGAGGAGTTCTCAACCAATAGGGATTTGTAATCTGTTATGAATCCCGAAAGTTGAAAGAGAATGAAAGGAATTATGCCACTCATGATTTAGAGCTGGAAGCAATCGTCCACGCATTGAGGAAATGGAGACATTACCTCATGGGAAGGAGATTCGAATTGAGAACATACCACAATGGTCTGAAGTATTTATTTGATCAGACGACTTTAAATGCCAGGAAAATCAAATGGTTGGAGTTTTTGTGTGAATATGACTTTGATATCAAGCATATCAAATGGAAATAAAATAAGGTGGTTGATGCACTCAACAGAAAAGTGCACGAATTACATGCTACATCCATTAGCATGTACAGGACTGAGATTAAGGACAGAACTTTGGAAGCTGCAAATGTTGATCTGTAGTACAAAGGTCTGGTAGCAAAGCTACAGTAGCGTGAGAGACCACAGACCCAGGGAAGTTACACCTTGGGGACTGATGGCTTACTCCTGTATAAAAGCAGAGTGTATGTACCCGATGTACGAGAATTGAAGCTGACAATTCTAAAAGAAATACATAACGTGGCTTATGCTGGACATCCTGGATATCAGAAGACTGTGGCAGCAGTCAAAAGCCATTACTTTTGGTCGGGTCTGAAGAAAGAAATAGTTGAATACATCAACAGATGTATGGAGTGCCATTAAGTTAAGGCTGAGCATAGGCACCCAGTAGGGTTTCTGCAGACTTTACCCATTCCTGAGTGTAAATGGGAAGTGGTGACAATGGATTTTATCACAGGATTGCCAGAACAAGCAAGCATCATGATTCAATCATGGTGGTGGTGGACAAGCTTACGAAATCTACCCATTTTATTCCACTGAAAACCACTCACAGGGCAGCATATGTTGTTGATATTTCTTAAAAGAAGTGGCACACTTTCATGGAATTCCTAAGACAATTGTGTCTGATAGGGACCCGAAATTCACCTCGAATTTCTGGAAAGGAATGTTTAAGGGATTCGGAACAAATCTGAACTTTAGTATAGTGTATCATCCTGAGTCTGATGGACAGACAGAGAGGGTGAACAGAGTAATAGAAGACATAATAAGAATGTATGTGATGGATAAACCATCAAGGTGGGAAGACTACCTGCATTTGGTAGAATTCGCCTACAATAATGGGTATCATGCATCGTTGAAGATGAGCCCATTCGAAGCACTTTATGGAAGAAAGTGCAACACTCCAGTGAGCTGGGATAATCCAACTGACAGAGCAGTAATTGGGCCTAAGCTGCTCAAAGAGATGGAAGACCAAATGATAAGAATTAAACAGAATCTAAAAGTTGCCCAGGATAGGCAGAAAAGTTACACTGACAGTAACAAAACCCACAGAGAATTCAAAGTGGGTGATCCTGTTTTCCTGAAAGTAAAAACTAATAGGAGTTCTCTTAAGCTGGGAAGTTGCGCCAAGTTGGTAGCAAGATTTTGTGGGTCATTTGAGATCCTTGAAAGGATTGGGCCAGTTGCATACATGCTTGCATTACTTGCATCTATGATTGTACATAATGTGTTTCATGTTTCACTGCTTAAAAGATATATACATGATGCTAATCATGTTATCGATTGGAATGTGATTCAGGTGGAACCAGAAGGTGTCCTGCAAGTGCATCCTGTGCGCATATTGGACAGGAAAAGCAAACAGCTCCAGAATCGAGCCATAGAGCTTGTAAAGGTCCAGTGGACCTGGTACGGTCCTGAGGATGCGACATGTGAGCATGAATATGTTATGGAGTCAGAGTACCCACATATTTTTGAAATTTTTGAAAAGCTTGCAGAGAGAGTGTAAGGTTGCACTGAGGACAGTGCAAAAATAAGGGGAGGGGGATTGTAGTGTCTCCAAGGCTGAGCCCTGTTGTAAATCATACTTGTGAAATGAATTGTAAATGTGTGTTATAGGATGGTGAGCCAAGTATATATAAGCTGTTGGGCTTATGTGATTGTTAGGCCAGAGAGCCTAAGGGTTGTAGGCCAAGGGCCCGATTTTGTACTTATATGTATGCAGCACATTAATAAAATATTAACACCACTGCGTGCAGGCCGAAACGATGAATGAGTGATGGGGGACTGAGCATCCATAGAGAGGGAAAGGGATTAGGGGCTGGAAGGTGGGAAAAGGGGCTAAGTGTTAAGCCTAGGGAGCTTAAGCCTTGGAAATAATATTTTAATATTATTCCAAAAGACCTGTGAATAATATGTTTTTACCCTAAGTTCTTTTGGAATGACATGTGACTTCCAAATGGAAGGAATGCATGCAGTTCCAAGGGTGACAAGTGTCAACCCTGGTGCATGCGAATAAAATGGCCAAGATGAGCCGTGAGAGGGGTCCCTCCACCATTCGATCTGATCTTCTGAATAGTACAACCGATCCTACCTCTGCAAGAATACCCCACACTCCCTTTGAACCATCGAACGTGTGTGTGGCATCTTTGTTCTGAAGCATCCTCTGTCTGAGAATCAAGCCTATGCGTGGAGTCTTTTCCAAATCCATATCCGTGATACCATCCACCATTGTTAAACCTATTGGAAAGTCTGTGTTTTCTTTCCCTGTTGGTTGTTGTGGCCATGCAATGTTGGACTGCGTGGGGCTTGTTGTCCAGTTGTACAACACTCTCTCCAGGTGAGAGAGGTGATTGAGGTTGGAAGAATAGGTTGTTGGCCCGTAAGCGATTCTCTCCAGGTGAGAGAGTGCGCAGAGGAAGGAGAGAACTCCTGGAAGGAACCCTGTAGTTGCCACAGAGATCAGAGACTTTCAGTCCGGTCTATTGCTGTAACCCAAGGCAAGGGAGGTTAGCAGTCGAAGGACTGTCTAGGTGATAGAGAAGGTGTATACTCCTGGGGTGGAACAGGCATGTGGGGAAGGATATTCTGTGGGCAGTGAGCATGAGTGGTTCCTGGGAGAGAATTCCTTCCTTGTGACTGTGTGTTTTCCCTGTAACCTCATCCTAGCCTAGGATTCCTTGCCTTGGGGTGGAGCTTAGTCCCAGATCGAGGGTAACAGAAAAAGAACGTTATAGTTTGGTATCAGAGCGATTAAGCCTTGGTAACAGAAAAAGAATGTTACACGAGGTCTAACCAAAACTTGAATTTCCAAATGGTAACTTTGCCAAATCTTGTTGTTTTTGGATTCTTCCCAAGAATGAACTCAAACAACATGCCACATATCAAATTTATCAAATATAATTATGTAATTTTTACCTGAGGAACTTCTGTATGTCTCATGTGTTCTTTGAAATTTTCACAGTTTGAAGAGACCCAAAAAATAATTTATAGTGAAAATTCCAGAGTGGCCTATTTGAAACTCATTTCAGGAGCATTCAAGAACCCTAAATTCCACAGTGAATATCTCATAAAGTAAGGTGAATCAAAATATGAAATGTTTACCTGAGGTACTTTTGTAAGTTTTCTCTGTTATCTGAAATTTTCATAGTCGAAAGAGTCCCAAAAAAGAAGTTATAGTGAAAATTCCAAACTGAGCTATTTGAAACTGATTTTAGAAGAATTCAATAACCCTAAATTCCACAAGGCATATCTCTGAAAGTATAGCAGAAAAACATCCAAATTGTCTACCACATGTACCCATAGATCTCTTGTCCATATCTACAAAATTTAAAGGTTTGAAACATCCCAGAAAATAAGTTATAGAGAAAGTGCCAAGCTAACCTATTTGAAATTGATTTTAGGAGAATTCAGGAACTCTAACTTCCACAAGGCATATCTATGAAGGTATAGAAAAAAAACATCTAAAATTTTGACAATGTGTACACAGAGGTATATCCTCCTCTCTGTAAAATTTCAAGCACTAAAACATCTTAGAAAATAGGTTATAGCTAAAGTGCCAAGCTGGCCTATTTGAAATTGATTTCAGGAGAATTCAGAAACCCTAACTTCCACATGGAATATCTCCAACAATTTAGCAAACAAACATTTGAAATTTTTACCACATGTACCCATAAACCTCTCCACTGTCTCTTCAAAATTTCAAGTCCCGAAACGTCCCAGAACATAACTTATAGTGAGAATCCCAAGATGACCGATGACCTAAAATTGATTTCGCAACTCTTCCCTTTTGGAGTGATATTCAATCTTTGCTCATCCATTTTTCACACACACACATACACACTTTCTCTCAATACTTTATGTTTTTATACTTTTTCATAATCCTTCATGAAAGGAAATGTACATTAATTAAATAACTAATTCTCCTTTTTTTTTCCAAATACCATGGAAAAATACCCAAACCCATGGGTTTGAAACCATCTTTTCACTTTTTACTTTTTCACATGCACCCTTTTTCAAACATACTTGTGAACATATATATAAATCAATCTTGGACATGTTGTGTGTATTGCAATGCCATAATATGACATTAATCACAACATTAATACTTTGAAATCAATGATAATAATTCTAAGAATCTCCCCTTTTGTCATTGATGCAACAAAGGTTCCAAGTCAAGGGGATGCTACTTAGAGAATGAAGGGGAATAGGGAGACTTGCAATTTATTCAACATAACTTTCACCTAGGTTTTCCTCCTCATCCATGCCCCTAAAGGTTCCTTTATACCATCCTTAAGAGTTTAATGAGGTTGAATTCCATTTGGTATGGGCTCGGGGAGGTTGGAAAATGACTCTCACCCGAAAAGGTGGAATTATTTTATTTTTCATAATTTTTTAGGGCATCCATGGGTTTCACACTAGCAAGGCATGGATGTCCGCGTGTTGCACCAAGCCGACCCATGGATATAAGTAAAAGAATTATTTTTTAAGTGACTTTGATGAAGGAACTTGGGAACATTTATGTGTATTTAGATGGATCTAATAGTAACGACATATCTCGAAGACTAGGCATAGGTGTACCAGATGTTGAGCTCTCTTGTGAGAATGAGATGTGAGATCATCCAAATAAGCCTCCACTATATGATTCAGGTCATGGAAAGAGAACATCATGGTCCGCTGAAAATTAGCTCCAATGTTTTTAAGGCTAAAGGGAATCTTCTTGTATGTGAAGGTTCCCAAAGGAAAAATGAAAGTTGTCTTATTTTGGTCTTTTGGTCAAATCTCTATCTGGTTATACCCCAAAAAACCATCCATGAAAGAAAAAATCTTGCTCCCTACACATTCATTGAGAATTTGATCGATGAACGGTGTAGGTAAGTTATATTTTGGAAGATCTTAATTAAAGTATTGGAAATCCATACACAAATGACTTGTGCCTTGTTTCTTATCTACCGAAACTGGGTTGGACACCCATTCCATCAAAGGTACTGGGTAAATGAATCCATCTTTGAGTAGCTTCTCCACCTCATCTTTAATTGTCACTACTTTCCTTGGATTCACTGGTTGCAACTTTTTTCGAACGGGTTCTGCATTCTCGTAGGTTTGAATCTCGTGTTGAACAATTTGAGGATCTATGCCATGCATTTCCTCATACGACCAAGAGAAAACTTCTCATAATTCCTTAAAGAGTGTCGTATATTCACAAATTTCATCTTGAGAGCACTCTGCCCCAATAAATACATTTTTGACAACCTCAAGGGTTCTAGAAATGTTAATAGGGACAATTTCGGATATAGTTTCCATATTCCCCTTGGCATAGACACCACTCCTAGCTAAGGGGTTTACCTTCCTATCAACACTCCTACTCACGGATAACCTAAATTCTCCATTTTCCACACAAATGATCTTGAGGAGGAAATATGATCTATGATGCATGTTCTCCCATGGAATTTCATCTCTAGTCATTTCCTCAATAATAGCCTCGTTTGAAGGAAAGACAATATCCAGACATTCCTGGGAATTTGAAGAATTTTGAGCCCAAATAGGCTTTGGAAAAAGATCATCCTCCTCTGCCAAAGAAAGAGTTTGATCGAAATCTGTAGAAGCTTGTTGTATATCTTGATAAGTGACTTCCACTGTAGACAATGGCATATCCATCCTGGCATGTGTGCGACCTTCTACCGATTTGTATGGTGAGAGTAACACCCATGGGTCTCGTAAACATGATTCTTTAAAAGAAGAAACTCTTGTAACAAGAGACAGGGGACTTGAATTTTGGTAGCCAACCGAGCTGGAACAAATAAAAGACATTGGTGATGGGAAGTTGAAAGTACCCATAAGTGAAGGATACATTCCAACATCGATGCTCTCATTTGTTGACTGAGATTTCTCGATACAAGGGATCATGGATACCTAGTTAACCGCATATATATAATGGTTAAAATCCATTTGAATGATATCTATGATATTTCCCTCATGGGGAAAACATAAAACTTGAAATACTGATGAGACGATGGTCGTCATTGTGTAAATCCAACTCCTTCCCAAAAACAATTTATATTCTAGCGGTGCATCGACTACCTCTAATTCTATGGAAACAATCTTTACTCCTAACTGAACTAAAAAAGAGGAAATGAGACAGTGTGGTCTAAATGAACATCCACCAAACATGACTAACAATGTAGGAGAAGGCACAAGTTTTAGAGAGCCAATGGATTTCCAATAGGTCAAAGACATGACACAAGTCGAAGCTCCCTCATCAACCACAATACTCCTGATCAGATGCTTCTCATAACTCACATTGATTTGGAAGGCTACATGGTAAGGAATATAGGGCTTGACATCAATAGTGTCAAACTTCATCATGAGATGGATGAAAGAATCCTCTTCTTCAATCGCGGATAACAATGTGGTGCACTACATAGGGAAACTTTGAAGCACCTCAAGAGCAAACATCACACATGTCGTTTGAGCTAAATCCTCAACAATAGAGTAGTTGGGTGCAGCTTTAGCATTAGGGTTGTGCGATTCTCTTTTGTACACACCTTTAAGTATGTGCGCCATCATTTCCTTTTTAGGTTTCTCTATGTAAATAGGTCCTTGAGGATCATAAGTCTCTTTACCTTTCATTGATGACTTTGGATTACTATAATTGCAATACCTACTCATCAAATCTACCTCCTCTTATTTTATGTGGTTTACCATATTAACAAACTTAAATGATCCATCAGGAAAATTTGCACTTGGAGTGCCCCCTTCAGAATTAGAAGTGGAAGAGCCATCCTACATGTTTTTCCCTTGTGGGAATGGATTTTGTAATACAATAGGTTGTTGTTTTTGTTCCAACTTTATTAAACATTGGGCCTATTCCATCTTCAGGCATTGATGAGTGAGGTGGTCATCCCCATAAATCTTGCATGGGAACATCACCTTTTTCATTTCACTCTTTGCCCCATAATAATTCTTATTAGCTTTCATATCATTGCCCCCACTACCCTTCTTTCCTTTGACTTTATTTTTCTCTGTGGGATGCTAAGGGCCCTTCGAAGTCTTTGATTGCATGGTGTGTACATCTGATGATTGGGTGGTAGGGGTGGTCGAGCCAGGGGATGGACCGACCACAATTTTTTGAATGGAAAATTGTTGTATCTAGTTAGAGACTAGATTTGCGGATTTTCTTTGAGAGGAACCTACAATGCCATCGAGATGTGGTCCTGACTTCGGTTTCGATAAGTCGGTGGTTAACCGAGGTGCATTAAGCATAATCTTGTAGAGAATTTTGGATTGAAAGTAAATCAATTCTAACTATTGTGCCTTAAATATTTCCTACTCTTCTGAAAAGACCCCTGAAGTGGATACATCCTTAGAAATGTAAGGAATTAACAAATTCAATAACTATTTTAAGAGAAAATCTAGTGGAACCGTGGCTTTAATCAAGTTATTTTGTCTCCTCCATTCCTGAATATGATTGGAAATGTGGGTAGAGTTTTGTTTTAAAATTTGTCCAAAATCTTTGTACCAACATCATACCAGATAGGGAGTTGGAAGTGGTTGAGAAAAACCATGGAAAGGTCGCCAAACTTCGCATACTTTTACCTCTCTAGTTCTATATACCATTTTTCGGTGAGCCTATTAAAGGTACGTTAGAATAAACATAACTGGATTGAGTCATCATTTAAATATTTGGACAAGCACCATAAGTGAAACATTGTTACGTGGTCCTGCAGGTATTCACCACTCTTTCCTTCGAACTTTGGTATATCCAAAGGTAGTTTGGCGGGGACCACAGGTGTTAAGAACCAAATATCAATATAGCATAGAAAAACCTCAGAATAAGTACTCAACTCCTTGAAAAAGAGATAATTTCATATAATAATCCTCTTCGAGGGGACAACCTCCTTATACACCACATAAATGTCCAAGTACAAGATGACCCCAAATGTAAATGTTTCCTTGGTATATATAGGAGACTAGGAGGTACAATTACAACTAATGGACCCAAGACGACATAAATAAAATAACATTACTAATGTAATATAACCCAATTAAGGGGTAATGTGCCATTATTTAGGTCTTACCATGCCCCTCCCCTTTAGAAAAGTGTTGTCTACAATGCTTGATTAATTTTGGATTCTTCTGTATAAAAGAATCATCTTCCCAAGTGGAATATTCAGTAGGAAGTTTTCTCCACTTAATGAGATACTATGAAATGGATCTATTCCTCAACTGGCAAATTCTTGTGTCAGTGATGGCTTCAGGCTCCAACATGATTTTTCCTTCCTCGTCAATTTCTGGAAATATAGTTTGAACTGGGATCTTGTCACCTATAAGCTTCTTTAAGCATGAAACATGGAAAACTGGGTGTACTCATGAGGATGCAGACAACTCCAATTTGTATGCCATAGTACCAATCTTTTGCAACACCTTATAAGGACCATAGTACTTTGGTGATAATTTATTATCCTTCTTGGCTTGCTTGAGGTACATTTGTTTGTATGGTTGTAGTCTTAAAAATACCCAATCCCCTACTTCAAAACTTCTTTCACTACAATGTTGATCTTCTTGTTGTTTCATGTGATTTTGTGTCATGTTCAATTTGTCCTTTAAGATTTGGAGAACTTGTTGTTGATGCTTGAAGTGATCTTCCACTGCTTGATCCTTGGATTTTTATTTTAGAGAAGAAGTGATGGAAGGAGGGTGGTATCCATAGAGTGCCATAAATGGTGTCATTTTTGTTATAGTATGAAAGGAATTGTTATACCACCATTCTACCAAGGGTAACCATTTGAACCATTGTGTTTGTTTATCAGAGACAAAGCAACGAAGCTATCCTTCCAAAATTTTGTTCACTATCTCAGTTTGTCCATTAGATTGAGGATGATAGGATGAGCTATGAGCCAATTGAGTACCCAAACAAGAAAACAATTATGTCCAAAAATGTCCAGTGAAGATAGGATCTCTGTCACTTACAATAATATTTTGGATTCCATGTAGTTTTTGAAGTGTCTCTATGAATGCGGTGGCAACTGTACTGGCTTTGAAGGGATGAGAGAGTGCACCAAAGTGTGCATACTTGGTCAGTCTATCAAAAATCATCATGATGACACTCTTTCCTTCAGACTTCGGTAACTGTGTGATGAAATCCACGGAAGCCTCCTGCTAACGTTGACTTGGGATGGCTAATGGTTGTAAAATACATGGGGTCTTAATTGTTTCCACCTTATTTTGTTGGAAAACCAAACATTCTGCTATAAACCTTTGAACATCAGTTTTAAGGCCATCCCAAAAAAATTCCTTCTTGACCCTACGGTAGGTTTTCAAAAATTCTGAGTGCCCTCCTACCGGAGAGTTGTCCAATTCCAATAGTACCTTTTGTTTGAGTTGGGAGTTCTTACATAAATATTAGCGATCTTTATACCATAGTGAATCATTTTTCCATGTAAATGTATCTGATGCATTGGAATCTTGCTGCAACCTTTGAATGAGAGTCCACACATTTTCGCCATTCTTCCATTCATCCCTCACTTCTTTTATCCAATCGGGTTGGATGATCGAGATAGCATAGAGAAAGGCCTCAACATCTTCATCCTTTCTTGAGACTGCATCTGCCACAACATTTTGCTTCCCTTTTTTATAGATGATTTCAAAATCATAACCAAATATCTTGGTCACCCATTTTTGTTTTTCTTCTGAAGATAGTTTTTGTTCCAAGAAGTATTTAAGACTATCATGATCTGTTTTGACCTCGAAGTGCCTACCTATTAGGTAAGGGCGCCATTTCTTCAATGTATGTAGTATTTCCATCATTTCCTTCTCAAAAATGGGTTAGTGTAAGTCCTTTCGCTTGAGTGGTTGACTTTCAAAAGCCAGGGGCCTTCCTTCTTGCATTAGGACAATGCCAATGCCATTTCCCGAGGCATCACATTCCATAATAAAGGTTTTTGTGAAGTCTGGTGTGGTAAAGACAAGAGATTTACACATCGCCTCTTTAAGTTGTTCAAAAGATTTAGTTGCCTCTGGAGTCCATGAAAATGAATCCTTCTTAGTTAGTTCCATTAAAGTTGCTGCTATTCTCCCATAGTTCTGAGCAAACTTGCAGTAGTAACCTATCAAACCCAAAAATCCTTTAAGATTCTTCAATGTTTTGGGAATCAGCTAGTCCATCATGGCCTTAATCTAGTTAGGGTCTACCTTGAACCTTAATGAGATACAATATGACCCAAATACTCTACCTCCTTCACCCCAAAGAAACATTTGGATGGTTTGGCATATAGTTGTTGCTGTTGGATCATGTTGTCATTGATGCCAATGGTTTGATTGATTGATGTCATTGATTGGTGTCAAGTGATTGATTGATGTCAAAGGATTGATTGATGGATTATTGATGTAATATCATATTCAAATTGATGTGATTGATGTTTATT
>ML791178.1:34783-63562 GCA_009831015.1 Picea engelmannii
ATGTTTAACCTACTCCCTTAAATATCATGGAATTTGAGAGCATTTCAAACCCAAGAAACCATATACACTGCAGCAACATTCAATATTCAACAGCGAAATGCTTGGAGCTAGACTCGGTGGATTGGAAAGTCCACTAATGAAAATTAGGTTTCAATGCATACGTTTCACATTGACGTTGGCATATCCTTTGTTGAGCATGTGATCCATGCCTTTTACTTCATGTGATCAGAGGACTTTACTATCTACCAACAATTTTTCACCCAAAACCCGTGTGATCGACGACTTTGGTAGAAACCAAGCAGCTATTCAAAACACGTAAAGACATTGACCTCCATTTATATGTTGCGTGTCGCACTCACGCGTTGAATGTCTCAAACAAATTATCACGATCATCAACCCTAAAAAACGCGCTGCTCATTTACGCCATGACCGCCCCTCTGCTTTGGCGACCCCTATAAAGCGTTTCCTGGCTTGTCCGACTCCATATACATTCGAAAATCTGCAATCCTCGCTCCTCTGGTATAAGTTATAAATTTATCTGAATTGCAAAGATGGGGATTTGCGTTTCTTCAACTGCCATTTCTTCTGTGCCAGCAGCTACTGCAAAGCTCATATTAATGGACGGGAGCATCCAGGAATTCTTTGAAGGGATGAGAAGCCGGGAGATTCTAGAAGAATATCCGAGCCACTTTATCTGTAATTCGGATGGTCTTTATGTCGGTCGAAACATCTCCCAGGTTCTACGTGATGATGATCAATTGCAGATTGGACAGCTCTACTTTCTTCTTCCTCAGCGGAAATTACAGTTTGTGTTAACGGACTCAGACATGGCTTCTTTTCTTTTCAGGATTAACAGTGCCTGGGTATCATCACAGAAGAAGAAGAAGCAGAGAAGAAGATTATCATGTGGGTTTGGTAAAACGCGAACGCAAGTGCAGCCCTTGTTCGATATTCGTCACCAGCATGATGAATATGCAGAGGAATGTTCTTCGTCATCCGCGAGGCGCCCTAGCATTCAAATTTCAAATCCAAGAGGCAGAGGTCGAATCCAATGGCARTCAAAGTTGGAGACTATCGCGGAGACTGTGTGATCGATGGYATTTGCGATTTTGAATAGYACAARCTTGTACGAATCTGGAAAATAACTTGATTGCGTAGAAGAATGAATAACTTGAAASTSTGGAGGCCAGTCAAATGCTATTGCAGTCCAAGGTAACTCCATTTTGCGGCGTCCACGCACTCCTAYYCCTCAAGTTTTTAAGTTTTTAAAACTGGATATTTTGTATTTATTTATACAATATACAGTTTGAGTGGGCCTAATGGTTAAGAACATGTGTTTYTTCTTAAGAGGTYACAGGTTCAAATCCAGARGRGGTAGGGTAGGGTAGGGTATGTATACCTTCGTAGACTTTACCAGTCAAATCSCTGGRCRRAGGGGGGTCCCTTGYYMCACAAACAAAGRGGTCTCATACASCAATTTGATGTGSTGGCTTGGYCGTGACCTTAAAAATAGATTATTATTATTATTATTAAATATTTTGTATTATAAATGTTMTTGTTAAGTTTTCTRATARATACCAGAAAAACTTTATTGTAAACATAAAATTARTCTTTGATTTCCAAAACTTAAAATTAATTTATATTAATTAATTGAAAAGATTMTAGAAATGTATGAAAACTTATTCAATTTCTCAAAAACACAAAGATGATTGCATTCATTGAACATGTATTCAAACCCTAAACGTTTCAAGCATAAAATTCGTCTTTGATTCCCTGAACTTAAAATTCATTTATATCAATTAATTATTCATTCATTAATTATTCATTCATTGAACACGTAAGTTTCAAGCATAAAATTCGTCTTCAATTTCCTGAACTTAAAATTCATTTATATCATTTAATTAAAATCAATCAACTAAAAGGATTCTCAAAGTATATGAAAACTTATTCAATTTTTCAAAAACATAAAAATGATTGCATGTATTCAAACCCTAAACATTTCAAGTTACAATGGAGTTATGTTTTTGTAAATTCAACCAAATAAAGTAATTAATAGATATCATATAAAAAAAAATTATATTAAATGTTCTTCAAAGATTTATACTACAAAAGCATTAGCCCCATCACTTATACACACAAAGAGGAAAAATAAGATATGATAAAATATAAGTAGCAATTCTCATCACCTTGGCAAACATACGATGTGATAATATGAATCACACAGTCTCTTGATTTTGTAATTGAAAAATACATTACATTTCATGAATATTAAAATTAGTAATTATAAATATTTTAATAATATATATATATATATATATATATATATATATATATATATATATATAGTACATCTATTAACTTTTCTAAATAATTAAGTTATGAATACAATTTATTATAAGTTTTGTATTTTGTTTTATGAGAATTCTTTAGTTCCAGCTTGACCATAAAGTTCACTTACACCAGGTAAAACCGTAAACGTACAAACAAACATATTCAATTGCATTCATTCCTAGTTGCCAAACTAGTGAGTGATTTGGTGCAATTAGGTATATTCACTTCTTATGTAATTTCAGAGCTTTTGCAAGTCATGTAGAACTATTCTCAGAAAGTTTTCAAGTAGTTTGGGTTTTTCAAATAGCTTGCTTTAGCTTTAATCCATAAGATGTAATGTATTTTGAAGAAAAATAATTGGTTTCAACTTTCAATCAATTTGATGAGTTGGATTGAAGAAGGAATTGAAGTAGATTGGATTTTTAAAATAGCTTGTTTTAATCCATTAAAATTGATTGATGAGTTGGATTGAAAAAGGAATTGAAGTGGATTGGGTTTTTCAAATAGTTTGTTTTAATCCATTAAATGTAATGTATTTTGAAGAGAAATAATTGATCTCAACTTTCAACCAATCTAATGAGTTGGATTGAAAGAGGAATTGAAAGAAGAACCTTATAAATATTAAAACAAGTTTGAAACTACTTTCATGCAATATAAGAGAGAAAAATGGGGGAGGTCGGGGTTTTAAACCCCCTTCCCTCCATTTTTTCATCTACATTCCTAGATAGATAAAAAAATTCACCAATCTTTAAGAGGGCCACGGAGGCTTGAGCCTGGTGGCCAAGCGGGGTTCGAATCCCCTCCCTCTTGTATCTTTTCACAGTGAAAAAATGATTGGGGAAAAAATATACATAAATGCATGAATCTTAATCAACACTCATCCATACACCACATCCGCAATAAAATTATGAAACAATGACCAATTTAAGGCTGCAATCCAATTTTTTCCAGGAAAAAAAATCATCATATCAGCACCAAACTGCATTTGTATGTAGTCAAAACCAAGGGTTTGAAAAGGGAAATATGCATGGTGTACATGTCCTCTATGTTGGTTAATCAATGAATGGCTCTCTCCTTCCAAAACATATGCTATTGTTTAACCCCTCTGCTCCATGACTGAGTTGCAAAGTGCCCTCCCCCTACATGAGCCTATGAAATCAGCCAGAAAGGGGAGGGGGAGGGGTTTTGTATTTTCTAATTTATTTTTATTTTTCCTTTTCCAAATTTTGCATGAAGGGGGTGTGTGTCATCCTTCTCTCTTCCCCAATTTTTTTTTATTATTTCTTATTCCCTTGAAAATCATGCCAAGGTCAAATATTTGAATTTCACTTTGACTTTTACCTTGACCTCATTAGTTGAGCTTGAAAATGATGTCGAATGAGACGGAGTCAGAATTCAATGTGGATCATGCCATGAGAAAGGTATCGATGAGCTTGTCGAGAATATGCCATCGGTAATTAGATCCAATGCCACCTAGCCCCTGAATTTTGGCCAGGAAAGTCTGCAGTCTAAAACCCTAATTTTCTTATGGGGCCCACAAAATGCCCAATCTTGTGAAAGGTGCCACATCGTCATACCATTTCCAATCGAGGAAAAAGAAGTATCAATAGAAAGGTATAGACAAGTTCATTGACTATATGGAAATGATTTTTTTTATCATGCGGTTAATCCTATCAGAGATACTTCACACACACCTAGGATTTCTTTTTCCTAAGGTTTTCCCTATGTTTATTAGTCATTATCCAGTCTCCTATAGTTTAGGGAGAATATTCTCTTCAGTTGACACTTCAGTTTGATCAGTTGAGTGGAGTCTAGATGCCACATTGGGATCATCACCATGCAACATTGGTATCATCACCATCTAATGCGCATTGTCCTTGGGATTATCACCAGACTAGCACATTACTCGTGATTCCCTGATCTCCTCCTCACTTCACTTTGTTTCAGTCGATTAATTGAAGACTAAGAGACTAGTTAACTCAGACTAGGTGGCAGTTCACTCTCGTAATTGCTTGAGAGACTAGACAAGGTGGAATTTTACTCTCGTAACTATTGGTGTGTGTCTATATCACTCTAGAACACCATTGTGGTACATTGGCTTCTCCTCTAGTGTGCATTAGTTGATTTATATAGAGTATATCATGTGTAAATTATCATTCATTCATTTGGTTAATGAGAATTCTTCCATTCTTTCTCTCCTACTTCTCTTTTCTCATATTTTCTTTGCAAACAATGTATGTCATTTGCTATCTATATCTATTAAGTGCAGTGATCCAAAAAGGATCCAGAGAAGACTAAGGACAACTCAGAATTCGCAGAAGTAACCCAGGAAGCTCAGAATGGCCTCAACAGACAGAGAAAGGGAAAATATTAAAAGTCCTCAAAACTCAGTGAAATTGGCATTTTCGCAAAGAGCGTGTCGCAAGATTTCCAACGACATAAATGACTCATCAAACGGAGTTACGGATCAAAATATATTCAAAGTCAACGTTTTGGTCAACTTAGCCCAGTCAGTAGGGATGCGTCAACATGTGTACTACTGACGTAAGGATCAGTATGAATGATTTCAGCATCCATATAGTGTACATGGAACACGCAAAGGGTGACACATGTCATGTCGATGTCAGCATGGTGATGTGGTAGCACCAGAGGCTGCCACATGTCACTCGTTTTCGGCATTTTCGGGCCAATCCATGGACCAATGAGGAAGTTCCATGTGGCAGTCCATACAACCACGTGGCAGATCGTACGGGACATGGAAGGTGATGTGGCAGGTTGACATGGAAGGTGACGTGGCAAGTGACTGTGCAAGTGGTTGGTGTGGGCCAATGGTTGGTTTCCAGTTGTCTAGTCATGGGCTGCCATGTGGCAGTGGGAAATGCCCAATGAGGGCCCGAAACCAAATTTCAAAAATAAAAAAGGGGCCTGCCAAATCTTGCGGCCAAACTACAAACTCTGACGAATCTAAACAACACTCCAAACTTGGCGATAGTTCCAATACATATATATATAACAATAACCCAAAAGGGGAGGCTCACAGGCTCGACCCTGGGACCTCCCCCTATCCAACGCCTTACAATAGAATCTACCAATAGACTCTGTTGGTTCGTCCACCTGACATTTCACTTAAATGTTAAGTATGCCCATGGATGGAAGGAGGGTGCTCGACAATATGGTCAGGCATGAATTTCTAGACGCAATACAGAGAATTAATTTCAGGGTGCATGCATAGAAATTGAGACGAGATTTCTCAAGGGCCTAGGAGTGCCAGAGTCGGATTGAGGTGTGGATACAGTCATTTTTGGGTAATTTGATGCCACAAATTCAATGGTGTTGTATGTTTTCTGATCTGAGCAAAACTTCTGCAGCTTAATTCCATAATGATTTATACCTATGTATTTTGCCAAATTATTTTGTTGAGTTACTAAAAGGGCCTACCCATTTGAGAGTAGGACCTGGAGATGTATTCCACCAGGGACAAACTCCATTATAAAAAAAAAATGTTCATATTTGATGCTTATGTCTCTTCATTATTGAGATTTTCCTTATTTATGGTGCACTTTAATTTATCCTCATTTAATACAATTCTTTATAAGTCACTTCGATGAAAAGATATCGGATCATGTTGGTATCAGAGCAGTGATCTTTGACTTGAATTGTTGAGTGTGAATGCTTACTAGGGCCAAGCATAAGCGGGGTAAAGGAACTCTGAATACTTTCAATCCCGAAGTTGGTTGTGCATCCTGAAGGAAGAAAGTGGCAGAAGAGGACAAGAGTGATGAACAGGAGAAAAACTTCCATATGGTCGTTTATCGCATGTCAAAAATGGTCGAGCGAATGTATGGAGACTATGAGAAGAGGATGAAGAAGAAAGGGAAGAAAAAGGAAGCACAAGTTGATGATAATGCTTCAGCAAATCAAGGGGTTGGATAAGAGCCTCATGAGCCTACATATTCACCATCAATTTCTATCTCTTCTTCCTCTGAGCATTCTCATCATTCTAGCCATAAATCTTCTTTTAAGAAACCATTATTAAAGCTTGATGTAAAATTTGATTTACCTATGTTTAATGGAGATGATAATCCTGAAAATCTAGATAGTTGGATCCGACAGGTTAAAGTATATTTTCGTGTTCAATAGATTGATGAAGAGGAAGTTAAAGTGCAATTGGATTCTCTTCGAATGGAAGGCACCGCTCTTGCATGGTGGGAGAGCAAACTTCAGGACAGAAGTGAGTGTGGTAATCTTCTTTCCTCGTGGTCAGAATTTAAATTAGCGATAAGGAATCAATTTTATCCATTGGGTTATTTACATAAATCAATGATGGAATGGAAAACTTTAAGACAAAGTAAAGGTCAAACTGTACAAAGTTTCACGGAATAATTTAGGAAGAAATCTCTTGCATTAAACATTCCTTTGGATTCTTATGAAATTTTAATGAAGTATATCGGTGCACTTCACAGTTATATTCGTCATAATTTTCTATTGTTTAACCCCACCAACCTTGATGAAGTTTGTGTGCAATCCACTCACTTTGATAACAGGGGAAAGCATGTTCAAGAAGATCCCACGAAGAAACCTTCCAATTTCCCACATAAGCAGTTTAAGAAGTTTAAAAGGAAGGACAAGAAGGACGCTACCGTAAATAGAGAAGAAGTAAAACCATCTTGCACTCATTGCAATAAAAGTGGTCACGATGATGAACATTGTTGGAAACTACATCCAGAGAAGAGGTCAACAATTCGGTGGAAAGGGGAAGACAAAGATCGTTGCTATAGTGCAACAAGATCTTGGTTTCAATTCAGGTGACGAAGGAAAGATCACAGTGGTTGGAGTACAAGGTAAAGATTTCCTTCATGCTAGTTCAAATTCCAATAATTAGTCTCATGATGATGAAATAAAGAGGAATGAATTATTTCATATAAGAGTTGTATCTAAACACACTAAGATAGATCCATTATTTGATATGAGTTCCCAAGTAAATTTGATGTATGAATCACTTGTCAAAAAGATGGGTCTTGAAACTAAACCACATACAAAGCCTTATCCTCTTGGTTGGGTATGTGATAAAGCAAAACTTAATGCCACCAAGCAATGTAGGGTTAGATTTGTTATTTCTTCAAAGTTGATTGATGAAGTGGATTTGGATGTTGTATCACTTGATATATGTGGCATAGTGTTGGGGAGTCCTTATCTTTATGATAGAAATGTAATCTTCTTTCGTCATGAGAACAAATATCACCTTACTAAGGGGGGAGTGGAATATATTGTTAGATACCACAGCATGAGGGTAAACACAACACTTGTTAGTGCAGGACAAATGAAGAGAATCATAAACACTAATAAGATATATGTACTCATGGTCATAAGGGAAAAATATGTCGGAACATCTGATGCTTTCCAAGGATGTGATCCTTCTCATAAGAAATAACTAATTGATATTGTTTCCAAGTCTGATGATATTTTCCAGGAACCGATGGATTACCTCCTAAAAGGGAAATCCAACATGAAATACATCTTCAATAGGATTCTCCTCTTCCTAGTGTGGGCATGTACAGGATGTCAGTTGTAGAGATGACAGAGATCAAGAAGAAGGTACAAGGCTTATTGGATCAAGGGGTCATCAGGCCCATCTCATATCCTTGTGGTTCTATGATCGTGATGGTGCCAAAGAAGGATGGCACATGGCAAATGTGTGTCGATTATCGGGCCTTAAATAAAATCACTGTGAAAAATCGATACCCTCTTCCTCGTATAGATGATTTACTTGATCAGTTAAAGAATGTTGTTTATTTCACTAAGTTTGATTTTCACAGTGGATACCATCAGATCAGGGTTGTGGAACAGGATAAATGGAAGATTTCCTTTAAAAACAAACAAGGATTGTTTGAGTGGTGAGTTATGTCGTTTGGGCTTTGTAATGCTCTAGCAACTTTCATGCGTGTGATGAATGATGTATTCAGGCCTTTTCTAGATGATTTTGTGATTGTATATTTAGACGACATTCTTATATTTAGCAGGACTTGGGATGAACATGTAAGGCATGTAAGGCAAGTATTAGATACTTTTCAAAGGGAAAAGTTGTATGTAAAATTGTCCAAATGTGGATTTGGTAAGACTGCACTTGTGTACTTAGGTCATATTGTAGGAGGAGAACAATTGAAAATTGATCCTTCCAAGATTGATGTAATTGTATATTGGCCTGAGCCCAAAAGTGTAACCAAAATACGAAGCTTCTTAGGTGTAGTCCAGTATTGGATGAGATTCATTTCAAACTTCTCCTTTATAGCATATCCTTTACATGACTTAACTAGTGTGAAGAACACTTTTTAGTGGGGAGGAAAGCAACAAAAATCTTTTGACACTTTGAAATAAAAGATTAGTATCGCACCAGTATTAGCACTATCAAATCTTCAACATCCCTTCGAGATCAAGACAGATGTCAGTGGATACACCATGGGTGTTATTGATGTAATATCGTAAGCCTATATGTTACCACTCTAAAACTTTTAACCAAGTTGTTGTTAACTATCTTACATATTATAAAGAGTTGTATGCATTAGTTCAAAGAGTAAATAAATGGAAGCATTAATTGTTAGGGAAGGAAACAATCATACATATAGAACATCAACCCTTACAGTATCTCCAAGCACAAACCAAACTACAACAGTTTCAACATTACAGATGGATGGGTTTCATACAACAATTTCATTTGGTAATCAAGTACAAAAAGGGTACGAGTAACAAGGTAGTTGATATGCTTTCTAGACCTCCTATTGTTGCTTCTATTATTTTGAAGAATGCTTCTTCATCTCATGATAGCTATGTGGAACAATATGACATTGATGAAGATTTTAAAGAAGTATATGAGAAGCTAACCCATGGTGCACATGGAGAGAACTATTGTCTGCAGGGAAAACTACTCTACCATCTTGGAAATCTATGTATTCCTACAAGTCAACAAGTCCATGTAATACGAGAAGCTCACACTTCTCTTGTGTCTGGGAATTTTGGGGTAGGAAAAACTATGGCTCATTTACAGAGGTTTTTTTACTGGCCTCAGATGAAAGAAATTGTAACTAAATATGTAAAGGGGTGTGTGATGTGTTCTACTTGTAAGCCCACTAATAGAAAATTGGGGCTATACTCACCACTGCCTATTCCATCCCATCCATGGGAAATTATCTCCATGGATTTTGTAGGGGGTTTACCAATGTCGAAAAGGGGTCATGACTATTTGTATGGTGTAGTGGATAGGTTCAGCAAGATGTGTATCTTGGTGCCATGTAAAAAGTAGATCATTGTTGAGCAGACTTCTAATATCTTCTTTCAGTATGTTTGGGTTCACTTTGGGTTACCCACATCCATTATCTTATATTGAGATACTTAATTCCTTTGGGATTTCTGGACAATTTTGTGGAGAATGATGGACACCAAGTTGAAGAGGAGCATTTTTTTCCATCCACAGACCGAAGGGAAGACAGAGGTTGTGGTGCAGACCGCCTGCCCTCAGGCCGAGATCCGCGCAGGATCTTCTCTTCAGCCACGACAAGGGTTAATTAAACCCTTTGTTAAAGCCCGCAAAGGATTTTTGGGTCTCGCGACTTGAGAGAACAGCTAATGGTCGTTCCTCTCCCTCTATGATTACCCGACTCTGAAATCTTTCCTTTGACGAGATCGACGAATGTGAGCCTCCCCTGATCCGACAGTCCAGGTCTTTTCGGGGTTCGTGAACCGGGAGTTCACGACTCTCGACCCTAAAATCACTTGTCACTCCAATCCCCGAATTCATGAAATGTGAATTTTCATGAGATCCAACGACTCTCGTTGAATTGGATCCAACAGCCATTATCTCTCCTAAGCTTATGGGTGATTGAAAAGGCACTCGCCTTAACCCCCTCACTTCTTTGCAAGATCCAATGGCTCTCGGTTCTTCGGCGCCTCTCCACGAAGTGTTTTTGTCGTTCGATTCCACACTTGATAATCCCTCTCGCGATTCAGGAATTTAGAGTGACCAAAGTTTTGGCCTGCACTCCAAACTTGCGACCCCTGAATTCACGAAATGATCTAATGGCTCAAATCGAACACGATCAACAGTCCACTTTGATTCTTGATATCAGGGTGGTGGGTTCATCCGACTTCTAACCACCTTACAGTTCCTTTGGATCCTATGGTCCTCGCGATTTCGTGAGTTCTCCACAGAGAATTCTGACAGCCCGATTCACTTCTCAACGACTTCTGCCAAAACGACTCAGTGTTCTCCTTCCTGAACTTGACTTCTATGAGAAGATTTCGACCTTTGTCTCCCTTTGACCACTTCAAAGGTTAAATACCTCCTGAGCTTTCGCTTGTAAACTCAAGCTTCCAAAAGGATTCATGCACGCACTCCTTGCGGCAAACTTCCAAATAATCTCTGGTTATTTGAGTCTTCGACCCTATGAACTCTTTGCAACAGTAGTCTCTCAATATTCCTCCTGGATTTGTAAAACCCAAGACTTCACTCGGCCTCCACACACCTTGCACGACCCTTGTGTCTATAAAAACATAACCTGAATCTCTTATGAGAGTTCTGAGACGAAACTCAGAGTCTGGTTAACGCACTCCTTGCGGACCCTCCACTGCACTCTTTGCAGGAGGTCTCAAAAAGAGAAACAATTGAAACTCATTCTTCCCTTACCCGGAATTCAAACATTCAACATAGAATTCCATAACCTACAACCATACATAGCATTGAAATAAATGCATACAGAGAATACAAACAAGCCTGCAATATACCATTTAACAGGTGGTTCCAACAACCATAAAAAACACATAGATTTGGAATCAAAGATTTATTCTAGTAATTCCAGTGCTCCTGTACATGGTAAATATCAACAGCTAAAAATACATAAAATTCTTTGTTCTCCTATATTCTCTTCTATTCTCTTCTGCAGCTCTACAGCTTATGAAATCTGAATAATAATACAATGGTACAAGGGTTTGAGGGTGTCTATCATCCGTTTTCCCTCCTACGCTTCTAAACTGTCTAATCTAACATTCATATCTACCTACTTGCATTAAACAATCATAAATGTCTATTACATCCGGCGGATAGGAACATACGCTCCAAAATCAGTTTAGATCTGTAGATATAAATGCAACTGCACTTTCTTCCTATATATTACATTAATGCTTCAGATTTCAAAATTCAATACATTTTCATAAAACGTGCTCAAGTCACATCTACGTGTCCAGCTGTCTCTTTGGCTTTCTACGATGCTCCCGCATCAGGTTGTTAACTGAATAGTGGTACTTTTTCTTCAAGACTACTGCAGCAAGCATCCCAATTTATGGGATGAATAGATACCCTTATATGTACAACATGCTTAAAACTGAGCCTTACATTCCTCCACTCATTGTTCACCTTTTGAAACATGTTTTGGGTATTTACCTAAGGTTATTTTGGACTTGATGTATGGGAGAGATGTTGATTCAAATGAAGAAACAAATGAAGACAAAGCCCGCAATTTCATCTGGAGGATCCAGCAGGTACACCAAGCGGTCAAGGAACAATTGGAGAAAATTCAAGCACAGTATAAATCTCGGCATGACAAACACAGGGTTGATCATCAGTTCCAGGTTGGAGACCAGGTATGGCTTCACATAAGCAAGGAAATATTGAAGGGTGAAGGCAAGAAACTCAAGACCATTCGTTATGGACCCTTCACTATTTTGGAGAAAAGTTGTACCAGTGATTTTCATCTAGATCTTCCACCTTATATGCAGATCTACTCAGTTGTAAATGTGGAGAACTTGAAACTTTTTGAGCCTCCCATGATCATGGATCAGGGTGATGAAGTTTCAATACCTTCAGTTGATGAGTTTTCTCCTGAGTACTTGGATGAGTTAAAGGAAGATATCATCCTGGACAGAAGGACAAGGACTTCACACAGGGGTGATGTTGATTATCTTCATGTAGGCTTAAAGGGAACACATCCAAGAAAGGAAAAGTGGATTGAAAAGGACAAGGTGAGGGAACTATTCCCTCACTTATCTGTTGATTGATGAAAGATTTTAGTGGTCCAAAAATCTCTCAGTGGGAAGGCGTGATCCAAAAATGATCAAGAGAAGACTAAGGACAACTCAGAATTCGCAGAAGCAACTCAGGAAGCTCAGAATGGCCTCAGTAGATAGAAAAAGGGAAAGCATTCAAAGTCTTCAAAACTCAGTTAAATTGGCATCATCGCGAAGAGCGCATCGCAATATTTCCAATGGTGTAAACGGCTCGTCAAAAGAATTTACGGATCGAAATATATTCATGGTCAAATTTTTGGTTAACCTAGCCCAGTCAAGTACAGGGATGAGTCAACATCCAAACTGCTAACGTTAGCATCAGTACGGATGATGTGAGCATCTGTATAGTGTACGTGGAACAAGCAGAGGGTGACACATGTCATGTTGATGTCAGCATGACATCATCATTGTCACGTGGATGCACCGGAGGCTGCCACATGTCACTCATTTTCGACATTTTCAGGTCAATCCATGGACCAATGAGGAAGTGCCACATGGAAGTCCGTACAACCACGTGGCAGACCGTACGGGACGTGGCAGGTGACTGTAAAATTAGTTGGCATGGGCCAATGGTTGGCTTCTACATGGCCCGGTCATGGGTTTCCACATGGCAGTTGAAAATTTCTGAATAAGGGCCTAAAACCAAATTTCAAAAATAAAAAAGGGGCCCACCAAATCTAGTGGCCAAACTAAAAACTTCGACAAATAAAAACAATGCTCCAAACTTGGAAACACTTCCAATACATAAAAATATATTGTTATAACAATAACCCAAAAGGGGAGGCTCGCGGGCTCGATCCCGGGACCTCCCCCTATCCAACGCCTTACAATAGCATCTTCCACCGTTGGGCCAACAGACTTCGTTGGTTAGTTCGCTCGAAATTTCGTTTAAATGTTGAGTCTTCCCACGGATGGAAGGAGGGTGCTCGACAATAAGTCTAGGAATGAATTTCGAGACACAGTACAAAGAATTAATTGCAGGGTGCAAGCATGAAAACTGAGACGAGATTTCTCAAGGGCCTGGGAGTGCCAGAGTTGGATTGAGGCATGGAGACAGTCATTTTTGGGTAATTCGACGCCAGGAATTCAATGGTGCTACCTGTTTTCTGATCTGAACAAATATTTTGCAGCTTAATTCCATAATGAGGTATACTTATGTATTTTTCAAAATTATTTTGTTCAGTTAATAAAAAGGCCTACCCATTTGAGAGTAGGACCCAGAGACGTAGTCCACCAAGGATGAACTCTGTTCTCAATTTTTTGTGTTCATATTTGATGCTTTTGTCTCTTCATTATTGAGCTTTTCCTTCTTTATGGTGCACTTTAATTTATGATCATTTAATACAATTCTTTATAAGTCACTTCAATGAAAATATCCCAGATCATGTTCAACACATTTACATGGTATCTGAGTCGACGGACTGCTAGGGAAAAGACACATCGGATTATTTTTGCAGGTACCGAAGATTGAACACAGTGGAAAAATGGAATTTCCAAAATAATTCATTCTTACACCGTATGATTTCTTTGCATGGAAAGAGAAGATGATAGTTCATATTCGAGGCAGAGGATTATACATGTTAACCATGGACACAGAGACCAAACCCATGTCATCCATAGAAAAATACAAGTATCTGAATCGAATGGATGAAGCCTTTGGAACTATTTACAGTCTCATTTCTCCTGAACTCCTCTTTCACATATCCTCCTGTAAAACCCCCAATGAATCCTGGACCACCATGGAAGGGATTTTTTGAAAACAATACGAGATGAGGGGACACATGCTCGAGGTGGAATTGCTCACTTTGGATCCAAAAACCTTCAACAATGTCCAAGATTTCTTTACCAAATATAAGGATTTGTTGTTGCAACTCAAGGCTTGTGGGGTTGATAAATCTAAGGAGGAGAAACAAATGATTCTTACCATTCTCTCCAAACTTGGTCTGTAATACTCAATGTTTGTATCCACATTTCATTCAGTTAGGCTCTCCTCTTGAGCCACCTGGAAGATGCCATCTCTTGAGGTATTTATTGAATCTCTAACAGAAGAGAAGAACAAGCTTATCAACATGGGAAAAATCAAAGTCCCAAAGGCGCCTGCACTTTCTGTGCATGATGGTAGTTGTCATCAAAATCCTAAATCTAAATACAAAGACATAATGAAAGCACATGAAAATCCAAAGAAAGAAGGGTACTCAAAACCCTTCAACGATGCCTCCGAATCCAAAGTTGGAAAGGGAAGAAAAGGGGAGAAATGCACTTACTGCCATAAAGGATTCCATAAAGAATTTTCATGTATGCAGAAAAAGATAGATCAAATGGCCCAAATACTTTAACAAAGTAACCTTGGAGATCACATCCCCAAGGGTGCCAAGAAGAAGAATCCAGAAGATCAGAATCCCAAGAAAGGCAATTCTACCCATGCTTTGATTGCCATCAACTCCTCTCTCGATGCTTGGATCATAGATTCAGGTGCATCACACCACATGGCAGCCACAAAATAATTATACTCATCATTGGACGCATGAAAAGGTCATCCTATTATAATGGGGGGAAACTCTCCAGTCAAGGTCACTGGAAAAGGAAGAATCGAACTCACAACCGGAAGCTTCGAGAATGTGCTACACGTTCCCAAAATTTTCGTCAATCTTCTCTCTGTGTATCAGATGAAAACATATGGCACAAGAAAGAGATTCATATTCACACCTGATGTAGTGGATATCTATGACATGCAAACCAATTCCAAGGTTGATACTGGTGAGGTAAATCATCAATCTAGACTCTACACATTTTATGAATTTATTGAACCAGATTCTACATTACTGCTTACCCATGTTAATGAAAGCAGTAGGATATGGCACGAAAGGTTTTGGAATTTAAATTTCATATATATTCAAAAGCTTAGCAAGCAGGGAATGGTTGATGGTCTACCTGACATCCACTTCTCCAAAGGAATTTTTGAGGGATGTGTTATTGGAAAACACCCTCAAGAGAAATTTGACAAAGGAAAGACTTAGAAGGCTTCATTTCCTTTAGATATGATCCATAGTGATCTAATGGGCCATTTTCCGCATCCATCAATAAGTAAAGCAAGGTACGAGCTCATTTTTGTTGATGATTTCTCACGCTTCACATGGATTTTATTTCTCAGGAAAAAACCAGAGGTCTTTCAACACCTCAAACATTTCAAAGCCCTTATTGAGACACAGTCAGGAAAGAAAATCAAAGTCCTCCGAACAGATAATGGGGGAGAGTATGTCAACCATGAGATAAAAAAATCTTTGTCATGAGGACAATATTTAGTTGCAACACACGGTTCCTTATAATCCGCAGCAAAATGGAGTTGTTGAGCGAAAAAATAGATCTATAAAAGAGATGGCATATTGCATGTTACATGCAAAGTCACTTCCACAAAGATTATGAGATGAAGCACTTAATTTTGCAACCTACATCCAAAACAAATCTCCCCATATATGTTTCAAGGAAAAGACCTCCTACGAGGCTTAGAGCGGCCTCAAACCAGAAGTGACCCACTTCTATATTTTTGGTTCACGCGCATGGGCCAGGATTCCCTCTGAAAAGAGGAAGGCACTTGATCCACAAAGCACAAAGTGTATCTTTGTTGGATACCCCGACAGTGTGAAGGGATAGAAACTGATTGATCTTTCCTCGGACCGACTCATCATTGAGTGAAGTGTCCAATTCGAGGAAATTCTCTCGCATGTACCCCAGTAGTCGCATGCAAACACTTTTGTTCTTCCACCTATCAGAGATGATGAGCATGCACATCCCAACTCTTATTCAGATGATATTTTTTATCCAGAGGATTCATATGATTCATATACCGAGTCAGTATAGTTAGATGCAAATTCAGTGCATGCAGATGTAGTTGTAGATCCAAAGCCAGAGCCGAGGCCCAAGAGGGCCAAGACTAAACTTCAAGATGCAGGGGATATTGTTGGGGATCCAGCTAACACTAGGAGGAATCAATCTGATTTCTAGGAGCCTCCTCTTGCACTCACTTCCACTGAACCGATGCCACCCATGCATATTTTCTTGGTTATGTCTTCAGATCCATAGTCCTATGGTGAGGCTGTTGGAAATCCATTTTGGGAATCCACCATGCAGGAGGAGTACAACTCCATCCTCAAGAACCATACTTGGTTTCTGGTTCCCCTTATTTTAGGAAGGAAACTTGTCAGGTGTCAATGGGTATACAGGACCAAGATCGGAGTGGATGGATAGGTTAGTGGATACAAAGCCATGTTAGTTTCCAAATTCTTTTTGCAGGTGCACAAAATTTACTATTATGAGACCTTCGCTCCAGTAGGGAAGATGGATTCCATACCTTTGGTACTTTCCATTGCGGCAGCCAAACGATAGGAAGTCCATCAGATGGACGTGAAGAATGCATTTCTTCATGGAGGTCTCTCTAAGGAGATCTATATGGAGCAGCCCCAAGGATTTATGCAGGATTCACCTTTGGTCTATCGATTAAAGAAGTCTCTTTATGGCCTCAAGCAGGCTCCGAGGGCATGGTATTCCAAGATGGACTCCTACATGTTGTCACAGAACTTTGCACATTGTAAGTCAGACCTAAATGTTTACATGCTCAGGACGGTTGATTCACTTCTGCTCCTAGTTATGTCTGTTGATGATTTTTTTATCACTGGTTGCTCGACTTCAACGATTGTTGTAGTCAAAAGGATTCTACATGACAGGTTATTGATGATGGACATGGGTCTTCTACATTTATTCCTTGGACTTGAGATCAGTCATCATGCATCATGCATCAAACTGTTTCAGGCCTTGAGAGATTTCACATGACAAACTGTAAGTCTTCCCCGACTCCTTTCCTATCAGGATTCAGAATTGAGGATGGCAGGGGCACTCCACTGGTTGACAACAAACTGTACAGAAATCTAGTGGGAAGCTTGTTGTATCTCACACACTCCAGACTAGACCTCTTTTATGCAGTTGGAGCAGTCTCCAAGTTCATGCAGGAGCCGCATGAGCTACATTGGAAGGTTGCAAAGTGTATCCTTCGATACCTACAAGGAAACATCACCTTTGGGATTCACTATAAAGAATACTCTGCATTGGACCTCATCGGGTTCACTGATTCTGACTTGGCTGGCGATAGCATTGATCTCAAGTCCACATCTGGTTACTCACTCAGTCTTAGTTCCGGGCCTATCTGTTGGTTGAGAAAAAATTAGGTTGTTATTGCTCTATCTTCAGCTAAGGAAGAGTACATAGGGGTAATTAACATAACCATTCGGGCTATGTGGCTACAACATTTTAACACTGAGTTGGACATTCAGTTTCATCGATCAATCATCATATGGTGTGACAACCAGAGCACTTGAAGTTCTACAGAGATCCATTTCATAGGAAGCAGACGAAGCACATCAAGATCCACATGCACTACATCTGGGACTTAGTACATGAGGGGATCATCAACTTGTAGTTATATCCTTCATAAGAACAGACTGTAGACATATTCACCAAGACCTTCACGAAGCAAAAGTTCCATTCTCTGTGTAGTCATCTTGAAGTGAAGGACATGGTTTCCTAGCAACTGTCAGTTCTTCTTTTTACATACATTGTGCTTTGAAGGGGGGGCCGGGGGGGGTTCCCATGAGGTTTTCCCTCTTTCCTCATTTATTTCAGTGTATATTTTGTATTTGGGTACCTAACATGGCCTGGTTGCTAGGACCCATTATTTATTTTCACCATAGTAATGTTCAGGGTGGTGTTGGAGATACTTCACACACACCTAGGA
Organism: Picea engelmannii; assembly: GCA_009831015.1. NCBI lineage: Eukaryota > Viridiplantae > Streptophyta > Pinopsida > Pinales > Pinaceae > Picea > Picea engelmannii. Next base: position 52,953 of record ML791178.1, read on the forward strand.
TTTATTTTTCCTAAGGTTTTACCTATGTTTATTAGTCATTATCCAATCTCCTATATTTTAGGGAGAATATTCCTCTAGGATAATATTCTCTTCATTTCACACATCAGTTTGATCAGTTGAGTGGAGTCTAGATGCCACATTGGGATCATCACCATGTAGCATTGTGATCATCACCAGCTAATGCACATTGTCCTTGGGATTATCATTAGACTAGCACATTACTCATGATTCCATGATCTCCTCCTCACTTCACTTTGTTTCAGTTAGTTAACTGAAGACTAAGAGACTAGTTAACTCATACTATGTGGCAATTCACTACCGTAACTTCCTAAGAGACTATACAAGGTGGAAGTTTACTCATGTAACTGTTGGTGTGTGTCCAGGTCACTCTACACCACCACTATGGTGCATTGGATTCTCCTCCAATTCACATTAGTTGAGTTATACAGATTATATCATGTGTAAATTATCATTCATTCATTTGGTTAATGAGAATTCTTCCATTCTTTCTCTCATGCTTCTCTTTTCTCATATTTTCTTTGCAAACTGTGTATTTCATTTGTTAGCTAGATCTATTATGTGCAGGTTCAACACATTTACAAATCCATGCTTTGACTACCCTGAAAATATACCATGCCAACTGGTTAGACCATCCTACCTCAACCATTTCATATATTTGTGACAACTCTAACTAGGTCATCTTATGTCAGAATAAGGAAAATGAGGCATCCTTGGAAAGGCCTTTGAGTCTACTACATCATGGAAGCCTTGATTTTCTGATTCTGAGCCTATCAACAACAAAAATTTAACTCTAAACCACTATTACCAGCCTGGCCTCTAAAACTAGTCCTAAACTTGCAAAGGCTCATTCTCACCAACCGGGGGTCGAAACCAGGCATATTATATACCGTTGGAAAGGTATCACATTTTTGTACATCACTTATACATCTAATTTTCCTTTCAAGTCAGATATCAAAAGAGAAATTGACCAGGAATTTTGATCTAGATTTATGATAAGAATGAAATGAAAACACAAAGTTATAATATTAGCACAGAGGCAGATTGAATAATAACAAAGATACAGTAAAACTTGAATTATATTAAATAAGAAATATGTTGAAACTGTAAAATGCAGACTGAAAACAAGCTTGATAGAATGGTGGAAAGCTTTCTAGAATGAGTACAATGAGGATCTTAAGGCCCTTTTACAATAAACATGAATTCCAAAACCCTAGACATCCAAAAACCTAACCCTGGGAGATGAAGCACCAAAAGTCATGTGGGCCCCATTGGAGTAATTTAGTACATCAACTTCCCAGGGTCGTAACATTTGCATACGATATTTTTTTAGGGCACACGATAGCTCGTTGGAAAGGTATTGATAAGGAGCTCCATTTCATAGGCTCAATCAAAGGCTTAAATATTCTTTGAGGTGCCTGATCATGAAAAAACAACATTTAGGCCCTCAAAATGGCCCCGGAAGTTTGGGACCCGAAAAACTATTAAAAATTAAGTTGCCAAAAAAAATGTTTTGAGCTACTTGGAATAGGTAGGTGGCCACCGAGATCCTCCTGTATCAATCCTCCCCCATTATGAAGAAATGGTATCCATTGCATTGAGTTCCCCCATCAAATGAAGAAATTTCTGTTGAATTTGGCCTCGGGTGAGCCACTTGCCTTGGTGCAGGAGTTGCCCTACTTTGACAAACTGATAAATATGGATCCTTTGTTGGCGATTTCCCTTAACCTATGTGTCCATGATCTGATCAATGGATGCATGTTCCATGCTGTCAGGATTGAACTTTGTTGGTGTTAATTTCTCTGTTATCTCCGAGGTGTCCAATAATGGTGGAAAATAGGGTCGAAGGAGGTCCACGTTGAACATTGGATGCAAGCCAAGGAAGGGGAGAATGTTGAGCTCAAAATAATTGTCACCCACAACCTTGTTGATGGTGTAATTTCCATAATCAAGTGGATGAAGCTTCCGATGAGGCCCTCTAAGGTGTTCTTTCTACAAGTGAAACCAAACTTTGTCTCCCACTTGAAACTAGTGTGGCACCCGGTGTTGATCATGGAGCTTCTTGTACTTGGAATTGGACTTCTATAAAATATCATGAACCTATTGGAAGATGTGTTAGATCCGCTCAATGAACCGGGTGGCTTTGTCAACTTCAGTTGGAGCATGCGACGAGTCTTCCTGGGTGGCCACAAGGGGTAGTGCAACATCCATGGGACCCAATGGTTGAAATTCTAACCCCACCTTAAAGGTGTTGTGGCCGGTTGAGATATGTATGGATATATTGTAGCTATGTTGAAAATAGGGAAGACTCTTATCCCATGTGTGGGGGTGCCTGGAATTGTACATGTGCAAGATGTGCACGATCATCCAGTTGACGACCTTGGGTTGGTCGTCCGTCTGGGGATGGAAGGCAGTGGATTTGGTGAGCTTGGTGTCCATCACTGACCATAGGCTCGACTAGAAGGTGTTGAGGAACTGTTATAAACATAAAATTCCTTACTCATGCATACAGGGCATTGGCCTTCCTACTTGAATAATTTTCTAATTTAATGTTGAAGAACTCTATCTAAAAAACCATTTTTTGAAGCATGTGTGCGCCTTGTTGCACTACTGCCCGCGTACATACGCTTGTTGCATGATAGTCATCCCACATACATACGCTATTTTCATATTAAAAATCCCATGTATACCTCCAAAATTTGCAAAAATTAAAAAGTTGCAAGGAATTTGGTGGAATTTATGGGTTATTGGAGGTTTCCCAACCAATTCACCTGCTATATCCCATCCCCCAACCGAATAACTATCCTTTTTTCATATAAAAGGAGGTCTTGGGGTCTCATTCCACAATCAAGCATTAGAATGGTGAAACTCTGCTCAAATCATTTTCCTTCATTGCCCAAGTTTTTGCACCCTTTCTTGAGTTCCTACCTCGGCATTTCCACTCTAGCCCCTTTTCTCCCATGCAATCTTATCCCTTCCCTTGAATAAAATCAATATGGTTATGAGAGAATGTATTTGAAGGTGCACTTCGAGAATTTTCAAGAGCCCGAACCAGGTTCACGGAGCGTCGACCTGCAAAGGTTCTAATCTCCAATCTTTGAATATTGAATAAAAGAATCTCATTTTCCATGTCCCAAATGATGGTTTTTGTGTCTTTTCTTTGATTTATACATAACAATTGATATATAACCCTAATTTATGAATAGAAAAAGTATGGATGTAGCCTTGTTTTCCTAGTTGTAGATGAAAGTCAACTTTGGGAGGAGACATATCGCCTTGGGAGCTACAAATCTTGAAGAGGTCAGCACCAAACGTTGGATTAAAGGTACAGTTTTTTACTTGCTCCTTCATTGCTTTTTGTTCATTTATTTTGGAATGTTTGGGGTAGTGTAGAAATTAGATTGACTTTAAAGGATTAATTTCTCTATCTATACTTAGAAACTTGGTATAGTTATAGGGGGATTTTCCTGCTAGCAAAATTAGTGACACCACTGGGGAATCTCTCTAGGGTTTTAGAAGGAAGTTTTTGGGTTTTTAATTGGATTCTTGATTGCATTTTAAGTTTCAGTCATGTTCATAGAGTATTTTTAGGGTCTCTGGTCACCTGCAAGGTGCCTGCCAGTTTTCCATGCCCTGTCATTCTACCTAGTCTTTTTATTCTTGAAAATTCTCAGAGGTGTATGCGCCCTACTTTGGGTCATCCCGCGTACATACGCGCTCTGCATAGTAGATAGCTCGCGTACATACACAATTTTTTGATGCAATAGCCCATGTCTTTGTCTTGAAAGTGTTTTTTAACAAAGATAGGTTTGTCTCTTTCCTGATAGAAGTTTAGGCTTCTCAGGACTTTCTTGAACCAGTTAGAGTCTCTGTCTTTGGCCATAGCTTGGGTTAAAGTTTCGGTTAACTTGTTCCTTAGTTTTCTTTTGTTTACCCTAAAAGGTTTAGAGTGAATTGTCAAGTCTTAGACCTTCCTTTTGGTTTCTTATTTGAATCCATGTGTTTACGTAGTTGGATTAGGGTCTTATCGATCTTGGTTTCAGTTTTCTCTTTCTTCTTGTTTCTTGCTTTGAAAAAAAAAAAAATTTGCTTCAGTTTTTATTGTTAAAGCAATTCAAAAAATCAAAAAATAATTTTTTTTTCTTGCATTTAGTTTGGAAAAGTAGTCAAGGTTGTTGTTTACAAAAGAAAAAGAGTCTATGTTTCAAAGTTCTTTTTGATTTCATGAAATACAAGTAGTTTTGCTTAGTCAAACGAAAGCACTTTTTAGGGAATTTTTAATTTCAAGATCTTGAAACATTCGTTAGAAAAGTTGAATCTTACAAAGAGTTTTACAAGCTTTTATTTAAGTTTGAAGTTTATTTTTTCTTTCAAATGCTCTAAATTTCTCTTCCTTATTTGTCTCTTCATAAAACCATTAGTTGCACGACTACCTCCTTTGTGTAAATCAATATTTAAAAATAACACTTAACTTAAAAAAATATTAGACTTTCTGTTTGTAGGGTTCACCGACTAGTTTAGGGTTTTAAGGCCTTGAATTAGGTGTGAATAGGAAACTCTTCAAGGCCATTTTAAAACAAACATTGGAGTCTGAGATAGGGAGTATATTAAGTCCAGTGTCATAAGAGTTAGTCAGGACCCCCCTCTAACACTAGGGATAAACACAAGATCGTGTGAGGAAAGGAAGAGGATATAACCCCTCCAAAGCCAGACTAAATGTAGTGGGGATTGTATATTGAGGGTCTTTCTCGGGAATAATTCCAATTGAATTTGCCTACGGAGCTTCGTGGACCTTGAATCTGTTTGACATCCTCAGTTGTCTTCTGGACCAATTTCTTTCGGCACCCTTGAAGGGCTTCGAACTTGTTATCCTACTCATTATGATCTACCTGACTGTCGATTGTACTCGCCTGGTGACTGACTACGATATGGAAACTTAGTTGCCTATATTTTACAAACTTACACAGGTAACTACGGGGGTATACTGCGGTACCTAGGGTGGACGTCAAATCGTGATTTGTAGAGTATACCCAGAGGGTTCTTCCGTGTTCGAGTTGCACTTACACTGGTTAGTTTCTCTAGTGTCGATTGGTGTAACCATCCTTACCACCAATTAGTCGACTACTTGATTTATCTTTAGGAAAATTTTTAGTGTGTGCTTTGTGTTCCACACTAGTCAAACCTTACTGTGTCGATTGATCATTTCACAAAGTGGAAGATCAACAGCTCCGCCAATCGCGAATGATTCAGGGCCTATCGCCAGTTACTTTGGAACCACCTTCTCCACCGCTGAGGTGAAGACTTGATCAAGAAGGATCGTATGAAGCAACCGGGTTGCGGGAAACTGTGCCTGAGCCTGCTCCGAGGGGAGACTTTCCGGCACCGGAGGAATCCATTATTTCTGACCTCGAGACCGAAGGTTATAAGCCAGGAAATCCTCTAATCATTGACTTGTTGGCGCCATTCCTAATTTAGACTTTCTCTCCCGAGGTGACATCTTCTGAGCGCCAGTTTGTTCGACGAGAAGAAATGGAAGCAAATGTTTCTACTTCATTTGGGAGTCCCCAGACTCTCGTTACGGCTACTACTAGAGGGGGAATTGTACCTCCTCCCCCACCTTCACCAGTTAGGACCTCATTTGTCCTGAATCCAACGAATTCGGGTAGTGGTCTGATACCTTTAATGGCCTCAACCACTATTTTGTTTACTTTGAACATGACGGGCATTCCCTTCTCATATGGGATGCCTAGCTTTGATACAAATTCGGTTCTTACTTATTGTACTTTGCAGACCATGGGTATGGGGGCAGGGATATCTAACACTCCCTTGCAAGGGTCAATTGTGAGAAATATTTCCCCTTTTAATGTTATTCCTTATGGTGGGGGTCATATACCTCCTCCATCCCCTTCTCTCGGTGACGTGTTTCAGCAGCCAATTAGGCATAATGCTAATTATATATCTTGTTTGGTGGAATTAGTTTAGGACCTTCATCTTATACAACGTTGGTGTGATCTATGTTGTTCTCTTTGTTTGGTGTGTTTGGGAACAACGTTTTTTCTTCGGCCACTTTCCCGACTGGGGGAAACCCCAGTTTCGATCAAATGAACCCGGTACAAGGTACCATTCCTTCACAGGGAGCAATGACTCGAGTATACTCCACACATGGTCTTTGGAATCCTTGGCAGGGATCATTTCCCTCCCAAGGGATTTCGTTCGGGGGAAACCCCTTCCATACTAAATGGAACCTCGGGAAAGGTTCTATACCTATGCCAAGAGGATCGACTAGGGGCATCCCCAACCAAGGTCCTTGGAACACAACATGGGGAGAAATCCCTACGCAGGTTATGTCGTCCAATTTCGGGAGTCATTCGATGATGCCTCAACCGACACAATTTCCTTTTATTGGTCAAGGCCACGGTTTCTACCAAAACCCTGCCCAACAGTCCAACTTTTCATGGAAACCTAGTGCCAGTCAAAATCCAGGACCCCCTTTTCCTATAAATAATTCACAACCGAAAATTCCCTTTCTAGCAACCCTACATTTTCTAGACTTGTCGAGACTACTGAATGACCCAATCTGTCATGATCCGCATTGGCCCCCCATCTCGACCAAGTTGCCTTCGGATATCCCAAAATTTGAGGGCAAGCCTAGCGAAGATCCAGGTGATCATGTGACTACCTTCCACTTGTGGTGCTCGTCAAACTCGTTGAAGGACGACTCCATTCAATTGCGCCTTTTTCAACGCACTCTTATAGGGGAGGATGTGGAGTGGTATATCAAGCTCGATGGCTCAAGGTACTCTAACTTTAATGACCTAGCGATGGTTTTCTTGAACCATTTCCAGTTACCAGTGAGATACGATGTCGACACCAAATTTTTGGCCAAATTCGAGCACACCAAGGTTGTCCACATCTCTAATCATATCTGATAATGGTGGCAAAGAAAGATCTTGATTAAGTTCAAGGTCCATCCTACTTTATTTCTTGATTGGTTATTGAAGTCTTTGGTTCCTTGCATGTCCAAAGACATAGCAACATTTGGGGTGTTTTTAGAAGAGGAGGCTATTATGAGAGCCCAGCAACTATAACTAATTTACTCTTAGTCTGGCATGCTCTACGAGATCCTACCAGATGTGCCACGTTCTACTCTCGATAAGTCCAAACAAAATCATGGACCCCACGCTGATGGCATAGTGGGATTAGTACAAATCCAGTCCACGAACATGTTGTCAAATCAGTTGCAACAATTGTCGATACAATAGACTATGTCTAGCCAGACTCCTATTTCGGTTGTCCCCGCTACCCAGATTTCAGATGTACACAGTGTGGAGCCGACGAATCCCAAGGCTAACCAGCATATCGAGGGAAAGAAGAAACATATAAATAAAAAGGGTAAAGGAGAAAAAAAGGTTGCCAACAATGTTGGCGGGGGAAAAACTGAGAAGAAGAAGTCAAAGTATCTATGTAATCTCAACACGAAGGACTACCTGACTCACCTATGCCCTCGGCTTGCATAATCTTAGAAGCTACGAGCACAGCAACAACCTACTATGTTGACAAACCCTTTTCCACAAGGGAAAAATTTGGCTCAGGCCTCCACATCCACAAGCATGCCAGGGGGTAGTCAGAGACCCCCCATGCCTACTACTAACAACCCAGTCGTGAACATTTACATGATGAATGTCGATGCTCATTTTTCCACCAAGAATCGTGACTACGAAATGCCGGAATTTGTTGAGAAGGGAAAGGAGACCACTAGCCCATTGACTCCTCTCCAAATTGAGAAGGCAGTGGGAGAGACAATGAATCACATCCCTAAAGGTGCATTTAAGAAGGCTTCACATAATCCAAACGTGAGGACCGCTCAGAACTACTCTGTCGTGGAGGATCTGGCATAGACCCCTTGTGCAATGTCTACTTTGGAGGTTCTCCAAATTTTCCCCTCACAAAGGAAATCATTATTGTCCGTCTTGGGAATGGCAGAGACTAGTAACCCAAGAGTGGTCGTTTTCGATCCAACCGACTTAAAACCTTGTCTTCCTCACCACGTTGCCTTTACGATAGTTGTGGCATACACCACGAAATTGTTCACACGGAACATTTTTCGTAGAGTGGTTGATGAGGGTGCCTCGACTTGCATGATGTCATTGGCATCTTGGAAGGAAATTGGCCATCATGATTTGTCTTTGTCGCCTACATTTCTTACAGCTTTTAACGGTCGATCGTTTAGACCACACAGAATAATTCCTTCCTTTCTCGTGTGATTAGGGGGTAAAACTATGTGTATCAAAGTTGAAGTAGTCGATGTGCCTCTCGAATACAATATTTTTTTAGGAAGAAGTTGGACTTATGTGGTGGTTGCCATAGTTTTTTGGGTCTTGTGCTTTTCGCATGATGGTTGAATTGTGACCATCAACCAATTGTCCTTCTCTCCTCCTGAACCTTCATCGGAGGCTTCCATGGTCCCAATGATTGATAACCCGTAGCCTGGCACTGTCGACTTAGGTGTCGATTTGTTTTTGTCGTTGATGGGAACTTTTGATTACCCGCCACCTTCCAACGATGTAAAGTTTATATCGATTTTTCTCGACCAGCTGAGAGCTGCAATATTTCAAGTGTCATATTTTAAAATGAGCTACTTTCATGACCCGTGGACTTTACCTTCCCCATCGACCTCGATGTATGGGATAGGGAAACTTGGCATGGCCATGCCCTTATCCGCAACTAAGGTTGCGTACAACATTATCTAGCAAGCCTTGGCCAACCTTGATCTGGCTCCCTCATAGGAGTTAGATCTAGCTCTCGAGCCTATTTGGGCTCAATATTCTCTTGCCTCTCAAGATTCTTAAGATTTGGTCTTGCCCTCTGATAAGGTGATTCTCAAGGCAATGACTCGTCCTTAAATACCTTGGGACGATGTGCATCAGAGATATTACTTTCTTCCCGAGCTTAGGAAAATAGATGCGGGAGAGTTTGTTTTGACCATGAATGAAAATAGCCCTTGTCCTATCAATCCTCTAGCTACGCATAGAGTTTACGTCGAGGATAACATGGAAAGAATTTCTACAATGATTCCAATTGATATCCCAGAACCCCTGGTGTCATGGAGAATGTTTTCGTCGGAGCGGATTGCTCCTTCGAAGAGATTCGAACTTACACCAAGTTATTCAAGGAGTTTCACAATATTTTTCCCTGGTCTTACGAGGAGATGTCAGGCATCGACCCATGAATTGTCAAACATGAAATCACAACTTATCCTAATGCCAAATGAGTTTGACATAAGCTTCATCCGGTCAATCCTCGAAAAGCAACAGCAATTAAGGTAGAAGTAGAGAAACTACTCAAATATGGTTTTATCTACACCGTACAACTGAAGGAATGGGTGTCAAACCTAGTTCCTGTCAACAAGAAACAAGGCACGATTCGCGTTTGTATGGATTTCCACGATTTGAATAAGGCTTGCCTAAAATACAATTTTCCAACTCCGTTTATCGATCAGATTGTCGATGAATGTGCAGGTTGAGAAGTATTTTCTTTCATGGATGGTTTTTCGGGATATAATCAGATTCAAATCAAACCCGAGGACCAACATAAAATGACTTTTATTTGTCCATGGGGTACCTTCGCGTATTGAAAGATGCCTTTTGGCCTGAAAAATTTTGGAGCTACCTTTCAGTAGGCCATGTCGTTTTCTTTTCACGACCTCAAACACATAGTTGAGGCATGCCTTCATGATCTAGCATCATGTTCTCGCAAGAGATCTGATCATCCCATCTATGACTAATCTTTGAGCGATGTCGCTACTATCATATTCGCTTGAATCCTAACAAGTGCATTTTATACATGACATTGGGTCGTCTTTTAGGTTTCATCGTATCAACAAAAAGGATCATGGTCGATCCTCTCAAGGTTGAGGTGATAGTTCAATTGCCTCCCTCGGGCACAATACCCCAGTTTCAGAGATTACAAAGGAAAGCAAATTTTCTTCGGCGTTTTGTCACTAATTATGCCGAGATCACTAAAGGGTTTATGTGTCTTCTGAAAAAAGGGGTCCCATTCTGTTGGGATGAAGCATCTCAGCACTCTTTTGACACATTGAAACATGCTCTGACATCTACCCCTCTCCTCTGGCCTCCTAATTATAACAAAGATTTTTTGTTGTATTTGGTTGTTGCAGAGTCGACCATCAGCATGGTCTTAGTGTTGGATTACTAAGAGGGGGGGTGAATCAGTAATAGAGAAATGTAATCCTGTTTACTATAAAATGCAAGTGTTATATCAATGTAGCATTATCATCCAATAGTTTCAGAGTAAATAAACAATGAACAAATGAGCAATCACACACATACACAGTACACTAGTGTTTTACGTGGAAACCCAAAGAGGGAGAAAACCACAGAATTGTTTTTCTTATATGTATTTAAGAATTACAATCATTGGAAGCACCAAATTCCTTTGTTTTCTAGCTGCAACTGGAAGGAGTCTCCAACCCCCTAGTTTCTCAGGCTACAACCTGAGGGAAGCTCCAACTCCCCAATTCTCTAGCTACAACCAGAAGGAGGATACAACCCCCTATGTTCTCCGGATACAAC
>ML791178.1:76768-110401 GCA_009831015.1 Picea engelmannii
TGTCTTTGACACGTACCCCGCTACTCTTCCCACCTGATTATAGTCGTGATTATTTCCTCTACCTCACAGCCTCGGACTATACCATCGCTATGGTTCTCATCCAGGAAGACGATTCTCATGATGAACATGTCATCTATTACTTGAGTCGAAGTCTCATGACTACCGAAAGCAGTGCAACGTTTCCAGCACTATATCCTCTCTCGCAAAACTACCATCATTTCTAACTGCAACCCTATGCAGCACATCCTTACACAACAACTGCTAGGGGGAAAATACTCCAAATGGATTGTGATACTCCAAGAGTTTGACTTAGAATTCGAACGCGCTAAGTCCAAGAAATCCTTAGTATTTACCGAGTTGATATGCGACCTTCCTTTCCCTGAGACAGAAAATGTAACAGCAGATTCATTTCCCGATGAATCTCTTTTTCTGATTAGTTTCGATGACCTTTGGTATGGAGATATCATCATATATCTCCAAACCCAGACTTTCTGGCCTAATTTGTCTAGTACTGACCGCCGTCGAATCCGCTACCAAGCCTGTTAGTATATTATCCTCGGTGATACTCTTTATCGTCATGGGATTGACTCTGTTTTTCGACGCTGCCTCACTTTTGACGAAGCCGAGAAAGCCCTCAATGAATGCCACTCTGGAGCCTGTGGTGGTCACATGTTTGGGTATGCTACTGCTCAGAAGATATTACGCGCCGGATATTTTTGGCCTTCGTTATTCAACGATTGTATAAATGTCGTCCAAAAATTTTATGCCTGTGAAACCTACAACAACAAGATACGATCACACCCTGCTCCTCTACACCCTGTGGTGTCCATTGGTCCTTTTGCGAAATGGGGTATTGATTTCATGACATGTCACCCTCACTCGGTCGGGGGGCATGGTTACATTATTGTAGCCGTAGATTAGTTTTCAAAATGGTTCAAGGCGATGCCAACATTCAACAATACCGAATGGACCGCCGCATTATTCATATTCAATCACATCATTGCTCATTTTGGTGTTCCTCTGGCTATCATTACCGATCACGGTAGCCACTTTAGAAACTTCATGATGTCCAATCTCACTGAAAATTTGGGTCTTCGCCATCAAAACTCGACACCCTATTACCCACAATCCAACAGCAAAGTTGAAACAATAAACAAAGTCCTCATTACCATGCTTCGGCGAATGATAGGGATTCACTAGACGAGTTGGAACACGATGTTTTTTTCAGCATTGTGGGCGTACCGGACATCCATTAAGTCTACTACCGGATTTACACCATTCCAATTAGTCTATGGCCTAGAAGCCATCCTACCAATTGAATATGAGATACCCTCCTTAAAAATAGTCGTCGAACTTCTCTCGAACACTTATGTCAAAGAAGAACGTCTATTTCACCTCATGTGATTAGACGAGACTCGTCGCGACGCTACCCTAGTCATAGAAGCCCAAAAGAAACGCATCAAGGCCCAATACAACAAACATGTCAAGCCTCGCATATTCTCCGAAGGCGATCTGGTTCTACTCTACAAACAATATCAGGATATGCTAGGAGCCATAAAATTTGAAGCCATGTGGTGAGGTCCTTATATCGTTAAACGAGTTCTGGAGAAAGGAGCCTACGATTTAGTGGACTACAATGGTATCACTTTGAGTGAACCTAGAAATGGGTTGTACTTAAAGAAGTACTATGCATGAGATCACCTGTCCATGAGTGCTTGTATTTTATTGTACCATAGTTTTTGTTGCTTTGCTTTGCTTTTGCGTTATTCAGCCTTTGCCCTCAACCGCTTATCGTCCGTTGTACTTTTTTTCCAGATGTCGGAGTCTTCACCACCCTACATTGGCTTTGTCGATGGCGCTAGACGTAGTACTCAGAACCGTGCTTCTGTTGCATGGGAAATTTACGCCCCTACAAACGAGCTCATCAGTTTACGAGGTGTGTGCCTCAGTCGTCCGACAAACAACATTGCAGAATATAGCGTCTTCATTGAATTGTTGATTGATGCTATTTCGCTTGGTATCCACTGCCTGGTTATCCGAATCGATTCGCAGCTAGTAGTACTACAGTTAAGTAACATCTATGCTATTTGAAGTCCTAAGTAAGTAATTCGCCTCTTGGAACGTTATTTTGATTATGTTGAGTATCAGCACATTCCTAGATGTCTAATTACATTGACAGATGCATTAGCTAACTATGTGTTAGACATACATTTGCGACATTTATAAATCAATCACACGTCACATGTATAACATAACACCAAATAAGCCGATAGAATTCGTGTATATATATATAACGATCAAAATTCTTTTACAAAACAAATTTGTCCTAGGACCAAAATCTCAAAAATTCGAAGCCCAAGGCTTCTACAAAATAGCGTCATGGATGGCGCTCATGATAGCACACTATGGCTCGAGCCACCCTACGAAGAAGTCGACCAATAGACTCAGACATGCCTACAGTATGGCGCTGGTAACATCTAGGGATCTCCCCAATGGAAATATCCGGGATGCCTGCGGTCAACCCCTCCAAGTTCTGCTCCATCGCCTCATAGTCTTCGACGTCCCATCTCGCCATTGGATCCGCCTCTCCTCGTCATTGAATAGGAGAGGTTACCATAGGTTGATAGGGCCCCACGTCTGTGTCATCAAAAAGAGATTTTGTAATTAGTTCTTGGACAAACATAAAATCATTGCATATGATAAAATTTACAAAAACATTTAAAAAGCAAAAATGTGTGTACTTCTTACCTAGATCACCCCACTGAGCATCCTCGGGTAGGGCCAAATCTGGATCTCCTCAGAAATACAACCCAACATAGGCATAATCATCGATCATTAGCATTTGGGGCCGCAACCAGTCGAAAAAAGCATCATTTTACTTGATGATGGGCCTTGCTACATGACGAGTCATGAGGTTGCACCACCTCAGCATCCTCGGATCCTCTGGAGCTGGTAAGCCCCAATCAACCTGTAACTGCAGCAATGGGACCCTCTCTAGAAAGAAGGATACCAAAAGTGACCCGTACCCGACTTGTTTCAACTCGCCCTTTCTGCATTTCGTTAGTTGCCTCTTTATGCTGCGAAGGACTGCGTCCGACCAGTTAAATACCCGAGGTTCTGTTCACTCTATGGCATACTTAAAGTAGCTCTGGAGAGCCATGTGTGGAGCCACGCTCCTAGCCATATGTGCAATAGTGAACAAGATAGTTTGAAGGGTAAAGTCTCAGAACCCCCAAATAGCCACCTTACCCTTGCTCCTCTCTACCTCGGGCACACAATAGAGGCGACAATACTCGCTCATGGGGAACCCACCACCTCTGCCTCTAGTCAAAGTGTTGAAATTACTAAGACAACTGAGAGGGGGGGGTGAATCAGTTGTTACTGTGCTTAAACAATTATTAATCTACTAAACCATTCTTAAATTTTCTTTAAATGACCATCAATATTATACAACATATAGATTATATAAATAATGAGCATCAGTCACACATAAGATATACACAGAGACAGATTTTCACGAGGAAACCCATAAAGGGAAAAAACCTCTTCTTGTTCGAAATGATAGGCAGTCTTTTAAGTTCTGTACATCATCTATAATTGAGCACCAACTCAATGTGAGGCTACTACCTCAATTTTACAAGCTCCAACTTGTTTGAGAGCACCAACTCTCTAGTTTCTCTAGCACCCACTAGAAGGAAGCACCAACTCCCTTAATATTCCAGCACCAACTGGATGGAAGCACCAACTTCCAATTACACAAGCTCCAATCTGTATAACAGAGAACACTTGTTCTCCCTTGCACCACCCTACCACCCTGGTTTCTCTGGCTGCAACCAGATGGAAGCTACAACTCCCTGTGTTCAAGCTCCCACTTGAAACTCTGAGGACACTAGTCCTCCCTAGCATCTCCCAACCATCCTGTTACAAATAAATGATTGAATAATCAACAACACAGATAAATAATTTCTTACCACTTCTTCATTGTTCTGTAATTCTTCTCTGCTACACTATTCTTTTTCTTTGTTCATACTTGGCTTGACGTGTTGTCTCTTTCTATCTATTCTTTATTTGTTCTTCTCATGCTCTTTGATATGTGTACCTTCTGCTCTCTTCTCCCTTTCTCTTATATTCAGGTTCTGGACCTTTCCTCAGTGCTTTATTCACACTGCGCATGCTGTAATTTTACCTTTCTACAGTTCAAATTATTTTTCAGTCAGAACAGCCAACCCGGCACTGTCTCTAATTTTTTCTTTTTATGCCCAGCATACACTCTCATTACCCTTTGAATCTTCTAGTGAAAAAATAAAACATCTCAGCAACTGAAACGCCAACCGATCAAGAATCATGAATCAGTTTAGCTAACTGATTTGTAACTGATCAATTAAATACGAGAAGGAACAGTAGCCCTCCGATCATGTACAAGTTTATCTGCACCGTTGGATGAACTTTATTAACCTTACCTTTAAATCAGGTTTCGGCATTTTGACATTCCTATGGCCAAGTGTCTCGACACTTCATGTCGCGATCCCCGAAACCCCAAAGTGGAGATTTTCTCTTCGAGGTCTTCTCTACATCTCTTCAACCATGTGACCAGTAGCGTTGACCAAGCGCTTTGTCTATAAGGTGCTTTTGCGATTTCGCATTTCGCAAGTATGGGGATGAGGCAACTTGACTCTCCAAGTCGCGATCCCCGAAACCCCGAAAAGGAGCTTGGCTAGGCTGACTCCTTCCCTTCTCGTGACCACTGGCAATGACCATCTGCTGTGCCAAAAGGCGCTTCACATTTCGCGAGTTTATACACCATGCTCCGTTGACTCCAAGTCAGTGAAATTCTAATTGCTTGCCACTTGTCCTACGATTTGACGGTCCATATCTGATCTTGATTCAACGGCTGCGATTAAATCACGATTTTACATTCTTTGTTGCACTGTTTCTTGCCTTTCCAATTCGCGATCCGTGAAACTCCGAAATGGAGTCGGATCAACGGTCCATATCTGATCTTGATTCAACGACTGCGATTAAAACGCGATTTCGCATATCGCAATTTCTCATTCTTTGTTGCATTGTTTCTTTCCTTTCCAATTCTTGATCCACGAAACTCCAAAATGGAGTCGGATCAATGGTCCAGATCTGATCTTGATTCAACGGCTGCGATTAAATCGTGATTTTGCATTCTTTGTTGCACTTTTAAAGATCGTGCAGATTCTCCTGGATCCTATGATGGTCGGTCCTCGAGCTCGAATATAACGCCTGAGATCTATCCTCTATATCTGCGTGCTCTTCTTATCTGCATTGAGATCTGACGGTCCTCCTTCTTTCAGAAATTTTGAATGGGATCCAACGATCAGAAATGCTTCTCCTCCCGAGCTTACTTTGTTCCAGTTTTTCCATCGAAGCTTACTCTGATCTTGCAATCGATGATCTTCCAATAATCCTGCCATCGATGATCTGACGAAAATCATTTGCACCATCTCTTCTGAGCTTATTCAAATTTTCTCTGCAGTGTCTTCCCATAATACTGCAGCATCTTTCCATCTATTACATACTTCCTGTACTCATGCCATCTTCGTTGATGTACTTTCCATCAATGAAAAGCATTTGTTGTCTGTATGAGCTTCGTGGAAATACACATGATATTCAATAAGTACTTATTGAATATCTCTTTTCTCAATACACATGATATTCAATAAGTACTTATTGAATAAGTACTTTGAAAGGTTTCTCTTTTCTCATGTATATCCGGACTCTTTTCTCCCCCTTTGACACCAGATATTCAATAAGTACTCCCTCTGACCAGGTGAACAGATTAGACACAAGAAATTATAACCCCCAACTTTTGACGAAGATATCCAAAAGGGGTTGTTGCTAATGGTTTTGTAAATATATCTGCAATCTATTATGTAGAAGGTATATAATTCAGTTGAACAATTATGTTTGTAACTTGTTCTCTGAGAAAATGATACTTTATTGGAATATGCTTAGTCTTGGAATGAAGAACAGGATTTTTAGAGACACTAATAGCACTGGTGTTACCACAGTGTATTGGAATGGGTTCAGTGTAAGTCACCTTCAAATCTGCAAGAGTTTGAATCATCCACAAAATTTGTGTGCAGCAAGTAGCAGCAGCAATGTATTCTTCCTCTGTAGTTGACAATGAAATGGATCCTTGTTTTTTTCTAAGACATGCTACTAATGAGTCACCCAGAAAGAATCCTCCTCCACTGGTGCTTTTTCTCTCATCAACACAATTTGCCCAATCTGCATCCAAATAAGAAGTTAACTGGAAATTTTGATTTCTAGGATTCCACAGACCATAAGTCATTGTTCCCTTCAAGTATTTGAATATCATTTTGACAGCTACCAAATGACTTTGTTTAGGAGCAGACCGATAACGACCTACCATTCCAACAGCTTGCATTATATCAAGATGTGATGCTGTGATGTACAGAAGACTGTCTATCATAGAACGATATGATCTTTGATCAACATCAGGTGAGATATCATCTTTACTCAGCTTGCAACCAACCACCATAGGTGTACTAACAAGAGAGGAATCCTCCATATGAAATTTCTTTAACATCTCTTTCAAATATTTTTCTTGAGAGATAAATATTCCTGCAAAACTCTGTTTTACTTGTAAGCCAAGAAAATATGATAGTTCCCCTATCATGGACATCTCAAACTCTGTTTGCATAGAGTTAGAAAACCACTGGACAGATGTTTCATTAGTAGAACCAAAAATAATATCATCTACATAAACCAAAACAACTAGTAAATTATCACCTTCAGACTTCATGTAGAGATTGTTGTCAACAGTACCTTTCTTGAATCCTTTGTCTTGTAAAAATTTGTCCAGTCTATAATACCAAGCTCATGGTGCTTGTTTCAGTCCATATAAGGCCTTCTTCAGCTTGAAAACATGATTAGGATTATCTGTCAATGAGAATCCTTCAGGTTGCTCCATATATACTTCTTCTTCTAGATCTCCATTTAGAAATGTTGACTTAACATCCATCTGATAAACTTTAAAGTTCTTATGACATGAATAAGAAAGAAACATTCTGATGGATTCCAATCTTGCCAGTGGTGCAAAAGTTTCATCAAAGTCCTGACCTTCAACTTGTGCATATCCTTTACAGACCAATCTGGCTTTATTTCTAACAACTTGTCCTTTTTCATCCATTTTATTCTTGAACACCCATTTGGAACCTATTACATTCTTATCTTTAGGTCTAGGGACAATTTCCCAAGTATTGTTCTTTTCAATTTGATCAAGCTCTTCATTCATTGCTTTAATCCAATCATCATCCTGGCTAGCTTCCTCAAAAAATTTAGGTTCAGTCATAGATAAGAAGGCAACATGAGATTGTTCTGAGTCTTTAATCAATTTCCTACTTGTCTGAACTCCTTTATTTATATCTCTAATTATCTGATTTTCAGGATGATTCTTTCTAATAATTCTGAGAGGTGATTTTGCTTCATTCTATTGATTTATGTCATTTGGAGTATTTGTATCTTCATTTGATTCAGATTCTTCCTTTTCCATTCCTTGGACATGTTCATCTTCATCTTCAACTATATTTTATGTTCTTGGTTCAGCATTGTCTACATTCTTGACCGAGATTTCTTCATCAACCTTTATGTCTATACAATCAACTAGTTTATGCAATCTCTTATTGTAGCATCTGTACCCTTTACTATTTGTAGCATAACCCAAGAAGATACCTTCATCAGCCCTGTCATCATATTTGCCAATATCTTCACCAGTGTTCTTGATATAACATTTTCTCCCGAAAACCTTAAAATGCTTGATTGAAGTAGGTCTTCCAAACCAAAGTTCATAAGGGGTCTTGTCACTGTGTGGTCTGAAATGAGCTTTGTTAAGGATATGAACAGTTGTATGAATTGCTTCCACCCAATATGTCTGAGGTATGTTCCTTTCATTCATCATTGATCTTGTCATTTGTTGTACTGACCTATTCTGCCTCTCAACAACTCCATTTTGCTGTGGAGTCCTTGAAATTGTGTACTCTCTTTTGATCCCATGTTTATCATAGAACTCTTTGAAGTTCCCTGAACTAAACTCTCCTCCTCTATCAGACCTTACTGCCTTTAATCTTTTTCCTGTCTGATTCTCAGTCAGAGCCTTAAACACTTTGAATTTTTCAAATGCTTCAGATTTTTCTTTCAAAAAGGCAACCCATGTTAGTCTAGAATAATCATCAATAATTAACATAAAGTAATTTTCTTTTCTTGTACCTTCTTTTCTTGATGGTCCACATAGATCCATATGTACTAACTGGAGAGGTTTTTCTGTTGAAGGAATTTTTTTAGATTTGAACTGAGTGCGAGTGAGCTTTCCTATCTGACAGGGTTTACAAACAGAGTCATATGGCTTTGAAATCTTCGGAAGATCTTTTACTGCCCCATTGTTTCTGAGTTTGATTATGTGATCAAAATTTAGGTGACCAAGTCTCCTATGCCAAAGCCAACTTTCATCATATTTGCTTAAGTGGCATTCTTCTTCTTCTTCTTTTAAAACATAGACATTGTTTTCTGTTCTTAACCTTTTACAACTAGCTGTCCTGAATCCATAGATTTTATTCTACAGTATTTAGAGGTAAAAATAACTTCACACCCTCGGTCATAGACTTGACTAACACTAAGAAGATTATGTTTCAAATCTTCTACAAGAAGTACATATTGAGCTTTCCTTTTTCCATTACTCAAATTTACAATTCCTTTACCTTTTATCTTTCCTGGTGCATCATTTCCAAAAGTTACATTCCCTGATTTTCTATCACTTAGAGTTAGAAACTTACTTTTGTCTCCAGTCATGTGTCTAGAGCATCCACTGTCAATATACCAGGGATTCTTTTTCTTTTGGGCTGATAGCACTAGTCCACACTTGTCATCTTCTTTCTTCTTCCAAATTTTGACATTTTTAGTAGTGGGAATCAAATCTGACTTGTAATTATTTAAGTGACAGTCTGCGACTTTATGTCCATAATTATGGCAGTTGTAATGTTCTAGTTCACTGAATAATAAATAATAACGATTGTTATGCTCATAATTGTTGTTGTCTTTCACCTGTGTCCTTCTCCCAGTCATCACATTATTTATAGTATGTGATTGTTTGTTGCTTGGTTGTCTCAATCTTTGTTGTGGAAGATAGTTATTCATTGAATATCTTGATTGTTCATATCTAAATCTTAAAGAACAGTTTATAGCTTTGTGACCAAAATTAGAGCATAAAAAACAATAACCATAGAAAAAATCTTTGTACCTTGAAAAAATCTGTCTTCTTTGAGGAGGTCGATTTCTTTCATGCCGATAATCTTTCTATTCTGCAAATTCGGTTTTGGTGTTTTTTCTTTCATTCCTTCTTGGTGGCTGATTTTCCGTCTTTGTTTCTGCAGAGTGACTGTTGTCAATGTTTGAGGATTTGACAAACTTGATAGATTCTATATTACTTGGATGATCACTACTTGATCCTTCTTCATATCCCAATCCAGCTTTCAATTTTGAATTTCTTTGCTGATTTAGAATGGATGTTAATCCTTCTAAGGCTTTAATACTTGGCAGATTTTGGTGATACAATCCTTTAAACTTCTCCATTTCTTTTCTGGTTTTTACTATCTCTTCTTCTAAGGCTTCACACCTGACTTTCTTCTCTGACAATTGTTGTTTCAGTATGTCTTTTATTTTCTTTGCCTCTTCTAATTCCACTTTCAGCAGAGCAAAGTCTTCATCAGTCTTTTTACTGTCTTTCTCAAACTGTATCAACAATTGTTTTTGCTTTCTGTTTTTAATTCTGAGTCTATCAATTTCCTCCAATGCACTGATCAGTTCTCCTTCCATATCAACCATTGCTTCTTCATCATTATCATCACTGCCTATACTTTTATTATCATAATCCTCTTTGGCCATAAGCATGAAGTCATTTGCCTTATATTCACAGGAAGAGTCACTATCGATGTCTTCTGAGGAATTGTCATTATTTGCAACCAAACTTTTCTTCTTATTATATTTCTTGTATTTGTACTTATTTTCATCATCAGAGTTCTGGTCCTTTTTCTGATGGGGACACTTAGATGAAAAGTGACCTATCTTACCACAGTTAAAGCATTTTAAGTGCAACTTGCCTTGATATTTTCCTGATCCTTTCTTTAGCCTTCTCACAAATTTTGCCTCAATATCATCTAATTCTGAATCAATATTCTTGTCTGTGTTAAATGATGCTTCTCTAGTAATGGATTTATCTTTACTAATTCTCATTTCATATGCAGTTAAAGTTCCTAGAAGTTGATCAATGGACGGAGTTTTAAGATCATTTAATTCTTCTATTGCAGAGACTTTTGGATTAAATTTATCAGGAAGAGATCTTAAAATCTTATGAACTAAGAGTGGTTCATCAAACTTCTCACCAAGACCCTTCATGGCATTCACAAGTTCTTCAACTCTTAGAAAATACTTGCTAAATGTTTCATCTTCACTCATCTTTAGTTGTTCAAATTTCAACCTAAATGTTTGAAGTTTAGCATCTTTTACTTTATCATTTCCTTCATAGCTGCTAATAAGTTTATCCCACATTTCTTTGGCAGTTCGAAGGTGCATCACCTTTACAAATTCAGCTTCTGCAAGTCCATTCAAGATAGCATTCATTCCTTTAGCATTAAATCTAAATTCTAACTTATCATCCTTGGAAGCTAGCACAACAGGCTTTATGTATCCAGTCTCTACGACATCCCAAACATCGGCACCTAAGGCCATTAGATATGTTCTCATTCTAACCTTCCAAAAAGAAAAATTTGTTCCATCAAACAGAGGAGGCTTACTGGTTGAAGTCCCTTCATGACTTGTCATGTTTAAGCTTACAAATCTACCTTTAAATAAAAAGGAACATGCTCTGATACCAATTGTTGAAATTACTAAGACAACTGAGAGGGGGGGGTTAATCAGTTGTTACTGTGCTTAAACAATTATTAATCTATTAAACCATTCTTAAATTTTCTTCAAATGACCATCAATATTATACAACATATAGATGATATAAATAATGAGCATCAGTCACACATAAGATATACACAGAGACAAATTTTCACGAGGAAACCCATAAAGGGAAAAAACCTCTTCTTCTTCGAAATGATAGCCAGTCTTTTAAGTTTTGTACATCATCTATAATTGAGAACCAACTCAATGTGAGGCTACTACCTCTGTTTTACAAGCTCAAACTTGTTTGAGAGCACCAACTCTCTAGTTTCTCTAGCACCCACTAGAAGGAAGCACCAACTCCCTTAATGTTCCAGCACCAACTGGATGGAAGCACCAACTTCCAGTTACACAAGCTCCAATCTGTATAACAGAGAACACTTGTTCTCCCTTGCACCACCTTGCCACCCTGGTTTCTCTGGCTGCAACCAGATGGAAGCTACAAATCCCTGTGTTCAAGCTCCCACTTGAACCTCTGAGGACAACAGTCCTCCCTAGCACCTCCCAACCATCCTGTTACAAATAAAAGATTGAATAATCAACAACACAGATAAATAATTTCTTACCACTTCTTCACTGTTCTGTAATTCTTCTCTGCTACACTATTCTTTTTCTTTGTTCATACTTGGCTTGACTTGCTGTCTCTTTCTATCTATTCTTTCTATGTTCTTCTCATGCTCTTTGATATGTGTACCTTCTGCTCTCTTCTCCCTTTCTCTTCTATTCAGGTTCTGGACCTTTTCTCAGTGCTTTATTCACACTGCGCGTGCTATAATTTTACCTTTCTACAGTTCAAATTATTTTTCAATCAGAACAGCCAACCCCACACTGTCTCTAAATTTTTCTTTTTATGCCCATCATACACTCTCGTTACCCTTCGAATCTTCTAGTGCAAAAAGAAAACATCTCAGCAACTGAAACGCCAACCAATCAAGAATCATGAATCAGTTTAGCTAACTGATTCATAACTGATCAATTAAATACAAGAAGGAACAGTAGCCCTCTGATCATGTACAAGTTTATCTGCACCATTGGATGAGCTTTATTAACCTTGCCTTTAAATCAGGTTTCGGCATTTTGGCATTCATGTGGCCAAGTGTCTCGACACTTCATGTCGCGATCCCCGAAACCCCGAAGTGGAGCTTTTCTCTTCGAGCTCTTCTCTACGGATCTTCGACCATGTGACCAGCAGCGTTCACCAAGCACTTTGTCTATAAGGTGCTTTCGCGATTTCGCATTTCGCGATTCTGGGGATGAGGCAACTTGACTCTCCAAGTCATGATCCCTGAAACGCTGAAAAGGAGCTTGGCTAGGCTGACTCCTTCCCTTCTCGTGACCACCGACGATGACCGTCTACTATGCCAAAAGGTGCTTCACATTTCGCGAGTTTATACACCATGCTTTGTTGACTCCAAGTCAGCGAAATTCCAATCGCTTGCCACTTGTCCTATGATTCGACGGTCCATATCTGATCTTGATTCAACGGCTGCGATTAAATCGCGATTTCGCATTCTTTGTTGCACTGTTTCTTTCCTTTCTAATTCACGATCCGCGAAACTCCGAAATGGAGTCGGATCAACGGTCCAGATCTGATCTTGATTCAACGGCTGCGATTAAATCACGATTTTGCATATCGTGATTTCGCATTCTTTGTTGCATTGTTTCTTTCCTTTCCAATTCGCGATCCACGAAACTCCGAAATGGAGTCGGATCAACGGTTCAGATCTGATCTTGATTCAACAGCTGCGATTAAATCGCGATTTCGCATATCACGATTTCGCATTCTTTGTTGCACTTTTAAAGATCGTGCAGATTCTCCTGGATCCTATGATGGTCGGTCCTCGAGCTCAGATCTAATGCCCGAGATCTATCCTCCATATATGTGCGCTCTTCTTATCTGCATTGAGATCTGACGGTCCTCCTTCTTTCGGGAATTTTGAATGGGATCCAACGATCAGAAATGCTTCTCCTCCCGATCTTACTTTGTTCCATTTTTTCCATCGAAGCTTACTCTGATCTTGCAATCGATGATCTGCCAACAATATTTCCATCGATGATCTGACAAAAATCCTTTGCACTATCTCTTCTGAGCTTATTCAAATTTTCTCTGCAGCGTCTTCCCATAATACTGCAGCATCTTCCCATATGTTACATACTTCTTGTACTCATGCCATATTCGTTGTTGTACTTGCCTTCAATGACAAGCATTCGATGTCTGTTAAATATTTACCAACACAAAGTAGCGTGGTACCCATGCTGTGAAAACCTTGTGAGGAAATAGATATCCTCGATATCTAAAGTCAATGTATGGACTCCGACGTGAAACAACTGTTGTTCCACGTCCCACATGTGGACCAGGTATTCCAGCAATCTAAGTTGGGCCCTCATGCCCGGAATCCTGAAGAATTTCAATAGCCCACAGTCTCGAAGGGAAGAAACTGTACCCGGGTCATTCCCAGCAATGGAATCCTCTTCCTCATCCTCTCTTTCTTGCCACTCTAGCATTGTGATGATCAAACACCTGCACAAGAGCCATAAGAAAGGTGTCAGCAACTTGATTCAAACTTTGGCATGATTTTTATTGAGCATTTTTCAACTTGCATTTTCATTTCCTGACCCTCGCAGGTGAGCTTTGGGCATAGTGCGAGGTTCTCGCAGAGGTGCCCTTAAGTCCACCTACGAGAATCCTTGATTCTCGCAGGCCCCGTGAAGCCCACTTGCGAGAACGCTGGAACGCATGGTGTAGCCCCAAAATAGATCTAAAACCCTAAAAAATGTCCATGAAAACAAAAACTAAACCATGAAAAAGTTGAAGGATCAAGAGCTTACCTCATCGGCTGAGACCGTTTGCCAAATGGTCACTTGTGCCTCCCAGAATCGAGCAAAGAAATTCAAGGGAAAATGAGGTATTTTGGGTAAGTTTCTTGGCAAAATCACAATGAATGGGTAAAAAGCCCCTTTTACCCCTATTTATTCATTTTTTTTATTATTATTTTTGTTGATTTTTGCCTATGAAAACCTAATGCCCTAATGTTCTTGCAAGTATGGTCCTTTGCAAATGTCGCAGCTTCGAAGTTTGAACGGAGGGTACGGGTGTTCTTTTTCTTCTTTTTTTGTGTGCAACTACTTTTTAGGGTTTTCCAGATAAAACCTCGATCTTAGTCTTCGTTCGTTCTCGCGCTCGAAAATACATGAGAACACAACCAAGTATACTTTTTCTCATCTTTTCGTACTCGTCATGGTAACACGAAAACGACGATCACACAGGAGTATCCTTTAAGCTCTTTTCACGCTCCCTAAAAACGAAAAGATGGTCGAGCAACCTTGTTTTGTTCACGCTCGCAAAAGTATTTGAATAAAATGATTCATGGGCGATAATTTATCACTTTTTCGGTCTTGTCGAACTATTTTACGAAAAAGGAACTGAGAGAGTCCTCTTTAAGTGTTTTTTAGACTCTCAAAATATGAAAAACCCCCGATTTTTCTATCCTTGGACTCGTTAAACAAACATTGAAACACTCGCAATGGGACCGAGCCAATCCTTCCTAGGGTTCGTTAAATATACTCCAAGGGACTCATCCAAAGGATAAGCTTATATTAAAAAGCATATGTTATCCTCCTCAAGCTTGCGTAAAAATCAAGAGGTACTCGCCAGAAATGGTGGGGGGAAATTTGGGAAAGGGATATGTTTTCATCTTCATATTAATGGCAGTAAGAGTCACTCTTGAACATGACACCCCCTATTCGTCATTTGAATGCGGGTTGGGAAATCCATTTGTCTCTCATTCGACTTGCTACAAGGTCACGTCTTGGGTCATCTTTGAGTCAGTGCTGCCAAGTCCTTCGTTGTGTCGTGCATATGTTCAAGAGAAGTTCACACAAACCTTTAATTGAGTCGGCCATCTGCAGTTGTCCATTCTCACTATGTCGGCCTTCCCTGTGTCTGCTTCAAATTTCATCCATACTTTGTTTCACCCTCTAAATCTATTACTTATTTCGTGTCATTGATGGGGGATACATCAAGGCCCTCCTGTGATGAGTCATGTTCCGTCGACTCCAACTCGTTATCTGGAAATAAGACATAGAAATCATTCAATACCTTGGAACCTGCATGCCTTAATGGCAGGTCTCCTCACTGTCGTCAGGAATTCACATCATTGATCCTTGATCGAGAGATTCTGTCGAGTGCTTGACTTCAGCTCATGTATTCACATTCGTTTGGATTGTACTTTGGTACCTTGGGAGTCATTGAAATCAATGGTGATTTCCCTCACACTTGTTAACGGTTTCCATTAATGATCGGTAATCAAGGGGTTTCTACCATGTTCGACTTCAACACATGTAATCGGATGGTTAGATTTGTACTTCCAAGTGACGAAATTGAAGACCCTGGGTCTTATCTATTTCTAGCCCAGGTTGCGATGGAGTATGTATGATTTGTATCGGCACATAGATCCACTTTGTATGTAATGTGGCTATGTCGTCTCAAGCTCAAGCAATTTTCACATAGATCCACAATGTATTCCTTGTGGCTATGTAACATTTTAACACCATGGATCCATGGTGTATGATTGATGGCCATGACCTACGCTTATGATTTCATTCATTTGTGGTCTGAGCATGGGGATGCCTACCTCAGAACTAGTATTTTATTCTGCAGATGCTTGGTTGTTTGCAGGTTTCCGATTAGGTGTGCTCCTGGTCTCTGACACACACACACACATGTTTTATAAAGTAATTCAGCTGTCACAAGTTCCAGCCTCATACTTTGGGGGGCATTCTGGTACACATGGTTTTGGTCACTCTAGTGATGTCTCTACAATGATGTATTCAGGCTCCCGACAATGACTTTTTGCCTGAGAAAAATGACTGTTGTCTTCTTCCAAAAACACATTTTTAAAGTGAGTTCGCAGGTTGCCTATGTATTAGGGTGCGAGAATGCTTGATTCTCACAGGCTACCCACACTTAGGGTGCGAATTGTTCGCAGGATGCTCCATAGACAGGGTGTGAACTTGTTTCTAAGATTGGAAAAAAGAAGAAGTCTCGAGGGTTCTAGAAGGGGATCTTCTAGAAAATGAGCTAGCATTCGTATGGTTGGCATCCTACTAACTTCTCATATTTGGTGGGATCATCCTCATCCATGTAACCATCTCTCCTTCTCCTGTATATTGAAAGGTTTCTCATGGAAAAGGTTAAGCAAGATTGAATGAAGAATTGGTGAAAGGATTGTGTGAGGAACTATGCTTGGATAGAAGCTTGAAGCCCCCACTTGGCCTATCAAGCTGTGTTAGATCTTCTTCATATGATTATAGAACAAGTGTGTGTATTGGAACTAAAGGCCACTGAAAGGAAGCTTACGACATCAAGGCGATCAGGTTGTAATCTTCTACTTTCATTTAATATGATACAGAGGCATGTCCCTTTCCCATAAAACCGTTATTGTTTTGTTGCGTAACTCCTTGATCATATGCATAGGTTGAATTTGAATATACTTTGTTATCTTCACTTTGGTTAGCTTGTGTTGTCCTGGACCTGATTACACGAGAGCACCAGAGCTAAGTGGGAAAAACAGAGACTTAAAGAAGTGATCTGAAGGTATGTCACTTGTTCCTCTCTACTAGTAGATTCAATGGTCACAACTTAGGGAAAGATTAGTGTCCTATCTTGTTTTGTTATAAATCCAGGTGGATCTAGGGAGAGTTGTTAGTGTCTGCACCTACCAATTTGTCTGATAACAAAATTGGCAACTCCACTGGGGATGATACCCATTTTTAGTGGTTTTTAGTGGTTTTTATTGGTTTCTGCTTGGCCATTTTCTCTTGACCTACCATTTCTCGTTCCCATCAATCCCTGAGTCTTGAGGATATCCTCACTGATTCTCTGGGTCTAGAAGTTCTCTCGGAAAAAATTTTATTTTTCCAAATTTTTCTTATTTACAGACCTTCTCACACTGCACCCTTTAGTAGCATGCGAGAATCACATGAGTTCGCACCCTGGTGTTCAGTCCAGTGCTAACCCCTCGCAGTCAACCTGTGTCCAGCCTGCGAGAATCCTTGATTCTCGCACTGTAATACACTGTCAGCCTGCGAACCCACTTGCAAAATTTTTGGTTGAAGTATTTTGTGTCCTTAGATACCCAAATTTGTTTGTGTGTCTAGGAAGAAATTCTCTGGCCATTGATTGGATGTTTCTTAGCTTCATATCTCGTGAATGGTTAGCTTTCGGAAATCGAAAGTTCTCCTTGCTCATTTTGTCTCTATTTTTACCTCTTGACCTTTTTCTTCAAACAAAGGTATAATCTCCCATCTTAGTATCTGAGTGCTTGTTTGGTCAGGAGCCTGTGATTGGTTTAAAAGTTGAGATTAAGTGTCTTTTTCAATTATTTATTACTTGGAAATTTGTTATCCTTGTGCATTTGAAGAAGCTAGTTTTGTCAGTCTGTCATTTTTTGTCTTCATTGAAAGATCCATTTGGGGTGTTTGTTGTGCGTTCTTTTTTATTTCGTTGATTGCTTACTTTTTTAGTTCCATCTATGTTGTTGGTTTCTAATACAAATTGAAAACATTTTTCTTTCTTTTAAACAACCTGTTATTCGAAAATATTGGCATTTAAATATTGAAAAAGCACGAATAGAGAATTTGCATTGCTCGTGATTGTTTGATATTGCATTTTAAAGATGATCGTACATTGTAGTTCATGTTGTTCCAGAAAATTCCTCTTTCCCTCCTGTAAATAGGATTCATCGAACGAAATTTGTATCTTTCATTCCTACTTACGCATTTTTTGGGTCAGAGTCTCATACAATATTGGTTTCATCTCCATCTCCTCTTGAGTAACAAAAGCCTTTAATAATATTGTGTAATTTTAAAATTCAACTAGTAACTTTTTCTAGGGCTCTTTTACACCAACATTAGCTAGGCTAGAGCTTTGGAACAGGCAGTGAGACACACTCTCCAAAGCACAAAACACACAATAGTATCTTGTGATAGGGAGTGTCAAATTCCATTTGCAACATTTTGTCCTGGGAAGCCCTTCTCACACAAGGGTCAAACCTGAGGTCGCATCGAGATTGACAGAGTTACTCACCCTGCTTTGTTGATATCGGTGTAGAGATTGCACGTATTACAGGGGTCACTTGAAGGTATACAGACAATGATGAGTGGAAGCCTCTCAAGATGATTTCGGGCCAGATACCCTGCCCTTGCGTGTGGATCGGACTGTCGACTGTCCCCCCAGGCATTATTGTTGTTGGTGGTAACCTTAGTAGCCTATCTTTTAGGGTCTTACACAAGGTGACTGTGAAGGGGAAAGTATTCACGGTACCTGGAATCGACGTTGGCCAGACTCACTTGGGCTCCTTGGAGGGTATACCTACGATTATGTGTGGGAGCTTGCACCAGGGTGTAAGTCCGTTAAGCAGGTCGTCAATGTAACTTTTCCACCCTAACCTAGCCCCTTCTTGTCTCGTCGTTGCGACGTTGGATTTCATCACCAACTAGTGACCTCGACATTAGAAGGTCTTGTTTGTTTGGTTTTACCTCCTAGGTTTTACTAGCGCGTGTTGTTTGTCTACCCAAGTAGGCCTTAGAATTTCTTTCGTAAAGATCCTAACTCGATCACAATAGACCCTCCATGTCATTCACGTAGAATGAAAGGCTTACCCCTAGAAAATCTGGAAGGTTCTCAACCCTTGCCTGCCAACTCACCGGAGGGCTCTCCTCAACAGAGTGAAGTCCAAGACGTCACCACTCCACAAGTGGAAAGAACTGACTCTCTAGAACAGTTCTAAATTTCCAATTCTCGAGAGGACTTTCAACTTCACCCCGACTCTGAGAGGCGTATTATGCGACTGAATTCTTCCGGAGAATTAGTTATTCAGTATTCTCGATCACCAACCGGACCTTTTCTAGGACATGAGGGTCAAGATCCTTTTTGGGCTACTGGCCTTTTTAGGCGGGATCTCTTTGGCTCAGGAGCAAGCATTTATATCATTGTCGCACCTGAGCTACCTGAAACATCTGATCCAGATGCAGTACCTTTTACTATTGCTTACTACTTTCCTGCTACAGACACTCCGCCAACTAGCCACATCTTGACTATCCCTCTACAAATGGTCCATTATACAATGGCCCCAAAAACTACGAATCCACACAACGATATTACAACGACCAACTAAGACCCCATTCACACATTGCTTTTGTCGAGATTCACCCCGACCCTTCCACCCGGATATCATGCATTGAATGCTTCTATCTCTGCTCCTGCACAGATGACGTCCAGGACTCCTGGTGGTTCCACTCCTTTTGGGTACCCCCCTCCCGGTTTCATTCCAACACTTCCTCCACCCCCTTTTAGAGGACCTCTTCCATCCTCTGTCGGAGGTACTAATCCTAGTGGCACCTTTCCATCATTCACATCTGCTTACCAGATTCCTGTTGGTGGACAATTTCACCAATGAGGCCAAACCCAAACCCAAACCCCTTTTGCAGGACAAATCCAAATTAGGAATCAACCCCCGATTGGAGGGAAACCCCCACCAACTCCACCCTCTAGACAAAACATACCTTCATCCTTGGCCCAGTATTAGAATTATCTTGTTCAACATAATCCTTTCTCGACTAGGGGGCAACCACCTCAAGTTAGCTCCGTCATCCTCCCTAGCACGGGCCAACCATACCCAGGCACGTCCAATCCTATCTGGGGCTTGAACACTCAACCCCACGCCCCTGTTCAAGGGTATAACCCTATGAATTACTTCCCTCCACACCAACAATCGAACCTGCCTGGATCTTCGCATTATATGCAAACTGCTTATGGTCCCACTGGTCTACCGACGGGACTTCCTCCCCAAATTCACCAGTACCCGCATGTGAACAGACAGTTACCCTTCTTAGCCACCTTGGACCTACCAGATTTGTCAAGGATTTTAAACGATTCAATCTGTACCTCTCCTCACTGGCCCGCCATACCGGCCAAACTACCTTCTGACATCCCTAAATTCGATGGAAAACCAGGAGAGGACCCAAATAATCACATCATGACTTTCCACCTTTGGTGCTCATCCAACTCTTTGATGGATGACTCTATTCACCTACGCCTTTTTCAATGAACCCTTACAGGTTCTGCCATGAATTGGTATATAGAATTACCACGAGACTTCTTCACCGACTTCAACACCCTCGCTATGGCGTTCCTCACCCACTACCATTTACCGATATGCTATGAGACGAGAACCGAGATCTTGAGTTATTTCAAACAAAGCAAAGCTACTCGTATCTCCGATCACATTCATGAGTGGCGTCGGAGAAGACGTCTCATCAAACTCGAACTTCCCGATCAGTTGCTGGCAGAATGGTTCATGAAATCATTCGTGAATGACATCGCTCGTGACATCGCCATGGGTGGAGTTGTCACAGAGGAACAGGCAATCAGTCCTTCCCAATACCTTAACCTCGTTTACTCACAAACATGTACTCTTTACGACCTGCTTCCTGATGCACCTCGTTCTTCTACTTCTACTACTTCAACCACTCTCGCTGCTTCTCATGTGGCTAACAGTGTGATTGGCACCTTCGATGCCCAACCTCATTCCATCTATACTTATGGAAACAACCCCAAATCTATTTCTTCTAATGTTCAAAATGCTTCGTCTCCTACCCCTCCCATCGGCAAGACTTCTGAGGTGAATTATGTTCAATCTACCCCCGCCGGAAGAAATAAATCCAAAAGAGGAAAGGGTAAGACCAAGGAGGAAAAAAATACTCCACAAACTGAGAAAACCAAAACACCCCCTGTTGACGATAGGGATAAGCGCAAACCTCGATACCCATGTCTTATCTGTGGTGATGATCAATACACGAAGGATTGTCCACGACGAGCTGAGGTTACTAAGTTCCTTCAACGGACCACGAAACCCCCCACTCCGGTTGTATTGTCACAACCCTTCCCCTCTCAACAATAGGTCTGTTATAAGACAAATCAGTAGGTGAGGACACTAACAGATCTCTCTAGATCCACCTAGATCTAGAACAAAACAAGATAGGACACTACTCTTTCCCTAGGTTGTGACCATTGAATCTACAAGAAAATAAGGACAAGTAACATACCTTTAGATCGCTTCCTTATGTCTTTGTTGTTCCCGCTTCGCTCCATTTCTCTCATGTAATCAAGTCCAAGACGACACAAACCAACCAAAGTGAAGATAACCAATTATATTCAAAAGTCAACCTATGCATATGATCTAGGAATTACACAATAAAATAACAACGATTTTATGGGAAAGGGACATGCCTCTATATAATATTAATGGAAATAGAAGATTACAACCTGATAGCCTTGATGTCGCAAGCTTCCTTTCGGTGGCTCTTGGTTCCAACACACACTTGCTCAATAATTGCATGAGAGAGATCTAGCCCAGCTTGATAGGTTGAATGAGAGCTCCAAGTTCTTGTCCAAGCAGAATTCCTCACACAATTCTTTCACCAATTCTTCATTCAATCTTGCTTAACTTAGCTTAACCTTTTCCATGAGAAACCCCTCAATATATAGGAAGAGGTGAGATGGTTACATGGATGAGTATGATCCCACCAAATCAGCAAAGTCAGTAGGATGCCAACCATACGAATGCCAACTCATCTTCTAGAAGATTCCCTTCTAGAACCCTTGAGATTTCTTCTTTTCTCCAAGCCAAAAATAGGTTTGGACCCTATGTATGGAGCAAGCTGCGAGAATTCCGCACCCTAGCTGTGGGTGGCCTGCGAGAATGAAGCATTCTCATACCCTAGGCTATAGGCAGCCTGCAAACTCTCTTTAAAAATGTGTTTTCTAGCAGAGACAAGTACTACTTTTCTCAGGAGAAAGTTCTTATTTGGAGCCTTAATACACCCTTGTTAGGATATCACCAAATTGACCAAAATTACGTGTAACAGAATGCCCCCCAAAGTATGAGGCCAGAATCTGTGACATTCGAAATACTTTGTAAAATGAGTGCGTGTGTTAGAAACTAGGAGCACACCTAATCGGAAACCTGCAAACAATCAAACGTCAACAGAATATAGTACCAATTCTGAGGTCATAAACATAGGTCATGGCCACCAAAAATACACCGTGGATCAATGCCATTAACATGTTACATAGCCACCAGGAATACATTGTGGATCTATGTGAAAATTGTTGGACCTAAAGACGACATAGCCACGTGACATACAAAGTGGATCTATGTGCCGAGACAAATTATACATACTCCATCGCAACCTGGGCCAATAGATGAGACCCAATGTCTTCAACCCCATCACAAGTATGAATCTAACCATGAAATTACATGTGTTGAAGTCGAGCATGGAAGAAACCACTTGATTACCGGTCATTAATGAAAATCGTTAACAAATGCGAGGGAAATCACCATTGATGTCAATGACTCCCAAGGTACCAAAGTACAATCCAAATGAATGCAAATATATGAGTTGAAGTCGAGCATTCAGTGGAATCTCTCGATCAGGGATCAATGATCTGAACCCCTGTAGAAAGCATGCAGGTTCCAAGGTACTAAATGATTTCTAAGTCTCATTTCCGGATAATGAGTTGGAGTCGACGGAACAAGACTCGTCGTCGGAGGGCCTTGATGTATCCCCGATCAATGACACGAAATAAGTAACAGATTTTTAAGATGAAACAGAGCATGGAAGAATGTGGACATGAACATAGGGAAGACATACATAGTAAGAATGGACAACTGCAGATGGCCGACTCAATAAAAGGTTTGAGTGAACAACTCTTGAACACATGAATGACATGACCAAGGACTTGGTAGCACTGGCTCAAAAGACGAACCAAGACACGATCTTATGGCAAGTCGAATGAGAGACAAATGGATTTCCCAACCCGGATTCAAATGACGAATAGGGGGTGTCATGTTCAAGAGCAACGCTTACTGCCATTAACATGAAGATGAAAACATATCCCTTTTCCCAAATTTCCCCCCACCATTTCGGCGAGTACCTCTTTATTGTTACGCAAGCTTGAGGAGGATAACATATGCTTGTTGATATAAGCTCATCATTCGGATGAGTCCCTCGGAGTATGTTTAACGAACCCTAAGAAGGAGTGGTTTGATCCCATCACGGGTCTTTCGATGTTTGTTTAACGAGTCCAAAGATAGAAAACTCGAGATTTCTTCTTTTCTCCAAGCCAAAAATAGGTTCGCACCCTATGTATGGAGCAAGTTGCGAAAAGTTCGCACCCTAGCTATAGGTGGCCTGCGAGAATGAGGCATTCTCACACCCTAGGTTATAGGCAGCCTGCGAACTCTCTTTAAAAATGTGTTTTCTAGCAAGAGACAAGTACTACTTTTCTCAGGAGAAAGTTCTTATTTGGAGCCTGAATACACCCTTGTTAGGATATCACCAAAGTGACCAAAATTACGTGTAACAAGGCCCAATTGGTCATTCATGACCAACCTTCCCCCTCCAATACATCCTATGTATTAATGTGTACTGGTGATTCAAAGAAGAATGACATCACACTTGCCACTCGAGCAAAAGATTATTCTTCCTCCAAAGAGAAGGTTGATCCGATATTGCCTTCGTCGGTCCAACCATATCCTACAACCCCACCTACCAACGGTCCTATTCATCTCGAACGACCGAGCCTAGATATAGTTCTTCGCCCTCCCCCAAAGGGTGTTGTTCGAAAATCGGCTTTCAATCCTCATGCCTGTGCTACCCAGAACTACAGCATCATCGAAGATCTGGCCCAAGCACCGTCCGCAATGTCAGCCCTCGAAGTCCTTCAAAGTTGTCCTCTACAACACAAGGCACTGTTGAAATCTATTGGTGGAATCGACCCCACGGATACGAATTTAATAATTTTTGACTTGGAATATCACATTCCAAGGTTACCCCCTCAACTCGCATTCCAAATACAAGTTATTGTCTCCGACAAGAACATTTGTAGAACAATTATCGATGAGGGTGCCTCGACGTGTGTTATGTCTATTACCTGTTGGAAATCCATCGGCTCTCCTCCTTTGATTGAATCCCACAACACACTCAAAGCCTTAAATGGCTCTGGTTTCAAGCCTTTCGGTGTTCTCCCCTTGTTGCCTATTACGTTAGAAGGAAAAACGGTCCAAGTCGAATTGGAAGTCTTTGATGCTCCTCTCGATTACATCCTTCTAATTTGTCGTAGCTAGATTAATTCCATGTGTGCAATTGTGTCGACTCTTTTCCATGTCGTGCATTTCCCACATCAAGGAAAAGTCATTACCATCGACCAATTGGCCTTTTTTCACTCTGAATCACGTACCGGCAACGTACCATTCATTTCAAAAACTCCCCCTGGATATGAGAACGTTGGTGTGGGTCTTCTTAAAGATTCCTCTTTGATGGGTGCTTTCCCCATCCCACCACCCGATGTTCCACATCTGTTTGTATCCTTGATTAACATGATCTCCACCTCTACTCACAAAACCCCTGCGTCTCACAACCCATGGATGTTCCCCAACCACGGCAATCATCTTCGTTATGGTGATGAAATGCCTTTAAGTCCAGTCGAATCCACTTATCAAGCCCTTCAATCGGCAACCCTTTCTACCCCATCTCTTGATGATTCATCTCCAGATCCTTTCCGCGTTATCTTTCCCATTAATGAGATGATTATGTATGTCATGTCCATGGAAGACACCCTCTGGGACGATGGACATCATCGTTCCATCCTCTTCCTGGAACAACACACTACCGAGAGTTACCAATGACTCTCGACCCCCTCGATTGTCGTCGTCATTTATACCATTCTCGAGCCTACACATGATGTTCTTTACGAAGGGAACTTAAACAATATCTCACCCACCATTCCCCTCGACATATCCATAAATCCTGGAATTTTCGAAAATGTGCATATCGGAGCTTCGTGTTCCCATGATGAAGGTTTCACCTACAAGTCTCTTTTCCAAGAATTTTGTGACGTCTTCACCTGGAGCTATGAAGAAATGCCAGGTATTGACCCTGCCATTGTGATACATTAGATTAAGACATACCCGGATGCTAAACCCGTTCGATAATGCCTTTGTCCAGTCCACCGACGTAAAGCGGTCGCTATCAAGCTTGAAGTCGAGAAACTTCTCAAAGCAGGATTTATTTACCCTGTGGCTCTAACTGACTGGGTTTCCAATATTGTTCTGGATGACAATAAACAAGGCACCATAGAAGCCCAAAAGAAACGCGTCAAGGCCCAATACGATAAACATGTCAAGCCTCGCGTATTCTCCGAAGGCAATCTGGTTCTCCTCTACGAACAAGATCGGGATATGCTAGGAGCCGGAAAATTTGAAGCCATGTGGTGAGGTCCTTATATCATTAAACAAGTTCTAGAGAAAGGAGCCTATGAGTTAGTGGACTACGATGGTATCCCTTTGAGTGAACCTAGAAATGGGTTGTACTTAAAGAAGTACTATGCATGAGATCACATGTGCATGAGTGCTTGTATTTTATTGTACCATACTTTTTGTTGCTTTGCTTTGCTTTTTTGTTATTTGGCCTCTGCCCTCAACCGATTATCGTGCGTTGTACTTGGTTTCCAGATGTCGAAGTCTTCACAACCCTACATTAGTTTCACCGATGGCGCTAGTCGTAGTACTCAGAACCGTGCTTCTGCTGCATGGGCAATTTACACCCCTACAAACGACCTCATCAGTTTACGAGGTGTGTGCCTTGGTCGTGCGACCAACAAC
The DNA here is from genome assembly GCA_009831015.1 of Picea engelmannii. NCBI lineage: Eukaryota > Viridiplantae > Streptophyta > Pinopsida > Pinales > Pinaceae > Picea > Picea engelmannii. The sequence continues at coordinate 102,487 of ML791178.1, forward strand.
ATTGCAGAATATAGCATCGTCATCGAATTGTTGATTGATGATATTTCGCTTGGTATCCACCACCTGGTTATCCAACTCGATTCGCAGCTAGTAGTACTACAGTTAAGTAACATCTATGCTATCCGAAGTCCTACTTTACTACGGGTATATTTACGAATTCACCTCTTGGAAAGTTATTTTGATTATATTGAGTATCAACACATTCCTAGATGTCTAAATACATTGACAGATGCATTAGCTAACTATGTGTTAGACATACATTTGGGACATTTATAAACCAATCACACATCACATGTATAACATAACACCAAATAAGCCGGTAGAAGCCGTGTATATATATAACGATCAAAAGTATTTTACAAAAAGTTTTTGTCCTAGGACCAAAATCTCAAAAATGTGAATCCCAAGGATTCTACAAAATAGCGTCATGGATGGCACTCATCATAGCACACTACGGCTCTGGCCACCCTATGAAGCAGTCGACCAATAGACTCAGAAACGCCTACAGTATGGCGCTGGTAACGTCTAGGGATCTCCCCAATGGCAATATCTGGGATGCCTATGGTCAACCCCTCCAAGTTTTGCTCCATTGCCTCATAGTCTTCGACATCCCATCTTGCCACTGGAGCCGCCTCTCCTCGCCGTTGAATAGGAGAGGTTCTCGGAGGTCGATAGGGCCCCACATCTGTGTCATCAAAAAGAGATTTTGTAATTAGTTCTTGGACAAACATAAAAACATTGCATATGATAAAATTTACAAAAACATTTAAAAAGAAAAAATGTGTGTACATCTTACCTAGATCACCCCACTGAGCATCCTCAGGTAGTGCCAAATCCGGATCTCCTTGGAAATCCAACCCATCAATGGCATAATCATAGATCATTAGCACATAGGCCCGCAACCAGTCGAAAAAAGCATCATTGTACTTGATGATGGGCCCTGCTACATGACGAGCCATGAGGTTGCACCACCTTAGCATCCTCGGATCCTTTGGAGTCGGTAAGCCCCAATCAACTTGTAATCACAGCAATGGAACCCTCTCTAGAAAGAAGGATGCCAAAAGTGACCCGTACCTGAATTGTTTCAACTCGCCCTTTCTGCATTTCATTAGTTGCCTCTTTATGCTGCGAAGGACTACGTCCAACCAGTTAAAGACCCGAGGTTATGTGCTCTCTATGGCATACTAAAAGTAGCTCTGGAGAGCCATGTGTGGACCCGCGCTCCCAGCCATATGTGCAATAGTGAACAAGATGGTTTGAAGGGTCAAGTTTCGGACCCCCCAAATAGCCACCTTACCCTTGCTACTCTCTGCCTCGGGCACACAATAGAAGCGACAACACTCGCTCATGGGGAGCGCACCGCCTCTGCCTCCGGTCAAAGTAGCGTGGTACCCACGTCGTGACAACCCTGTGAGGAAATAGATATCCTCGATATATAAAGTTAATGTATAGACTCTAACATGAAACAACTGTTGGTCCACGTCCCACATGTGGACCAGGTATTCCAACAATCTAAGTTGGGCCCTCATGCCCGGAATCCTGAAGATTTTCAAAAGCCCACGATCTCGGAGAGAAGCAACTGTACCTGGGTCATTCCTGGCAATGGCATCCTCTTCCTCGTGCTCTCTTTCTTTCCACTCTAGCATTGTGTTGATCAAACACCTGCACAAGAGCCATAAGAAAGGTGTCAGCAACTTGATTCAAACTTTGGCATGATTTTCATTGAGCATTTTTCAACTTGCATTTTCATTTCCCGACCCTCACAGCTGAGCTTTGGGTACAGTGTGAGGTTCTCGCAAGTTCCCTTAAGGCCACCTGCGAGAATCCTTGATTCTCGCAGGCCCCGTGAAGCCCACCTGTGAGAACGCTGGAACACATGTTGTAGCCCCAAAATAGATCTAAAACCCTGAAAAATGTCCATGAAAACAAAAACTAAACCATGAAAAATTTGAAGGATCGAGAGCTTACCTCGTCAGCTGAGACGGTTTGCCAAATGGTCGCTTGTGCCTCCTGGAATCAAGCAAAGAAATTCAAGGGAAAATGAGGTATTTTGGGTAAGTTTCTTGGCAAAATCACAATGAATGGGTAAAAAGCCCCTTTTACCCCTATTTATTCATTTTTTTATTATTATTTTTTTTGTTGATTTTTGCTTATGAAAACCTAATGCCCTAATGGTCTTGTGAGTATGGTCCTTTGCAGATGTCGCCGCTTTGAAGTTTGAACGGAGGGTACGGGTGTTCTTTTTCTTTTTTGTGTGTGTGCAACTACTTTTTAGGGTTTTCCAGATAAAACCTCGAGCTTAGTCTGCGTTCGTTCTCGCGCTCGAAAATACATGAGAACACAATCGATTATACTTTTTGTCGTCTTTTTGTACTTTTCATGGTAACACGAAAACGACGATCACACAAGAGTATCATTTAAGCTCTTTTCACGCTCCCTAAAAACGAAAAGATGGCCGAGCGACCTTGTTTTGTTCACGCTCGCAAAAGTATTTGAATAAAACGTTTGATGGGTGATAATTTATCACTTTTCGGTCCTGTCAAACTATTTTACGAAAAAGGAACTGAGAGAGTCCTCTTTAAGTGTTTTTCAGATTATCAAAATATGAAAAACCACAGAGTTTTCCATCCATGGACTCGTTAAACAAACATCGAAAGACCTGCAATGGGACTGAGCCAATCCTTCCTAGGGTTCGTTAAATATACTCTGAGGGACTCGTCCGAAGGATGAGCTTATATCAACAAGTATATGTTATCCTCCTCAAGCTTGCGTAAAAATAAAGAGGTATTCGCCATAAATGGTGGTGGGAAATTTGGGAAAGGGACATGTTTTTATCTTCATATTAATGGCAGTAAGCGTCACTCTTGAACATGACACCCCCTATTTGTCATTTAAATCTGGGTTGAGAAATCCATTTGTCTCTCATTCGACTTGCTACAAGGTCACGTCTTGGGTCATCTTTGAGTCATTGTTGCCAAGTCCTTCGTCGTGTCGTTCATATGTTCAAGGGAAGTTCACACAAACCTTTTATTGAGTCGGCGATCTGCAGTTGTCCATTCTTACGATGACGGCCTTCCCCGTGTCCGCTTCAACTTTCATCCATACTCTGTTTCACCCTCTAAATCTATTACTTATTTCATGTCATTGGTGGGGGATACATCAAGGCCCTCCTGTGACGAGTCTTATTCCGTCGACTCCAACTCGTTATCCATAAATAAGACTTAGAAATCATTCAATACCTTGGAACCTGCATGCCTTAATGGCAGGTCTCCTCGCTGTCGTCAGGCGTTCACATCATTGATCCTTGATCGAGAGATTCTGCCGAGTGCTCGACTTAAACTCATGTATTCGCATTCATTCAGATTGTACTTTGGTACCTTGGGAGTCATTGACATCAATAGTGATTTCCCTTGCACTTGTTAACGATTTCCATTAATGATCGGTAATCAAGTGGTTTCTACCATGTTCAACTTCAACACATGTAATCGCATGGTTAAATTAGTACTTCCAAGTGACGGGATTGAAGACCCTGGGTCTTATCTATTTCTGGCCCAGGTTGCGATGGAGTATGTATGATTTGTATTGGAACATAGATCCAATTTGTATGTCATGTGGCTATGTCATCTCAAGCTCAAGCAATTTTCACACAGATCCACAATGTATTCCTGGTGGCTATGTAACATTTTGACGCCATGGATCCACGGCGTATGATTGGTGGCCATGACCTACGCTTATGATTTCATTCATTTGTGGTCTGAGCATGGGGATGCCTACCTCAGAACTAGTATTTTATTTTGCAGATGCTTGGTTGTTTGCAAGTTTTTTATTAGGTGTGCTCCTGGTCTCTGAAACACACACACGCGTTTTACAAAGTATTTTTGTTGTCACAAGTTCCAGCCTCATACTTTGGGGGGCATTCTGTTACACATGGTTTTGGTCACTCTAGTGATCTCTCTACAATTATGTATTCAAGCTCCAAACAAGGACTTTTTGCCTGAGAAAAATGACTATTGTCTTCTTCCAAAAACACATTTTTAAAGTGAGTTCGCAGGCTGCCTATGTATTAGGGTGCGAGAATGCTTGATTCTCGCGGGCTACCCACACTTAGGGTGCGAACTGTTCGCAGGCTGCTCCATAGATAGGGTGAGAATTGTTCGCAGGCTGCTCCATAGACAAGGTGCAAACCAGTTTCTAAGCTTGGAAAAAAGAAGAAGTCTCGAGGGTTCTAGAAGGGGATCTTTTAAAAAATGAGTTGGCATTCATATGGTTGGCATCCTACTCACTTCTCAGATTTGGTGGGATCATCCTCATCCATGTAACCATCTCTCCTTCTCCTATATATTGAAAGGTTTCTCATGGAAAAGGTTAAGCAAGATTGAATGAAGAATTGGTGAAAGGATTATGCGAGGAACTTTGCTTGGATAGAAGCTTTAAGCCCCCACTTGGCCTATCAAGCTGTGTTAGATCTTCTTTATACGATTGTAGAACAAGTGTGTGTGTTGGAACCAAGGGCCACCGAAAGGAAGCTTACGACATCAAGGCGATCAGGTTCTAATCTTCTACTTTCATTTAATATGATACAGAGGCATGTCCCTTTCCCATAAAACCGCTATTGTTTTGTTGCGTAACTCCTTGATCATATGCATAGGTTGACTTTGAATATACTTTGTTATCTTCACTTTGGTTGGCTTGTGTTGTCCTGGACCTGATTTACAGACCTTCTCGCACTGCACCCTTTAGTATCCTATGAGAATCACCTGAGTTCGTGCCATGGTGTTCAGTCGAGTGCAAACCCCTCGCAGTCAACCTATGTCCAGCCTACGACAATCCTTGATTATCGCACTATAATACACTGCCAGCCTATGAACCCACTTGCAAAAAATTTCGTTTAAGTATTTTGTGTACTTAGATACCCAGATTTGTGTGTGTGTCTAGGAAGAACTTCTCTCGCCATTGATTGGATGTTTCTTAGCTTCAAATCTCGTGAATGATCAGCTTTCAGAAATCGAAATTTCTCCTTGCTCATTTTGTCTCGATTTTTACCTCGTGACCTTTTTCTTCAAACAAGGGTATAATCTTCGATCTTAGTATCTGAGTGTTTGTTTGGTCAGGATCCTATGATTGGTTTAAAAGTTGAGATTAAGTGTCTTTTTCAATTGTTTATTACTTGGAAATTTGTTATGCTTGTGCATTTGAAGAAGCTAGTTTTGTCAATCTGTCATTTTTTGTCTTCATTGAAAGATCCATTTGGGGTGTTTGTTGTGCGTTGTTTTTGTTTTCGTTGATTGCTTACTTTTTTAGTTCCATCTCTGTTGTTGGTTTCTAATAAAAATTGAAAACATTTTCTTTCTTTTAAGCAACCTATTATTCGAAAATATTGGCATTTAAATATTGAAAAAGCATGAATAGAGAATTTGCATTGCTCGTGATTGTTTGATATTGCATTTTAAAGACGATCGTACATTGTAGTTCATGTTGCTCCAGAAAACTCCTCTTTCCCTCCTGTAAATAGGATTCATTGAACGAAATTTGTATCGTTCATTCCTACTTATGCATTTTTTGGGTCAGAGTCTCATACAACATTGGTTTCATCTCCTTCTCCTCTTGAGTAACAACAACCTTTAATAATATTGCACAATTTTAAAATTCAACTAGTAACTTTTTCTAGGGATCTTTTACACCAACATTAGCTAGGCTAGAGCTTTGGAACATGCAGTGAGACACACTCTCTAAATCACAAAACACACAATAGTATCTTGTGATAGGGAGTGTCAAATTCCATTTGCAACATTTTGTCTTAGGAAGCCCTTCTCACACAAGGGTCAAACTTGAGGTCGCATCGATATTGACAGAGTTACTCACCCTGCTTTGTTGATATTGATGTAGATATTTCACGTATTACGGGGGTCACTTGAAGGTATACCCACAATGATGATTGGAAGCCTCTCAAGCTGATTTCGGGCCAAATACCCTGCCCTTGTGTGTGGATCGGACAGTCGACTATCCCCCCAAGAATTATTGTTGTTGGTGGTAACCTTAGTAGCCTATATTTTAGGGTCTTACACAAGGTGACTGTGAAGGGGAAAGTCTTCACGGTACCTCGAATCGACGTTGGTCAGACTCACTCGAGGTCCTTGGAGGGTATACCCACGATTATGTGTGGGATTTTGCACCAGGGTGTAAGTCTGTTAAGAAGGTCGTCAATGTAACTTTTCCACTCTAGCCTAGCCCCTTCTTGTCTCGTCATTACGACGTTGGATTTCATCACCAACTAGTGACCTCGACGTTAGAAGGTCTTGTTTGTTTGGTTTTGCTTCCTAGGTTTTACTAGCGCGTGTTGTTTGTCTACCCAAGTAGGCCTTAGAATTTCTTTCGTAAAAATCCTAACTCGATCCCAATAAACCCTCCACGTCGTTCACGTAGAATGCAAGGCTTACCCCCAGAAAATCTGGAAGGTTCTCAACCCTTGCCTGCCAACTCACCGGAGGGATATCCTTAACAGAGTGAAGTCCAAGACGTCACCACTCCACAAGTGGAAAGAAATGACTCTCTAGAACGTTTCCAAATTTCCAATTCTCGAGAGGACTTTCGACTTCACCCCGACTCTCAGAGGTGTATTATGTGACTAAATTCTTCCAGAGAATTAGTTGTTCAGTCTTCTAGATCACCAACTAAACCTTTTCTAGGACCTGAGGGTCAAGATCCTTTTTGGGCTACTGGCCTTTTTAGGCGGGATCTCTTTGGCTCAGGAGCAGGCGTTGATATCACTATCGCACCCGAGCTACCTGAAACATCTGATCCAGACGCAGTACCTTTTACTACTGCTTACTACTTTCCTGGTACGGACACTCCGCCAACTAGCCACATCTTGACTATCCCTCTACAAACGATCCATTATACAATGGCCCCAGAAACTATGAATCCACACACCAGGATTACAACGACCAGCCAAGACCCCATTGGCACACCGCTTTCGCCTAGATTCACCCCGACCCTTCCACCTGGATATCATGCATTGAATGCTTATATCCTTGCTCCTGCACAGATGACGTCTAGGACTTCTGGTGGTCCCACTCCTTCTGGGCACCCCCCTCTCGATTTCATTCGGACACTTCCTCCACTCCCTTTCATAGGACCTCTTCCATCCTCTATCGGAGGTACTGATCCTAGTGGCACCTTTCTATCATTCACATTTTCTTACCAGATTCCTGTTGGTGGGCAATTTCACCAAGGAGGCCAATCCCAAACCCCTTTTGCAGGACAAATCCCAATTGGGACTCAACCCCCGATTGCAGGGCAACCCCCACCGACCCCATCCTCTGGAAAAAACATACCTTCGTCCTTGGCCCAGTATTGCAATTATCTTTTTCAACATAATCCTTTCTCGACTATGGGGAAACCGCCTCAAGCTATCTCTGTCTTCCCCCCTAGCAAAGGCTTGTTGGATTACTAAGAGGGGGGGTGAATCAGTAATAACGTAATTATAATCCTTTTTCTTCAAATGTTATATCAATGTAGAATTATTATCCAATAATGAGCAGTAATAAACAATCACACACATGCACAGTACACCAGTGTTTTACGTGGAAACCCAAATCAGGAGAAAACCACAGAATGCTTTTTCTTATATGTCTTGAAGAATTACATTCATTGGAAGCACCAACTTCCTTTGTTTTTCGGCTGCAACTAGAAGGAGGCTCCAACCTCCTAGTTTCTCAGGATACAACCTGATCGAAGCTCCAACTCCCCAAATCTCTTGCTACAACCAGAAGGAGGCTACAACCCCCAATGTTCTCCGGCTACAACCGGAAGGTGGCTACAACCACCTATCCTTGCCCCGTCCTGCCACCCTGAAGTAGAAGTAGAATGATGGAACCACTGTCACACTATCACTGTGAGATATACCACTGTAAAC
>ML791178.1:112511-131015 GCA_009831015.1 Picea engelmannii
TGTAATAAAGGTCAATATTAATAAGGCCTTTCAATAAAATAGAATAAGGCGGATGTAAGAAGACCTAATAGAATCTTCCGCTTCTAGAAGGATCTTCCTCTATATGCTTCTCTTAATAAACATATTTAGTATAAATAAGGGTCGAGGGTATGAAAACCCTAGCTTAAAGATTATTATAACAGAGCATTTCTCGACTGGAGGTTGCCCCCTCGAAGAGGCCTGTGAACATTGCTTTCTTAATCAAAGTGTTATTTCAGTTGTTGTTCTCATATTATTTTTGTGTTATTGTGGAGATTATGCTGGTTATATTACTGTTATTCTACCATTTCTAGCATTTTATTTTTGTTCTACTTATTTATGATATCTGGTATTTTCCAAGTGGTATCAGAGCACTTTCCTTGGCAGAAAATTGTGGGTATTTTTTTTCAGGGTAGAGACGTATTCCGACGTATTTAAGCCACAGAGATCTGTCATTACACGCATAAACCCGCGGTTGAGGGATTCATACACGCAGGAAATACAAGTGGTTCTTAAGCGCACATCTGTTGGCCACCCTTGTAACCCCTGTTGGTACCCCTTCGAGTGGTAGCGCATCAGATAGCACCTGTGTACGGATCGACCTAGATTTCCTAAAGCCCTCTTTAGATAAACCTATCAGTCGTCGGACTGCTATAGTATCACCGAGAACAGCACTCGAGAAGATACTCTCTAGTACTTAGGTAGTCGAGTAGTACGGCTAAGGGTACGGTCTATCATCCTTAGTTAGTGCCCTGAGATATTGGGCTGAGTACTACTGTTGGACCCCGCATGTATATCAAAGAGCTATAGCAGAGGACAAACCCTTGTTTGTAGAACCCTTGAATACCTAACCCTTGGGAAACATAAACATAAACATAAACAAATTAAATCGTCCAGATATATTGTCGTGCATCTGTGTTCGGGTTGCCAAGTAAATACACAGTTCTTTCTGGTTACGAATTTGAGGATTTCAGCACTGCAGCATTCTCCAGACAGAAGTATAACCCCGCAGCTGTAAAAAAAAAAGTCTGGAAATTTTTTCACCATTATTTGAGACCTATTCCATTAGATTCATCTCTTCTCCCTTATCACATTCATCCATATCATTTTTTTGCAAAACTTTATGACCCTGCCCACTCCCTTTTCAGTTCACCCATCCTCATGGCCCATACCCATAGCCAAGAACTGGAGTCTCGCTTCAACACCTTGCAATCTAGTCTCCTTGAGACCCAACAAGAAGTGCAACAACTCAGTGCTACTATTGCCTCCCGTGATACATCCATCAATACCACCATAAATGCATCTGTGCAGTCCGGAATGGCGGAAGTCAAACAAGAACTGACCACCCAGCTTGAATATGTCTTTGCATCACTCTGCACCAAACTCAAAATCCCTACCGATGACCCTTTTCCTAACACACATACAAAGACTGAAGGTGAAACTTCTTCTCATTCCCATACCTTTCAGCCCCATCACTTCCAACGGGACATATGCCTTCCGCGGGTGGATGTAACCAAATTTGATGGTTCGGACCCCACTGGTTGGGTCACCCAAATGGAACATTACTTCTCTCTCTACAACATTATAGATGACTTGGCCAAACTCAGGTATGGTGTTCTCCATCTAGATCAAGAACACTGGCAATGGTGGCAATGGAGAAAAACTTCACGTCAAGGGTATATTCCTTGGACCCAATTTGTGACTGAGCTTTATGAACGCTTTGACACTGACACCAACCATTTGGGTCGTCTGACAAAATTGAAACAATCAGGAATAGTAGAAGACTTCATAGCTGCATTTGAGCACCTGGCTTTTCGAACAGAGGGCGTGATTGATGCTTTCTTTCGAGAGTGTTTTATCAGTGGCCTCAAGGAGGAGATTCAGGCCCATGTCCTCATGGCTCGACCTGTGACTTGGGTGGAGGCTACTAAAAAAGCTAAAGAAGCACAAAAAATTGTTTCCTCTCAAAATCGTAAGCCTTCCTTTATTCCTCGCCCCAAACCAGTAAACCCCACTACTCCCTCCGCCCCATTAAAGATCCAAAAATTGACCAGGGTTGAAATGGCTGAATGCCAACTCAAAGGTCTTTGTTATAATTGTGATGACAAATATTTCCCAGGCCACAAATGTAAGGAACAAAAGATTTTTATGGCCATCTCTGAGGATATTCCGGAAGAGGATGTTGAAACTCCCCTTGTGCCCGAGTCACCAGAAATCATTGACATAAACCCTCCCTACGACCCTCTCGAAGTGGAACCAATCATTTCCCTCAATGCTCGCACCGGCTTCTCTACCCCCCAAACCCTCAAGTTAATCGGTTACCTCAAGCACCGAAAGGTCATCATTCTGGTTGATAGTGGCAGCACCCACAATTTTATTCATCGCCGCATTGCCCAAGATACCCATTGCTACATCCATGTTGTCAACAATTTCCAAATCATGATTTCCAATGGTGGTTCTATTAAATGTGGCAGGCGCTGTGAAAATGTGTGTCTCCAAATCGGTGACTACCACCTAAAATCCCATATGTTTTCTATTGACATCGGTGGTTGCAACATTGTGTTGGGTGCAGACTGGATAAGGACTTTGTGTCCCATTCTCATGGATTTTCAGAACTTAACCATGCAATTCGACCAAGAAGGCCACCAATATAAATTATAAGTCATCACTACTGGTTGACCTAAGGTCATCAGTTCTCATCGCATGGAAAAGCTGCTCAAAAAAGGCCATTCTGGTGTCATTTCCCAACTCCACGCCATACAAGCCACAAAAACACCTCCAGTGCCCCAAGACCTCCATGCCCTCCTTTCTAAACATCAAACAGTCTTTTCCACTCCCCAAGGACTCCCTCCTTCCCATGGTGTTCATGATCATTCCATTCCCCTTGTCCCAGGAAGCCTTCCCCCCAATATCCGTCCATATCGCCACCCCTTTGCACAAAAAAATGAAATTGAGAAAATGGTCCAGGAACTCCTTACTGCAGGCATCATCCATCCTAGTACGAGCCCTTACTCATCTCCGTTCATCATGGTACTGAAGAAACAAGGTTCTTGGAGAATGTGTCCTGACTTCCGTGCTCTCAACAAACTGACCATCAAAGACAAATTTCCCATTCCTGTCATTGATGACCTCCTAGATGAATTGAGTGGCGCCCAATTCTTTACCAAACTTGATCTTCGCTCAGGCTATCACCAGATATGTATGAAAGAGACCGACATTCCCAAGATAGCCTTTCGCACTCATGAGGGACACTATGAGTTTTTGGTCATGCCCTTTGGCTTGTGTAACGCCCCCTCCACCTTCCAGAGCCTCATGAACCATGTCTTCCGCCCTTTTCTCCGTCATTTTGTCTTAGTTTTATTTGATGATATCCTCATCTATAGAAAAACCTAGATAGACCATCTTACTCATGTGGATCAAGTTCTCTGCCTACTCTCTCAGCACCAACTTTTCTTGAAACAGTCCAAATGTGATTTTGGTGCCTTAGAAGTAGAATACTTGGGTCATCTGGTGGGAAAGGATGGCGTCAAGGTGGACCCGAAAAAGATTGAAGCTATGCAAGACTGGACGCACCCAAAGACTCTCAAAAGCTTGCGTGGATTTTTGGGCCTAATAGGGTATTATCGTAATTTTGTTAAGAACTACGGAAAGATTGCAACACCTCTCACGGCTCTCCTCAAAAAGAACTCTTTCACTTGGACTCCAGTCGCTGCTCAAGCTTTTCAAACCTTGAAGACGGCCATGTGCACCACTGTGATTCTGGCCCTTCCCGATTTCACAAAGACCTTTGTGTTGGAATGTGACGCCTCCGGGAAAGGAATCGGCATTGTCCTTATGCAAGAGGGTCGACCTTTGGCCTTCACCAGCAAGCAACTATCTGAAAGGAATCTGGGCAAACCCATTTATGAAAAGGAACTGTTGGCGATTATGCATGCCATTGAGCTATGGCATCCTTATCTCTTGGGGCGACGCTTCCAAATTAAGACCGACCATCAAAGCCTCAAGTACTTTCTAGAACAACGCATTTCCTCCTAGGAGCAACAAAAATGGGTGACCAAGCTCTTTGGATATGATTATGAGATCATTTACAAGAAGGGAAAAGACAATGTCGTGGCAGATGCACTGTCCTAGAAATATGAAGACGAAGGATCCCTTTTTTCTCTTTCCTTCATTGTACCCGATTGGCTCCAAGCTGTGCGCCAGGAATGGCTTCAAGATCCCAAAAGTTCGCATTTGATCTAGAAACTGCAGAACAAGGCCCCGGATCCCCCAAGGTACTCCTGGCTTCAGGATGAGCTTCAATACAAAGGCCACTTGTATTTAAGTAAACAATCCAAGCTCAAATCCACGGTACTTTCTAAGCTTCATGCTACACCCACAGCAGGGCACTCGGGCTTCACCAAAACATATGACCAGGTCAAACGTTCTTTTTTCTGGGATGGTATGAAATAGGACATCCGTAAGTTTGTCACTGAATGTGAGGTGTGTCAACGCAACAAGGGAGAAACAGTCAAATCTCCGGGCACCCTCCAACCGCTTCCAATTCCCCCTTCCATTTGGAAGGATATCTCTATGGACTTTATTACAGGCTTACCCAAATCGAGGAATAAATCAGTCATAATGTTGGTGGTGGATTGCCTTTCCAAGTATGCTCATTTTTGCGCTCTTCACCACCCATTTACTGCATCCACGGTGGCTCAAATTTTCATGGACCATGTCTTCAAGCTTCATGGCATGCCGCACTCTATTGTTTCTAATCGTGACCCAACTTTCACAAGCAATTTTTGGCAAGAACTGTTTAAGCTACAAGGCACACAATTGCATCTCATCTCAGCTTATCATCCCCAGACGGATGGTCAAACGGAAGTTGTCAACAAGTGTTTAGAAACATATCTGAGGTGCTTTACCTCTGAAAAACAACACCAGTGGGCTCAATGGTTACCCCTAGATGAATGGTGGTACAACACTACATACCATACAGCCACTCGCATGACTCCTTTTGAAGCAGTTTATGGACAGAAGCCACCTTCAGTTCTCTCATACTTACCGGGTACCTCGAAGGTCTAGGCAGTTGACCAAACACTTACAGTCTGAGAGGATATCCTTCATACACTTAAAGAGAACTTTGTCATGGCACAGAACCGAATGAAGCAGCAAGCAGATCAAGGTCGCTCTAAACGTCAATTTGCAGAAGGGGATCAGGTGTTTCTGAGACTGCAACCATATAAGCAAACTTCCCTCAAGGCTGAGCGTTGTCAGAAGATAGCGCCCAAATTTTATGGCCCTTACATAGTTCTCAAGCGTGTGGGACAAGTCGCATATCAGTTAGCTCTACCCAGTCAGTTGAAGCTACATCCTGTATTTCATGTTTCATGCTTGAAGAAGGTGATTGGAACCAGGTGCCAAATTCAAACCAACCTTCCAGAGTTGGCTGAAGAAGGATCCATTTGGCTACAGCCAGAAGCAGTTTTGGACCAGCGTGAGCATCACCTGCGTTAGAGAACCATCAAGGAAGTGCTAGTACAGTGGAAAGATATGACTCCAGCAGATGCCACTTGGGAACCAGCTACCATTCTGCAGCAGTTTCCACATCTCAAGCCTTGAGGACAAGGTTGTTTTTAAGGGGGCGGACATGTTAAGGTCCTAACCCGCACATAGGTATATCAATGTATTCGGATGTAATAAGGGTCAATATTAATAAGGCCTTTCAATAAAATAGAATAAGGCGGATGTAAGAAGACCTAATAGAAGCTTCTGCTTCTAGAAGGATCTTCCTCTAGATGCTTCTCTTAATAAACATATTTAGTATAAATAAGGGTCGAGGGTATGAAAACCCTAGCTTGAAGATTATTGTAACATAGCGCTACTCGACTGGAGGTTTCCCCCTCAAAGAGGCCTGTGAACATTGCTTTATGAATCAAAGTGTTATTTCAGTTGTTGTTCTCATATTATTTATGTGTTATTGTGGAGATTATGCTGGTTATATTACTGTTATTCTGCCATTTCTAGCATTTTATTTATGTTCTGCTTATTTATGATATTTGGTATCTTGCACCGATCCACTATGAAACGGGAATCGAGATCTTGAGTTCTTTCAAACAAAGCAAAGCCACTCATATCTTTGATCACATTCATGAGTGGCATTGGAGACGACGTCTCATCAAACTCGAACTTCTCGATCAGTTGCTGGTAGAATGGTTCACGAAATCATTCGTGAATGACATCGCTTGTGACATCGCCATGGGTGGAGTTGTCACAGAGGAGTAGGCAATCAGTCGTGCCCAATACCTCAACCTCATTTACTCACAAATAGGTACTCTTTACGACCTGCTTCCCGATGCACCTCGTTCTTCTACTTCTACTACTTCAACCACTCCCGCTGCTTCTCATGCGGCTAACGGTGTGATTGGCACCTTCCATGCCCAACCTCATTCCGTCCAGGCTTCTGGAAACAACCCCAAATCTATTTCTTATAATGTTCAAAATGCTCTGTCTCCTACCCCTCCCACCGGCAAGACTTTTGAGGTGAATTATGTTCAATCTACCCCCGCTGGCAGAAATAAATCCAAAAGAGGAAAGGGTAAGACCAAGGAGGACAAAAATACTCCACAAATTGAGAAAACCAAAACACCCCCTGTTGATGATAGGGATAAGCGCAAACCCTGATACCCCTTTCTTATCTGTGGTGATGATCACTACACAAAGGATTGTCCACGACGAACCGAGGTTACTAAGTTCCTTCAAGGGACCACGAAACCCCCCACTCTGGTTGTATTGTCACAACCCTTCCCCTCTCAACAACAGGCCCAATTGGTCATTCATGACCAACCTTCCCCCTCCAATACATCCTATGTATTAATGTGTACCGGTGATTCAAAGAAGAATGACATCACACTTACCACTCGAGCAAAAGATTATTCTTCCTCCAAAGAGAAGGTTGATACGATATTGCCTTCATCGGTCCAACCATCTCCTATGACCCCACCTACCAACGGTCCTCTTCATCTTGAACAACCGAGCCTAGATACAGTTATTCTCCCTCCCACAAAGGGTGTTGTTTGAAAATCAACTTTCAATCCTCATGCTCGTGCTGCCCAAAACTACAGCATCGTCGAAGATCTGGCCCAAGCATCGTCCGCAATGTTAGCCCTCGAAGTCCTTCAAAGTTGTCCTATACAACGCAAGGCACTATTGAAATATATTGGTGGAATCAACCCCACGTATAGGAATTTAATAATTTTTGACTTGAAAGATCACATTCCAAGGTTACCCCCTCAACTCGCATTCCAAATACAAGTTATTGTCTCCGACAAGAACATTTGTAGAACTGTTATCGACGAGGGTGCCTCGACGTGTGTCATGTCTATTACCTATGGGAAAACCATTGGCTCTCCTCCTTTGACCGAATCCCACAACACACTCAAAGCCTTCAATGGCTCTGGTTTCAAGCCTTTTGGTGGTCTCACTTCATTGCCTATTACGTTAGAAGGCAAAATGGTCCAAGTCAAAGTGGAAGTCTTTGACGCTCCTCTCGATTACAACCTTCTACTTGGCCATAGCTGGATTGATTCCATGCGTGCAATTGTGTCGACTCTTTTTCATGTCGTGTGTTTCCCACATCAAGGAAAAGTCGTTACCGTCGACCAATTGGCCTTCTTTCACTCTGACGCACGTACCGGCAACGTACTGTTCATTTCAAAAACTCCCCCTGGATATGAGAACGTCAGTGTGGGTTTTCTTAAAGACTCCTCTTTGACGGGCACTTTCCCCATCCCACCACCCAATGTTCCACATCCATTTTTCACCTTCATCAACATGATCTACACCTCTACTCACGGAACCCCTGCGTCTCACGACCCATGGATGGTCCCCAACCCCGACGATCATCTTCGTTATGGCGACGAAATGCCTTTAAGTCCGGTCGAATCCGCTTATCAAGCCCTTCAATCGGCAACCCTTTCTACCTCCTCTCTTGATGATTCATCTCCAGATCCTTTCCGCATTATTTTTCCCACGAATGAGATGATTATGTCCGTCATGTCCATGGAAGACATCCCCTGGAACGATGGACATCATCGTTCCATCCTCTTCCTGGAACAACACATTATTGAGAGTTACCAATGACTCTCGACCCCCTCGATTGTCATCGTCATTTATATCGTTCCCGAGCCTACACACGATGTGCTTTACAAAGGGAACTTAAGCAATATCTCACCCACCATTCCCCTCGACATATCCATAAAACCTGGAATTGTCGAAAATGTGCATATCGGAGCTTCGTGTTCCCATGACGAAGTTGTCACCTACAAGTCTCTTTTCCAACAATTTTGTGACGTCTTCACCTGGAGCTACGAAGAAATGCCAGGTATTGACCCCGCCATTGTGATACATGAGATTAAGACATACCCAGACGCTAAACCCGTCCGACAACACCTTCATCCAGTCCACCCACGTAAAGCAGCCACTATCAAGCTTGAAGTCGAGAAACTTCTCAAAGCAGGCTTTATTTACCCTGTGGCTCTAACTGACTGGGTTTCCAATATTGTTCTGATTGACAAGAAACAAGGCACCATCCGCATGTGCATTGATTATAGGGATATTAACAAATCGTATCCTAAAGACAATTTTCCTACCCACTTCGTCGACCAGATCGTCGACGATTGTGCTGGAAGTGAGATCTTCTCCCTGATGGATGGTTTCTCTGGATATAATCAAATCAATATCATTCTCGCGGACCAACACAAGACTGCCTTTATTTGTCCTTGGGGCACGTTTTCTTACCAGAAACTTCCATTCGGTTTAAAGAATGTCGACGCCACTTTTTAGCGTGCCATGTCTTACGCTTTCGGGCTAAGGAGACTAAACCTAGAAAAAGGTTGTGAGTCCATAATTAAGCTCTTTTCAGACTCCTTAAAATTGAAAAGATATTTGAGTGATCTTGTCTTTGTCACACTCATTAAAATGGTTTTGAAAAGACGTATTTTTGGTGCAAGTTTAACCCTTTTTTCGAGCCGATTGGACTAACTACAAAAAAGGTACTCCCTGGATTCTTCTTTTTGTGTTTTTTTAGACTCTCTAAAAGTGAAAAAGCCACCGAGATTTCCTTCTCTCGGCTCGAAAAAATTTGCATGGAAGGAGTCTTGATGTGTCATTCTTAATCGCATTGTGGGTCTCATATTTGTGTCTTTGTCCTAATGTCGGCTCCATGTTGATCTCAATTGAACCTTTGAATCATTCCTTGTACTCAAGCCTTGTAGCACTTGTTACCCTTGCAATCTGACACCTTGACCCATGGAGGAATTTTCCCCTAGTGTCCTTGTCCTGCACATCTCTCCTTGCCATAAGAATTAGTATGTTCCATGTGCTTAGAACTAGTTTTATTTCTTGCGACATGCGTTCCTCCTTTTTAACGTACCATTCTTTTATTCTTTTTTAAGCTCGTTTAAAAATTGAAAAAGACAAAAAAAATCAAATATTCCAAAAAGAGGGGACGAGAAATATACATTTTTTTTTCGGCAGAAAAGAAGCCACCCTTGGACAAAGAACATACTTTCATTTGTTCGTCAAGCATTGGGATCTAGTATAACCTTAGGAAGTTGTTCTCACTACATAGAGTTGTGTCCTCCTCTGTTCGGTTACTCTTCCGAACATATGGAGAGTTTGTGGTGCCTCCTACATCACAGACTTATGTCAATGTTATGCTACCTGAGTCTGATCATCTTTCATGCTTTTGTCCAAGGGAAGTTTTACCCAACCTGAGTCGGCCTTTCTTAAGTTTTGTCTCTTGACTTTCATGAGTCGGCCATCTCGAGAGTCCAGTCAAGTCCAAATTAAAAATCGACGAAGTTTTCTACCTGACCATCGAGATCCTCTAGTATTTTCCCGACGGTCTGTCGAAGACCTCAGAGTAGTGAGTATTACACTCTCTTTTTAATCCTACCTGAGTTTTGAAGATCTTGAATTTGTTGCTCGAGCTATGAATTTCTCATCTCCAGTTGTAGGTGTCACTAGCTTCTTGAAGATACATATTGTACTTGTACATATTTGACTAAATTTGATATGTAGATCCGTTGTGTATTAATCGCGGCTACACTTTATATAGTTCTACGACATGGATTGTCAGTGTATTTGATTGGTAGCCATGATTTAGTTCATCCTGAGCATGGGTATTCTCACCTTGGAGAGATAATTGTTGTTTTGCAGATGGAACCTTCCGAACTCTAGTCCCGAGCTCACTCTACTTTGTGCATTCTCATTGGTAAAGATATTGTAATGTATTTCGGCCATCAATTTCTCTTCTGACTTCATACATTAGGGGGAATATATTATAGCCCTAAAATTCCCTACTCATGCATACATGGCATTGACCTTCCTACTTGCATAATTTGTCAATTTACTATTGAGTAACTCTATCTAAAAAACCATTTTTTTGAGCATGTACGTGCCTTGTTGCACTACTGCCCACGTACATACGCTTGTTGCATGCTAGTCACCCCACGTACATACACTAGATGCATATTAAACAGCCCACGTATACCTCCAAAAGATGCAAAAATTAAAAAGTTGCAAGGAATTCGGTGGAATTTACGGGTTATTGGAAGTTTCCCAACCAATTCACCTGCTATAGCCCATCCCCCAACTGAATAACTATCCTTTTGTCATATAAAATGAGGTCTTGGGGTCTCATTCCACAATAAATCATTAGAACGGTGAAACTTTGCTCAAATCCTTTTCCTTCCTTGCCCAAGTATTTTCACCCTTTCTTGAGTTCCTTCCTCGGCATTCCCACTCTAGCCCCTTTTATCCCATGCAATCTTATCCCTTCCCTTGAAGAAGATCAAGGTGATTGTGAGAGAAGGTACTTGAAGGTGCACTTGGAGCATTGTCAAGAGGAGCTCGGACTAGGTTCGTGGAGCGTCGGCCTACAAAGGTTCTAATCTTCAATCTTTGAATACTGAATAAAAGAATCTCATTTTCCCTGTCCCAAATGATGGTTTTATGTATTTTATTTTATTTATACATAAAAATTGATATCTAACCCTAATTTATGAATATAAATAGTGTGCATGTAGCCCATTTTTCCTAGTTGTGGATGCAGGTCAACTTTGGGAGGAGACTTGCAGCCTCGGGAGATTCAAAGCTTGAGGAGGTCAGCACTAAACGTTGGATTAAAGGTACAGTTTCTGACTATCTCTTTCATTGCTTTATGTTCATTTATTTTGGAATGTTTGGGGTAGTGTAGAAATTATATTGACTTTTAAGGAGTCATTTCTCTGTCTATACTTAGAACCCTGGTATAGTTATCAGGGGATTTTCCCGCTAGCAGGAATCGGCTATCCCAATATGAGATAATGGTTTTTGGGATCCCAAAGTGTACCCACACTTGTTCAAAGAAGGGCTTGGAAGTGGCCTCCGTTGTGATTCTCTTCTTGCAGGCATCCAAAATCACCATCTTGGAAAAGCGATCAACAACCACAAAAACACAATTATTTCCCTGCTTGGTGGATGGAAGGCCCAACATGTAGTCCATTGAGATGGATTCCCAAGGCCTGTCAGGAGTAGGAAGAGGAGTGTACAGGCCTTGTTTCTTAGTGGTCGATTTGGAAATAGTGCAGGTGGTATAAGGTCGGATATACTTGATGACATCATGTCAAAGTTTTGTCTAGTATAATTGTCATTGCAGCACTGACACTGTCATTTCCACGCCGAAGTGTCATGCCAATTGACTGTACTGGGATTCCTAAATAAGTTTCACTCACTCGCTTGATGGAACACAAAGATGGCCTAGATGGCACAACAGCCCATCCTAAAGATGGAAATTTAGTGACAGTTGTGTTTGTGCCCAACATCTGGTAGGTGTTAGCGAAGTCAGGATCTGTCTCATAGAGTTGGGGCCATACGGAGGTGTCGTGGCCACAAGATTCTAGCACTTTGGTGAGTGTCGCGACTGGAGATCAGCTGAGGAAATCAATGACTCGGTTGGTACTTCATGTTTTATACTTGATGTTGAGGTGGAACTTCTACAAATATGTGAACCACTTTTGATGGAATTCATTGTGTAGTTTGTCTTTTTTCTGCATGAACTGCAACACCTTATGATCAGTGTGGATGATTGTATCCTTCTCGAGAATGAAATGCCTCTACTCGTGACAATATTGCACAATGGAGTACATTTCTTTGTCGTAAGTAGGGTACTTACGAATAATATATGATAGTGTCTCACTATGATAGGCCACGGGGTGGTCGTGCTGAGTGAAGACTGTGCCCACAACATAGTCTGAAGCATTTGTCTTGATCTCAAAGGGTTGTTGCAGGTTAGGTAATGAAAGCACTAGCGATGAGCACAAGCGCTACTTCATATCATCAAAATCTTGTTGTTGGGAAAATCCCCACACAAATTTGACCTTACCACCACCCCTGGTGACTTGGATGAGAGCCCATGCAATATGGGAGAATCCCAACATGAACCTGTGATATAAATTGGAAAGTCCTAAGAATATTTGAAGCTTAGTGAGTGTGGTTGGGGTTGGATAATCACAGATGACTTGGATCTTAGCTGGATCCACATGCACACCATGTGCATCAACAATGTAGCCTAGGTACTGGACCTTGTTCATGCCGAAGGAATATTTTTTCAAGTTGGCATATAGCTTGTGTTGTCGCAGAGCGTGCAAAACATGTTGAATATGTTGTAAGTGTTTCATCCAAGTCTTGTTGTATATAAGGATGTCATCCAAATATACCACTACAAAAGAGTTAGTGAAAGGCTGCAAGATATCATCCATCATCCTCATGAAACTTGTTGGGGCATTTGTCAAACCAAAGGGCATGACCATCCATTCAAAAAGACCTTCTTTTGACTTGAAGGCATTTTTCCATACATTTGTCTTCTCTATTGGGACCTTATGGTAGCCATACTTCAGATCAATCTTACTGAAGTATTTGGCCCCCTTGATATGATCAAGGAGATTGTCGATTCGAGGAATCGGGTACTGGTTCCTAAATGTGATTTTGTTTAGGGCTCGGTAATCAATGCGGAATCACCAGGTCTCATATTTCTTCTGTGCCAATGCGATTGGGCTTCCACAGGGTGATGAGATGGGTCGGATGTGCCCCTTGTAGAGTAGTTCTTCGATTTGATGTTGGATATCCTCATTTTCTAATAGAGAGCGGTGATAGACTGGCCCATTGGGTAGCGGTGCATCGCACGTCAGATCGTTGGAATGATTGACCTGATAGTGCATAGGTACCCCAGTAGGTAATGAGAAGATTTCTTTGTATTCTTCCACGACCTTATCCACTTGCTTATGTTGTGTGGAGAGGTCAGTGGCAGAAGCCGTGGATGTGGCTGCAACCTTTCGCTCTTTCTGAGAGTGAATCACAAAGAAGACAAACTTCCCAGTCTGAGAAATGACCTTTCTGCATTGCTTGGAAGATATCAAGGAAATAACACTAGGTGGGACTACCTCAAGTATCATGTACAATTTCATGTTCAAAGTAATAATAAAACCGTGAGGCCTAGACTCATATACAGCATGACGTTTCCATAAATAAGGTTGACCCAAAAGAACATCACAAAATTCAAGGGTTGCAACATCACACAATACCTCATATTTGAATGGCTTGATGTCATACGACAAGTGACACTATTGACTGACACGAAGATTACTTCCTTGGTGTAGCCATCTAATGGTGTAGGGTTGCGGGTGTGGCGTTCTAGGCAGGGCTAGCCACTTGATGACCTCTGTTGAGATGAGGTTCTTCTAGCTACCGCTATTAACGATGAAGTGCAGTGGAGTGTCTTTCACCCACATCTATGAATGAAATAGGCGCATGCCTTCCTATGGATCCTCAGGTTCACCGGGATGGATCTTGGTGGTAGCAACGGTGGCACTGGGTTCCACATAAATGATCTATCTCCCCTTTTCTGGTTCTGACTCAGATTCGGAGCCTGCATATGATTCAAAGGCTTTCACCTCAACCACTAATGACTGCTTTGAGTGGCAATCAATAGTGTTATGCCAGGGGCTCTTATGGAATTTTGACCACTTCCCGATATCCTTCTTTGTCTTTCCATTGTCCTTATTTTCTTGTGGCTTGGAATGGTTGTCTTGAGGTTGCCCATATTTTCTCTATCCTTTGTTCTGCGGGTTGGGGATACCCTTTGCCTGCTTTTGTTGTGAGGGGTTCCCAGACCCAAATTGTCATGTCTTTTGTTTAATCTTCTACTCGATTTTGACGGCATATCGATAGTCCACACCCAAGGATGAGATGTCCAAAAAATCCATTTATGTCTGGATGTATCTATGTAGACCACTGCGTTACTCGAGCACCAGATGTCGCTCAGAATATTTGATACCCAACTTGGTGTGCAAGGTATGAAAGACATTGGTGAACTATGGCACTGTTTAATCTCTTTTATGTCGTAGTGCGGTACATCTTGTATACAAGTCATCATAACTTCCAACAAGGTAGTATTGTTCCTTAATAGAATCCCTTAAGGAACCCCAAGTGGGTGCAATTGCAAATAATGTGGATCCCTCTATTTCCTTTTTCTCATGGAAAGTCTCCCACCAATCTTTGACATGGGGGACGACCTTGAGATTTTCTCTATTGAAAAAGTTATGGACAAAAAAATACCCTTCTAGAAGGTTTAACCATTTATCTACGCTGTCTGCATATACTTTCCCCTCGAATATAGGATTATCAAAATTGATATGTACCTTGAAGGGGGCGACGCCTCTGCTTGATGTGGATGCATCGCTTGTTGGATGTCGTCAAAGGATTTGTGCAAAGTTGTCCATCATCTCGTTCCTCTATCACTTGAGGGATTCCTCGAGCAACATTTTGAAAGGATATCCTGTCTCATTGTCTTTATTTTCACCATCCATGAACGGTTTCTTGGGTGTGAGAGAGCATTTTTCCTCAAGAGAAACAAGCTCGAGACCCAACTCTCTATACATTGACCATGTTGGGCACATGCACTAAAAAACGACAAGGAGCAGACCGCTCTAATACCACTGATCTGGATTTATGAACAAAACGAAATGAAAACACGGAATTATAATATTAACACAGAGGAACAATGAATAATAACATAGATACAGTAAAAATTGACTTCTATTAAATAAAAAATATGTTGAAACTGTAAAATGCAGACTGAAAATAAGATTTTTAGAATGGTGGCAGCTTATCTCTGAGAAGAGATGTGACAGCTACACTCATTTGCCAGAAGATGAGTACAATGAGGCTCTGAAGGCCTTTTTACAATAAACATGAATGCCAAAACCCTAGACATCCAAAAACCTAAACCTGGGAGATGAAGCGCCAAAAGTCATGTGGACCCCGTTGGGGTAAGTTAGTACATCAACTTCTTGGGGTCGTAACTTTTTCATACGATCTATGTTTAGGGCGCATGATATCTCATTGGAAAGGTATTGACGAGGAGATTCATTTCATGTGATAAATAAAATACTTTAGCTATCATTTAGGTTTCTAATCGTGAAAAAACGTCGTTTAGGCCCTCAAAATGGCCCCATAAGTTTGGGACCCAAAAAACTGCTAAAAATAGTAAGTTGCCCAAAACATTGTTTTGATCCAGTTGGAATAGGTGGGTGGCCACTGAGATCCTCCTAAATCAAATTCACTATTATGGATTTTGGCCATTTAGGAGATGTGAAGGTTATGCCCTTCATAGACTAGTCATGCAAACTTGGAATCAAGAACATGATAGATTGTTGGAAAACTTATATTGATCCCTATAGGGTGATACCACTATATTTTCCACACAATAAATATATTTTATTTCTTGTGGAATACCATGTTCATACGGGACCCTCTTAGTGACCAGCGAAAGGGGCCAACGTTGAATGTTTTGCAAACTGAGTGCTCAATTCATGAAATCTGAACTGAGCGTCCTTGACATAGGGAATTATGATATGGGATGGTTTCAAAACTCAAAAATAATCCCAGGACGGCCTCCCTTAGGGGAAAAAGGACATGGTTATGGGACAAGCTAGACAAGGTCGGAATGAGCCTACTCGGGCATCGTCAAGTTGATGTTTATGGACATAAGGATATTGATGATTGTTATGAATATGTACAATAAGTGATAGTGGGCTAGGGAAAACTATGAATTTGAAATCCATTCAGCCCTAATATCCCTCATATATATATTGGATGAACTGACCAAATTGAACCTTAACACCCTGTAACTGACTTGAACTGATATCAAGTGACTTGAAATTGTTTCCTAATACTCTTCTAGTGTATGATAAGTCAATGTGTGCTCAAATGAAACCTATGAATGTGACTCATTGATACTCTTTAATGGGAAAGGGACATAGTAACTATGACTCCTGCCACTATCTTTGACTGGAACCGGAGGATAATGGGCTAAGAGAAAACCTCAAGACAACTCATGAAGAAATGAAAGTGATAACATCGTGTTGAGCCCAAAGTAGATTTTTCCACTTATTTACAAGGCTCCATGGCTATTGGTCAGTAAATATCAATGCTAGAAACTCGAAGGATTCTCAATTGTGGATAGTTCTTTCACAACTACCATCATTCCCATGCACACATGCATCAATTTATTGTTGGAATAACCAGTAAATACCTACAACCAACTAGAGATGGCTCTCTACCTCCGTAAATTTGCGTCCATGCCCAAAACAAGAACAAGAGAAAGAAGGAATGAATGAAGAACAATTCGAAAAATGATTGAGGAACCTCCATTGACCAAAAAACATGGTTTATATAATTACTTGTAATAATGCACCACATGGCCTCCCAAAGAAGCTCATGTAACCACTTTTCCCAACTAATTCCAAGATGGATGAATAAAATAAAATATAATAATAATTGGCTTAGCCCCTTTAGCCCCCTCTCTCATGGATTCATAGCCCTTATAAATCTTTCTATATCCCTCTTGCAGCCAGTGATGCATTTTTATTATTATATTCAAAGTATTGCATTGCTAGGCTCTCTAGATTTTCAACAAATAAAAAAAATACATTATTAATTCGGGGACTCAAAACTAAGTTATTGCATTCCCCCCCTCCCCCCCTTATTTTGGCACTGTCTTTAGTGCATATCACCATGCAGGTGTACATATATATACAATTTTTTTATCAAAAATTCAAAAACAGTTGTGGGTATGTCTCTTGCATTATATCTTCCAACTCCCATGTCGCTTCTTCAAGGTTGTAGCATGTCCACTGGATCTTTACCTACCCTATGGCTTTGTTTCAGAGCACCATGACCTTCCTTTCCAATATACGCATTGGTTGTACCCGAAAGTCTTATGTTGGCTCCACCTGAATTAAAGTCTAATCAATGACATGGTTAGGATCATGCACATACTTTTCAACAAAGACACATGAAATACATTATGCACATTCATGGAAGCAGGTAATGCAAGCATGTATGAAACAGGCCCTATTTTATCCAATATTTCAAATGGACCAGAAAATTTGGCTACTAGCTTGTTAGAACTACCCAACTTCAATGAGATTTTCTTGGTATTCGCTTTCAAAAATACATTTTCTCCCACTTTAAATTCTATGGTTATCCTACTCTTATCTGCATAACTCTTTTGCCTATCTTGTGTTGCTTTCAATTTCTGCTTAATTTTAACCATTTGTTCTTCCATCTCCTTGAGCATTTCTATCCCAAGTACTATTATGTTTGTTGGGTTGTCCCAACTCATTGGAGTATTTCATTTTCTACCATATATAGCTTCAAATGGGATCATCTTCAATGAAGATTGATACCCATTGTCATAGGCAAAATCAACCAAATGCAAATAATATTCCCACTTAGATGGCTTATACATCACATACATTATTAGTGTGTCTTCAATCACGTGGTTGAGTCTCTCTATCTCCCCATCTAATTTGGGTTGGTATGTTGTACTAAAATTCAGATTTGTACCAAATCCCTTAAACAATCCTCTCCAAAAGTTTGAAGTAAACTTTGTATCTATGTCTGAAACAATTTCCTTAAGTATTCCATGCAACCTAGCAATTTCCTTCATGTAAATTTCCACAATATTAGCTACCTTATGAGTCATCTTGACTGGAATAAAATGAGCAACCTTTGTTAATTTATCGACCAATACCATTATTGAATCATGTTGCCTTGTTGTCCTGGGTAGTTTGGTGATAAAATCAATGGTTACTACTTCTCATTTACACCCTGGAATTGGAAATGGATGTAGCAAACTTGTTGGGAATCTATGTTCAACCTTCACTCTTTGGCATTCCATGCATTTGGCAATGTAATCAACAACATCCTTCTTCATTTCTAGCCAATAATGTTGGCTTCTCATTTATGCAATTGTTGTTGGTAACCGACATGTTCGGCATATGGAACATTATGCATTTCTTTTAACACCAAATTCCTTGATTTTCCGGAATTAGGAATATAAATTATATTTTTATGCATAAGTACTCCATCTTCTTTCATCTTATACTCTTTAAAAAA
>ML791178.1:131874-143146 GCA_009831015.1 Picea engelmannii
CATCCAAGAACACAATGACAAACTTATCCAGATAGTTTTTGAATATGTCATTCATTAAGCACATAAATGCAGTTGGTTCATTGGTCAGTCCAAATGGCACCACTACAAATTCATAATGCCCATACCTAGTTCTTATGTTGTCTTATTGATGTATTCTTCCTTGATTATCACCTCATGATATCATGATCTCAAGTCTATCTTTGAAAATATATTTGCTCCTCTTAGCTTATCAAAGAGGTCATCAATTTTGGGTAGAGGGTATTTTTTCTTCACATTGGATTTATTCAATTGTCTAAAGTCAATACATAACCTCAATGTTCCATCCTTTTTTTTCACAAAGAGTACTAGCACTCCCCAAGGTGAAACACTTGGGTATGTTTATCCTTTCTTCAAAAATTCTTCTAGTTGCATTTTTTAAGAGTTAAGAAAGTGTAAGAGAGGTGAGTCTTGAAATAGAAAATAGATTAAGTATAGTACTGAGTATAAGAGAGGAGATTCTTATGAGATACGAAGAGAAATCCGTAGAGAGAAGTATAACAAGCATTAGAGGAGAAAAGACTTAGAAGTATAAGAAGCATAAGAGGAGAAAAGAGTAAGTATGAGAAGAGTGAGGAGAGTACTTAGTCAAAAACTCGGAAATGGAGACTAAAAAGGAACGAAACACTTAGAAAAAATATTCTTGCAATTTTGAAATATCTCTATTAGACTTCTCGACAAAATTATGAATATATTGGGCATACGAACTTGAATTTTGATTCCAAAAAAAGACCAACCATATTTCCTTGAAAATGAAGAATATTATAAACTTAGAAGAATGCTAAATAGAGAACAACAAGTGATTGCCAAGAACATTTCCCTGAAGAAATCAAGGGACATGCACATGTCATTGGGCATCCTATTAATCTCTAAGAAAACACATATTTTAAATATGAACATATAAATGATAATTATTTTCCCATAAATGTTTTAGTGTTTAAACATTCATGTATGATACGATATGCAATGATACAGATAGTTAAAAAATCAAAAGGCATATTTAACTATAGCAACATACTGACAATGGTCAAGACGGTAAAAAAATCAAAATCCATATTTAACCATAGCAACATACTGGCAATAGTTAAGTCAGCAAAAAAATCAACATGCATATTTAACTATAGTAACATCCTTGTACATACTCAAATTTGAAAACATACGTCAAGCAAGATGGATTTTTTTTAGTTTACATCAAAGTTCATTCAGTTCGTCTAAAATTCAATTTGTCACCTAGAAATTCATCGTGTCACCTCTACTAAAACATAAATGCGGCCAATCAGAGTCACATACAGTTGTTACAGCAAATAGATTTCCCTCCACCCAACGAGGAGCCCTGTAAGTATTCCCTCAAGCGACTACTAACCCAGTTCCTCACTCAATAGCCTATTGTCCCACACCACGCAAAACTAGAGACACCTCCACCCAAAAAAGAAATGCAACAACGATAATCTTAAGACTCACAACACAAACTGCACCACCTTACTTATATTCACAACCATAGACCAACCACATGTAAATTGCAATACAACATCTTACTCGGATACTTTATCAATGAGTAAGCAAGAAGATAGCAATAATAATATATAATTTATTCCAATGATCATAAAGTATAGCAATTAATGCTAATCTTGCATCTTAGGATGAAGAAATATTTTACTATCACCTGCGTAGGCCTAGCCGCTTACATAACATCACTTAGACACTTAGTAAACACCATTTTAAATTGTTACTATTATTTCTATCAAAACAAAGGAATTGATACTTCTTAATGTGTGGCACATGCAAGGCTCTGGGAACTTCATGTCGATAAATTATGGATTGTCAACTTGGCAATAAGGTCTTATATCACTAACAAAAATTATTAAATGTCGATAAAACTCTGCCATCCGGTATGGAAAACCACTAAAAAATTATTAAATGTCGATAAAACTCTTCCATCCGGTATGGAAAGCCACTAAAAAATTATTAAATGTTGATATAACTTCGTCGTCGGGTCTGCAATAAGACCTCCAAGTTTATACCCAACTGAAATCAAGATAAACAATATTAATTTTATTATTTAATTAAAAAATAGAGATTATAACCTAAAACTTTAGATAACTCACAAACTTTTAAAAGTCAAAGGGAACTAACATATGGTCAGCAATGAACTCATCGCTATAGTCCCTTCAGCAGGGACTAATAATATTATGTGATAATATCAGTTGCATGATGGTGGAGGCAACTATTCTTGTTTAAGTGATAGTGGCAAACATATCTTTTCTCCAATTCTGTGTAATATTAAAATCTGCAATACAACAAATATTTTAAAATGTGTTGTATGTCTTTAATTTCATTTAAAGATTGTAGTCAAATAATATAATCTCAAAAACCTTTATCATCTCACATTTTTCAAATTCTAAATTTAGAGAGTGAATATGATGAAAGACTTTGCTTCTTCCATAAAGTGTATTATGTTAAGAGGACTATATATAGAGAGTTTATAATAATAATAATAATCTATTTTTAAGGTCATGACCAAGCCAAACACCAAATTGGTGTATGAGACCCCCTGGTTTGTGGGACAAGGGACCCCCTTCGTGCAGCGATTTGACTGCTAAAGTCTATGGAGGTATACATACCCTACCCCCCTATGGATTTGAACCTGTGACATCCAAGGAGGAAACACATGCTCTTAACCATTAGGCCCACTCGGGTTGTATACATACTTAAATATATCTCAATACTTCAATTTAATAATTTTTTATCCAGTGTATTTATTAAATAAATTATGTTATGGCGAGAGATTACATTTCTAATTAAATAAAAAAATTGCATGACGAATTTTAATTTTGAAGGTTAGTTTTATATATCTCTTGGTCTCTTAAATAAAAGGTTAGATTTGCTTAGAGCAATGAAACAATAGTGAATGGATTTCTAATACAATATAGAAAAAATGCAGGTATAAAAAAATGTCAATGTAAAACAGAACTTGGAATAGACTTGTTTAATCTCTAAATTAAGCTTGTTTGTCTTGTGCATGCAATCCAGATGTGGACTAGAGCTGTCAATGGTGACAACCAAAAAACATATGATTTATATCTAGGACCTAACTGAACGTCATTACATATGGATCATGATTAAGGCTTGTGGACTACAACCCTTTGGTTATGAAGGGTTGCATGGCACCTGAGACAACCAGTAACAATAAATGGTAATAACGGTGCCATGTTGTGTCCCTTATCGCTAGGTAAGAATTTACGTACATACCATGCAAACAATTTGTCTCATTCGTATAGTCTTACATTTGGAAATTGTGCTCATACCTAATATGTTGCCTCATTCGCAATAATGGAGTGTCATACAAGCCTTTACGATTAATAATTGTCATTCCTTAGGCATCAACATATGCAAATGATTCTTCGGTACTATTCTCTCTATTCTTTTTAGAAAATCGTGATTTGTAATATAGGAAACATGCATGGCACCTCTAGATCCAAAATACAATATAATTCGCAGTGGGGCATGTAACATCTGTGTGAATCTCTTGGTTATGAAATTTATTTAATGGATTTTAGGGACTTGTTGCCTTCCAGCTCCACTTGTTGAGTCTTATATCTCCAAAGACTTGGGGTTGATCCATATAGCTAGACCTCCACTTCTACCATTGGAGATTTTGTAAATACCTTAGTTAACCTTCAAACCTTGGGCTTGATCATTTCCATTGTGGAAGCATCGGGTTTTTATTCTCAAATGAATGCCACATCTATTTTTATACCTAAATCCTTGTTTTGAGGGTTTTATGCTTAAATCACGATTCCACCTATATGATATTCCCAAAAAATCTCATTTTTACTTCGAATTAATAAATTCCTTTCAGCAAGAGCACATCTAAGGTACCTTAATGGATCAAGCTAGGAATTTTGATATTTGTGATTTCAAAGAATCCTTAAGCTATGTTTTGAGTTTCATCGAAAATGTTTACTTCACACTCTTTTTCTAAAACGTTTTTGAATGAATTTTTTTTCCATGCTTCCTCTTACTAACATTGATTTTAAATTTAGATCTTGTACTAATAGGCCTTTGGTGTTGAAAGCTAATGTTTTTTAGGAAACCATTGGGAACGGTATTTAAGAGAAGGGCATTGGATGTTAGGTAGAGATACCCATCCATTTTCTTAAGAAATAAAGGCTTAAGACTTTGAAACCATTGGGAAAGGTCTTTAGGAGAAGGGAATTGAATGATAGGTAGAGAGACCAATCCACTTTCTTGAGAAATAAAGGCTTAAGATTTGGCTTAAGAGGGGATTTCTTTACTTTCTTTGGAGAAGGAGATCTATGCCCTTCACTAGAAATATTCTCAATAACAAGAACTTGATCAATAGGCTTATGATTACCTAGGTTAACATCTTCACATTACAACACATTAACTAGTTTTGGGATTGCACAGCCCCTGTGGACATCTAAACTTTCTTGGATTTCTTAGAGTTTTGAATGAGATCAACAATTCTCTTCTCCCCTGTATGCATTTGGAATCCCTCTCATAAATTTTGTATGAATCTTATTTGAACACTTGCTTTCCAAGTGTCCATATTCATGACACCCTTTACATTCCAAAAAAATGGTTTCATAATCTAGATTGAATGTGCTTCCTTTTCTTAGCTTGATGGAGATATTCTCATGTCTTGGCTTACTTAGATCCAACTTAACATAGATATCGGCATGAGTGGTCATGTTCTCTTCCAGGGTCACCTACAAAGATTTGATCTACATTCTCAATATATCATTGATAAGTTTAAAGTACACCCCCATACATTCCAACAAATGGATTCACTATCTAGATTGAATGTGCTTACTTTTCCAAGCTTGATGGAGATATTCCCATGGATTGTCTTACTTAAGTCCAAGTTAACACAGATCTTGGCATGAGTGGTCATCTTCCCTTCTAGGGTTACTAATGAATATTTGACCTACATTCTCAATCTATCATCGATGAGTTTAAGTCAATATTCATTTCAATATTCCTAAAATGGGTTTACATAAGGGGTCTTTGTTTGTGAATTAAACACATAGACCAACGTTTCATGAAATTCTATCTTTGTTCATGAACCGAGACACAAAGGAAAATATACACTCTCTTTCCATAATTGAAGAAAGCACAACCAAAATGTAACCTTGCCTAAGAAGAGGGAGATCAAACCTTTATTATTATTATCAAAACTAGCTTATTCTTATCACGATGAGGCTAATGTGTCAAGATATAACATAATGGGGAAACCACTAGCACCATTCAAATTGGTTTCCTTCAACTCAGAAGTCGTAAGTGGGGGGGAACTTTTCCACCAAGGTCGCTTGGGACTTACACTTTTCCCCAACTATTATTGTGTGTCGACACACATGCACAAGCATGTGACTTGGTAGGGCTCAAATCATAGTAAGGGCTATATTAGTGACATGCTTTCACGAACCCAATAAGCCATTTTTGACAAAATCCTCCTTTTGGATTCCAATTATCTCTAATCCACCAATTTAGGGTTTTCTTAGAAGGCCACAGACCCATAAAATAACATATTAATCCCCTTAATTTCAATTTGGAAAGAGAACTTCATAAGATGCACCTATATTTTGGAATTTGAGCTAACTTTCTCCAAACATATTTCCAAGAGAGGTGGAATAAAGGGCCTAATGAGCTTCCCTTTGCTAGAAAAGCCATGAAACCCTGGGAAGGAAATGAATCTTCCCTAGTTAAGGCTTTGTTGAAGATCTAGTCTACCTTTCATCACAACTTTTCTCCTCTCCACTCTATTTCACTACTATGGTGGAAATTATTATGCCATAAGGCATTTTCCTTATTTTTATGGGACTTATCGGTAAATGAGGACATAAACAGATTCCCCTAGATCCACCTAGATCTAGAACAAAACAAAACATGACATGACGCTTTCTGTAAGATTTAATCATTGAATTTACTATCAAATAAGAGATGA
This sequence comes from Picea engelmannii, assembly GCA_009831015.1. NCBI lineage: Eukaryota > Viridiplantae > Streptophyta > Pinopsida > Pinales > Pinaceae > Picea > Picea engelmannii. Next base: position 137,876 of record ML791178.1, read on the forward strand.
GCAACATATCGTTTAAATATCGCTTCCTCGTGTCGTCGTCATCCTTTCTCTACTCCGGTGCTCCTGTGATATTGGATCTACAAGAGAACACAAGCCAACCAAAGTGAACACAATAATAGTATATTCAAAGAAAACTTATGTAGGTGATCAAGGAATCATACAATAAAACGAGATGAGTTTTATGGGAAAGAAACATATCATTGTATTATATAATAATGAAAGTGGGGATTACAACCAAAGCCTTGATTTTGCAAGGTCCCCTTCTGATGACCCTTTGCTCCAACACACACACTTGCTCCAAACTTGAATGAAGAAGATCCACAATGGCTTGTTGAACTGAAATGAAGCTCTCAAGAATAACCCAATGCAGAAACTCTCCATGCAATATTATCCAATTCAACCTTCATTAACCTTTACCTTTTCCATGAAAAATCCTCTTTATATAGGGGAAAGGGAGATGGTTAAAGAGATTAGGATGATTCCACCAAATCAGAGAAGCGAGTAGGATCCCAACCATACGGATGCCACCTCATATTCTAGAATATCCCCTTATAGTAATTTTGTGAAGTTCGACCCTTTTCTTAGCCTTTTGACATCGTCACACCCCAACTATAGAACAACCTGCGGAGACATCACAAACCCATTTTAGAGCAGCCTGTGATGACCAAGCATCATTGCACCCTGCTTATAGTGCAGCCTGCGATGACCCTCCTTAATAAGGTTTTTGGAAGAGAAAGTCAGCCACATTTCTCATGAAGATAGGCTCTTTTGGGAACATGAACACATGTTTGTCAATGGATCACTAAGATGACCAAAATAATGTGTAACAGAATGCCCCCCAAAGTATGAGGCTGGAACTCATGACAGTCGAAATACTTTGTAAAATGTGTGTGTGTCGGAAACAAAGAGTGCACCAATCGGGAACCTGCAAACAGTCAAGCATCGACATAATAATATACCATTATCTGAGGTAGGCATTCCCATACTCAGATTACAAAGTTTCAAATGAGTCATGGCCACTAAACATACACTATGGATCCATGTCATTGTGAATCGACATAGCCACCCAGAATACACTGTGGATCTATGCTTTAAAGATTTCAAATTCAGACATAGCCACGAGACATACAAAGTGGATCTATGTGTCAATACAAATCATGAATACTCCATCGCAGCCTGGACTAGAATGGTACAACCCAGGGTCTTCATCTTCGTCGTCCTTAAGTACGAATCTAGACATGTGATTACAGGTGTTGAATTCGAGCATGGTAGAAACCAATTGATTACCGGACAATTATGAAAACCATTAACAAGTGCGAGGGAAATCACCATTGATGTCAATAACTCCCAAGGTACTCCAGTGCAATCCGATAAGTGTGAATAAAGGAGTTGAAGTCGAACACTCGAGGGAATCTTCCAATCAGGGTTCAATGATGTAAACCCACTGTCGAAATAAAAGAAACCTGTCATTGAGGCATGCAGGCTCTAAGGCACTGAATGATTTCTAAGTCTTATTCTCGGATAATGAGCTGAAGTCGACATGAAAAGACTTGTCACAGGAGGGCCTTGATGTATCCCCCATCAATCACACGAAATGAGTAACATATTTGAGGTAGATCAAAGTATGAGATGATTTGAAACTGACACAGGGAAGGCCGACATGGTAGAAAATTTACAACTGGAGATGGCCAACTCAATAAGAGGCTTATTAAGGTTGGAATTCTCTTGAACATATGAACGACATGACAATGGTCTTGGAAACATTGACTCAAGTAGGACCCGACATAGAGACATGTGGATGGTAAAACGAGAGACAAAAGGATTTCCCAACCCGGATTCAAATGATGAAGGGGGGTGTCATGTTCAAGAGCAACTATTACTGCCACTAACACGAATACAGAGACACATTTCTTTCCCAAATTTTCCCCCATCATTTATGGTGAGTACCTCTTTATTTTTACGCAAGCTTGAGGAGGATAACATATGCTTGTTTATGTAAGCTCATCCTTCAGATGAGTCCCTTGGAGTATTTTTAACGAACCCTAAGGAGTGGTTCGATCCCATATGGGTCTATCGATGTTTATTTAACGAGTCCAAAGAGAGAAAACTCAGGGTTTTTTCATGTTTAGAGAGTCTAAAAAACACTTAAAGAGAACTCTCTCAGTTCCTTTTTCGTAAATCAGTTTGATGAGACCGAAAAATTGATAACCTACCTCCCATCAAACGTTTTCTTCAAATAATTTTACAAGCATGAAAAGAACAAGGTCGCTCGACAATCTTTTCGTTTTTACGAAGCGTGAAAAGAGCTTAAAGGATACTCCATAGGTGTCATTTTTGTGTTACCATCACGAGTACGAAAAGACAACAAAAGTATACTCGGTTACGTTCTCATTGATTTATGAGCATGAGAAGGAACAAAACCTAAGCTCGGAGTTTTTCCTGAAAAAACTCTAAAAGGATCTGTACAAACAACAAATGTATAAAAGAAAACCCAAAAAGATGTATCCTTGTTCAAATTCCACTCCTAGATTTCTCACCTGCGAAAAATCAAACACTTGTACCACCATTAGAAGTCTAGGGTTCAGATGAAATACATTAAAATAATATAAAAAAATGAAATGGAAAAGTGAAAAGTAAATAAATATGAGTAAAAACTTATTTTTACCATTTCATTGTTACTCCACCCAAACTTGGTTCAAAAAACCCTCTTTTTACCTCAAACTTCCACTGCGGATTGTGGGAGACACGATGGACCATTTGACGAACGGAATCCACAGAACATGTAATCTCCTCCTCCTTCAACTTTTCATGGATTTATTTTCACTTTCCATTGGTTAGAAATGGCATTTTAGGTTGCATTTTCTAGGGTACTTGCGCTCGAAGGTCATTGCAGGCGTCTTGTATCATACCCTGTGATGACCCAGGGTCATCGTAGGTGACCTTTAAGCTACAGTGCGATGACTTTGCACTGTATGGGCTAGCTAGCCTGTGACATGCGCAAAGTAAAAAAAAAATTAAGATGCTTCAGCCAATAAAAAGTGTCCAGGAGAAAGATGAAGATGTTAATGACTCTTTCATGTTCCATTTCATGTTTTCTATAGTAAAGATGTTGGAATGGTGAGAGAGGGAACACGAGGATGAATATTACTTCATCGGGAATGACCCGGGAACAGTAAATTCCCTCCGGCAGTGTGGGTTGTTAAAATTCTTCAAGATCCAGGGCATGAGGGCCCAGTTGATATTATTGGAGTACTTAGTCCATATGTGGGGTGTGGACCAACAGGTATTTTGTGTAGGGGCTCACCTTCTTGAGATAGATATCGAGGATATCTACTTCTTGACCAGGTTTTCTCGTCGAGGGGCTCGAGTCACATTGATTGGTAGTAGAGGAGGTGGTGAGCATATGAGTCATTATATCAGTGCACATTGTGTGCCGGGTGTTGAGAGACATAGCGGCAAGGTTTCCATCCGAGATGTCTGTGACTTACCCTTACAGACTATACTCTACACCATTGTGCATATGGCAGGGAGCGCAACTCCTCATATGGCCCTACAGAGAGACTTCCAATATGCACTGGAATGCATGGAGCCCCAATTTTTCAATTGGAGTGGTGGGTTTCTTAGAAGCATGAAGAAACAGTTGACCAAGTGTAGGAGAGGTGACTTGAAACAATTTGGATACGGGCCGATTTTGGTGTCCTTCTTCCTGGAGATGGTTCCACACTTGTGTCTACAGGTAGAGTGGGGCATACCGGCCCCACAATATCCAAGAATGAAGAGGTGGTGTGACCTCATGGCTCGGCATGTGATTGGTCCTATCGTCATATATAATGACGTTTTCTTTGATTGGTTGAGGCCCCAGATGCTTATGGTAGATGACTAAGCATATGTCGGCTTGGACTTCCGAGGTGATCCAGACTTGGTTCTTCTTGAAGGTTCTCAATGGGGGAACATAGGTAAGAAGTACATTTTGTTTTTATAATGTTTTTGTAATTTTTAAATATGAAATGTTTTTATTTTCTCATTCCGATGACTAATCAAAAATCTCTTTGATGATGCAGATGTGGGACCTCATCGACCTCCAGGTTCTTCTCCCATTCATAGGCGAGGGGAGAGAGTCAAGGTAGCAGGATTAGCCGTTGTTGACTATGAGGCTATAGAGAAAAACTTGGAGGGGTTGACAGTGGACGTCCCAGATGCCTCCATTGATGAGATCTCGAGGCACTATAAACGTCATACAGTAGGTGTATCTGCATCCATTGGTCGACTGCTCCATAGAGTAGCACAGGCAGTCGCATGTTATCGCGAGCATCATCCTTGATGTTATATTTGTATATGAAGCCATGTGCTTCACATTTTGACATTTTGGTCTTCGGACAAAGACACTTTTTGTAAAAACTTTTATCGTTATATATATATGAGGCTTCTACCGGCTTAATTGTTGTATATACAAAGTGTGATTGGATTTTATAAATTTCTCAAATGTTTGTCTAACACATAATTAGCCAATGAATATGTTAATGTATTTAGACATCTAGGAATGTGTTGATATTCAATGTAATCAAAATGATGTTCCAAGAGGCGAATTCGTAAATATACCCTTAATAGTGTAGGACTTCAAATGGAGTAGACGTTGCTCAATTGTAAGACTACTAACTGCGAATCAAGGTGTACAACCAGATGACGGATTCCAAGAGACACAACGTCGGTCAATAATTCAATGACTGCACTGTATTTCGCTATGTTGTTGGTTGCACGACCAAGGAAAACACCATGTAGACTAATCAATTCGTTCGTAGGTGCATAGATTTCCCAAGCAATAGATGCTAAGTTCTGAGTACTGCGACTAGCGCCATCTGCAAAGCCAATGTAGGGTAGTGAAGACACCGACATATGGAAACCGAGCACAACACAAGGTAAGCAGCAGAAGGTCGAAACCCAACAACGAAAAATCACACAAGAGTATGATACACTAAAAATACAAGCACTCATGCAAAAATGACTTAAGCATGGTACTTATTTAAGTAAAGCCCATTTTGGGGCTCACTCAAAGGGATACCATCATAATCGACTATCTCATAAGCTCCCTTCTCCAACACATGTTTGACAATGTAACGACCTTTCCACATGGCCTTGAATTTACCGGCCCCTAGAAAATCACGATCTTGTTTGTAAAGGAGAACAAGATCTCCTTCAGAAAAAACATGTGGCTTGACATGTTTGTTGTATTGGGCTTTAACACGTTTCTTCTGGGTTTCAATAACTAGGGCA
>ML791178.1:151535-162798 GCA_009831015.1 Picea engelmannii
TGACATTTCAATAATCTTGACAGCAGAAGTAAGCAGAAAGCGTTGCCATAATACTTTGCAGAAGCATATTAACTTTGGCGTTGGGCATTTGCGGAAGTAAGGAGAAAGCGTTGATGAAATACTTCGCAGAAGCATATTAACGTTGGCATTGGCCGGTACCTGAAGCTTTGCTGCTCTCGACCTTGTTGTAATTCAACCCCTTTAGTTCATTGCATTTGATCTTATTGTAATTTTATTAATAGCTCGCCATCCATTTCAAATTGCACTTCAATAACTTTGAATGTCGAGAACCGATTGTTCATTGAATTATAGAATTTGCATGCTATGGAAGACCATGAAATTTTTTAATTCTATTCTACAATGCACTTCAAAAATAACTAATTATTGGTTATTAGATGTTTTAGGATAAAACAATCATAGGTTAAATATCGATTGATTCCATGTTTTTTTAATACTCGTGACCACATATAATAGAATGAAACTAAATTGTTTTGTAATGTTAATTTTATATTTAAAATAAAATAAAAATAGTTATATTTATATTATATGTGAAATTAAGAAGAATTATAAAAGAGAAAAAAGTTATATTCATAATTTTGGTTTAATTTTTGGTGGTTTAAAACATTCTATGTGATGTTATATATTTTATTAAGAAATTTAACCAGCCATGTAAATAATTCAAATATTTATGCATAATTGTGTGTTTTTGTCTTACTTTTTCATATCTTCAAATTTTCCTGTTTCTCTTCATCAATAAGGATAGGTCCACTACCTATTAAGAACTTTTCTCATCATCATTTTGAGGCAATAAACCATCCTTATCTTTAGGGAATTTTTCTGGATCTGTTTTCTCTCTAGTCTTGCTCCTATGGCCATTGATTATTTTAGTAGGGTAATAGCATTCTTCTTAAACTTTGCACTTTGATGTGTTTAAAGTGCATCCCAATCTTGTAGATGTTCCCCAAAACCTACCAATGGATGATATATCTTTTCATTGGTAATGTTATCTGTCTTTGATTTCTTGGAGCTTGAGGAGCTCCTAGCTTGATTGAAATGGTAAAGCCTAGTTGGGCTAGGAAGTTTGCACATCGTTCTTTGGTGCCAACTATACTTTGAAGGATCTTAGCTTTCTTTCCAAAGCCTCAAGGGTGCTTGCTTGGTCTTCTTCCTCGCTTGACCATAGATTTCCTCTTTAGGGAACACTAGTACAAAGTGAAAAATATACAAAACTTGTAATGCAAATGGGGCTTCTCATCCAACGTGCAGTATATCCTAATCATAGTGCTTTAGGTGGCAGATGTCCTTTGCTATCTACTTCAACATGTGTTGTATTATCCACACTACATTCCTGCAAGGGAATGATCTAGGATGTATGCTCAGATTATGGGTAACAGATGCCCAAGTGGCTCTTTGTAAGTACCAACACGACATGGATGTGAATGGAAGGGTCCATTCCTAAGCTTAATTGAAAAGTCATACATTCCTCCCATTCTCCTTATAGTACGAAGGGGGTTACGCATCATAAGAATAATAAGTCTAGGAGAGAATTGCTTGATTGACCAACCAATAAGTTATTTTGTTTACCAGTTGGATCCCTTCAAACATCTACAAGCCTATCATATCCAGGTTTTCATTCATCTCCCTTAAGGACTTAGAGTTCTCCCTATTGATATGATTAATAATCAATTTTGAATCCCACTTAGAAACAATCTTCTCGAAGCCCATTCTAAGAGCTTTCTATACTATAAGGACCATACATGCATTTAATCTCCGCTTGATTATTGGTTTTGGTCTCCCATAACTCGGCTTGAAAACCAACATCGAAACTAAAAACCCATGTTGCCCTTGTTGGTGTTGATTTTTTTATAAGAGATGATATTTTATGTGAATATATTACTACAATGATGAGTGTTCCATATATATAGAACATATGGTGACCATCCATGAAAGGATGCATTCCTTGGATAATATATATATATATATATATATATATATATATATATATATATATATATATATATATATATATATATATATATTTGTGTGTGANTATATATATATATATATATATATATATATATATATATATATATATATATATATATATATATATATATATATATATATATATATATATATATATATTTGTGTGTGAATATATTATTACAACGATGAGTGTTCCATATATATAGAACATATGGTGACCATCCATGAAAGGATGTGTCCCTTGGATAATAAATAACTACACACACACACACACACACATATATATATATATGGAAGAATGTCTTCCCGATGTTGTTCAAACATCAACACTCCCTCTCAACAAAGGAGACATTCTTCATCATGTCAAATCTTGTCTTTGAAGTATACAAACTTTAAACACTCCCTCTTAACTAGGGAGGTATTCTTTGTTGCCACACAAACTCATCGGATATCCATAGTACAACATGATTTCACAACCAATGCATCCAAGGCCCGTGGGTATCTCTCAAATAACTTCAACATGTCACCATGACATCCACTACCTCGCAATGCATTTGTACCTCATCATGTGCACCCATGTGACTTCACAACCAATGCATTCAAGGTCTGTGGGTAGCTCTCGGATAGCTACAACATGTCCCCAGGACATATGCTACCTCGCAATGCATATGTACCTCGTCATGTGCACCCCTGTTACTTCACATCCAATGCATCCAAGGCCTGTGGGTAGATCTCAAATAGCTACAACATTTCCCCAGGACATCCACTACCCCGTAATGCATCTATACATCGTCACTCCCTCTAAAGAGGGACCACTCCAAGTTATCTCTCTTATTTTCCCGGGCCCTCCTGTGAGGGAGTTTAAGCCCAGTCTCGCTCTGATACCATGTTGATTTTTTATAAGAGATGATATTGTATGTGAATATATTATTACAATGATGAGTGTTCCATATACATAGAACATATGGTGACCATCCATGAAATGATGCGTCCCTTGGATAATAAATAACTACATATTTATTATTATTATTATTATTATTATTATTATTATATATATATATATATATATATATATATATATATATATGGAAAAATGTCTTCCTGATGTTGTTCAAACATCGACAATTGGCCCTATATTACCTTTTGCAACCACGTCAAAGTTATACTTTATCCAACCTAGAGCCTGAGGCTCCCATGTTTGATTGTGAGTTTCCTTAATTAACCCCTGTCCATTAATGGGGAGACTCGGGGTGACTAAATTGAAAGCTATCAACGTACTAAAATTTGAAGTACCCTTAATCTCAAGATCCCATTAGAAAATAGTTATAGTTTAAATATCAGATTAGAAATTTCTTTATATTAGAAATTTGCATTTGCATCAGATAAATGATTATTATCTTTCTTCCAAAGAAAAAAAACGTAATTTTATTTCAGCAAATGTGAACAAAATTACATTCTGCAGATACACTTGTACACATGTTTTTTTGATCAGTTGATGTGTCTGCTTTTGGTTTGCTTCTGTTGTATCCATTTCTTCTGTCATCCATAAAACTATTGTATTACAATATCAAAGTACATATATCTTGATATGTCGCACAAAAAATAAAGTATTCATATTCTTCGAAGCATCTGGATAAGAGTAGAGTGTGAATCCAACTTTTCTGTCTTTGTTATCATTCCATAAAAGGTTGGTGTAAATATTCCAGTTGATGACCATTTTGCATTTTAGTTACTTTCCATTGGCCCATAGCCAATTGGACCCCTTCTTTTGACCACCTGTCTGCCTCCTTGTTCCTTTCCCTGTAAACATGACAACATGTGAAAGTATCAAAAGAAGTCTGCAATGTTTTGATGTCCTCCAATATGTTCGCAATTCTAGTAATTGTGCATCTTTGAGTGCTTTTAATCCAATTTATGACATTCATGGAATCTCCATAAATTGTTAAAGAATGACATCCTTTTTCAATGGAAAAAGCAATGAGTAGTTTAAGGCTCATTAATTATGCAAAACTATTTGTACCCATCTCTAGCCCAAAAGTCATAGAATAATGATGAGAGTCTGATAAATAAAGGATCCCTCCTCCCCCACATCTGTTTTTTTGTGAAGCACCATCAAAATATCCCCATGGTATTGTTTTGTCAATTTCTTCCTCCTGGATCTGTCTTTCCTGAACTCTTCCAATAGATTGTGGGAAAGAGGAAAGGATGGCAAGGCTTTGAGAAGGTGAGATCTTTGGGACCATAGTAGTTCCTTTAAAAATGATAGAGTTTCGGGCTATCCAGACCCCCCAAATTACCATCAGAGGTAGTGCTTTGATGCCCTTGTATTCTCTATCCAAACACCATCCCTGCCAAGCCTGCTCCAAATATTTCCCAGTCCATCTGCAATGGTACATAAAAATCTCGAGCATTCAATCCAGACTTCTTTGATAAATGGGCACTCTAAGAAAAGATGCATGATTGACTCTCATGTTGATTTACATAGATAGCACCATACTGGACCATGATTATTTCTCTTCTGGAGAATATATTAAGTCAGAACCTTGTTCGACAGAGCATTCCACATGAATAATCATGTCTTGGCCGGACATTTAATCTTCCAAAGCTTTTTCCACCACCTTACAGACTCTCTTTGTAATTGTTCTAAATTCAACTAGATATATCCTTCCTTTGGAGTGTAAATTCCAGATGGGGTTGAATCCCAGATTAGTTCATCCTCGCGATCGTTGAGCCTTATTTGTGATCTCTTAATTTCTGTTAGATATCTGTCCAATTCTAGGATATCTGCCTCTTCTAAACCCAACGATCTTAATGATTTCCACCATTGTGACCATAGGGTAGAGAGTCTCAGTTCTGCAAGATTACCGAGAGTGTTGAATCCTCGTAATCTTAGATGATTTACAATGTGGTCGGGAAGAATATGTTTTCGCTCACAACCCGACCAGGGGTTTGTTCCCAGTCTAAACCGTTGCCCGTTTCCTATCCTCCAGACAAAACCTTCTCCAATGACCAGAAATGAATTAGTTATCACCTTCCAAATCACTGAGGTTCCTTTCTTTGACTTATTCAAACTCCTAACCTAGGCTTCCAAAGATTATGGTGCAATATATTTTTGTGAAACCACCCTAGTCCATAGGCTAGAGGTTTTTAGAGGGCACCACCCACATTTAGCCGTTATAGATTTGGAAAAAAGAAAAATATTTTTCAGTCCCCAACCTCCTAAAGCCTTGGGAGCAACAATCTTTTCCCAACGAACCCATGGAATCACATAAGAGTCTTTCTTGCCACTCCAAAGAAATCTGAAACAAATCTTTCTTGCAGCTTCCAGTATCCCTTTCAGAATCCACGACAGTGACATCCAATAGACTGGTATGGCTACCAAAACATATTTAACTAAAACAAGTCTCCCTGCTCAAGAAAGCCATCGATGGCTCCAGATTTGTAGTATTTTCTCTAACTTCTTCAGAAATCATAACCAATCCTCCTTCATGTAGTCATTTGGTTTTAAATTAAAACCCAGGTATTTCAAACCGTCATCAATCCTTTTTACCCCAAAAGGAAAATTCTACATGAAGATAAGTCGCTCTTCTTCACCCAGAAGATTGGTGGATAGGGACGATTTTTCTTCATTTATTTGCATACTTGTTGCTTTAGAAAAAAGACTTAGTATGTTTATTAGTGTCTTTGCATCCTTTCTTGAACCCATACTGAAAACAAGTACATCATCGACAAAGAGGAGATGAGTGATCTGAAGCGTCTGTGAAATTTTGATCCCAGAGAAAGTACCTTGTCTTCTTTCCTTCATAATTGCTCTATTGAGTCCTTCCGCAATTAAAAGAAATAGCAGTGGAGAAAGTGGGAAACCCTGCCTTAACCCTCTTTCAGAATGAAAAAATTGTGAAGCTTGTTGAGGAAAAGATATGAAATGATCTTACTCAAGCATTTTCAGATCTTACTTGGCTAAAGCAAGATAGACGAGAATATCACCCTATGTTTATAGCCATCAAAAATTGTTTCCAATTCCACAAGTATTGATTACAAGTGCTTAGGCTGATTTTTTTATAAATGAAAGATTGCTGAAAAAATCAATATTTATGTAATTTTCTGAATATAACAGATGCAGAAATAAATATAGAGACAAAAGTAAAAAACACCAAGTCAATAATCAACACAGATGAGACATAAAGCAATCGTTTATTCCATTCCAAATTATCAAAAGACTTGTTCTCTTTACAAAATTCCCTAAGAAAGTTTGGACCAAAGTCAAACTTAGATGTCCCCGATGAAAACCATACAAAAGGACTTCTGACAGAAAGTAAAAAACTGAACTTAAAAAATTGGATCAGCTTGCCACATATTGTTTCCCACTCAACTATGCGCAATAGCCTTTATCAGTCATGAAATTTAATTCACAAACAGACAAGTCTACACAGACTATCAAAGATAGATCAACACCTCTGAAAAACAAGTGTTTGAATGATGAACTTCAGTCTTGAATCTTGTTGTCTACAGTAGGACCCTGTGTTGGGCCCCAACAACTACCCCTATATTTTTACAAAATTTAAAGGGCCCCTATTAGAATCTTGATAATTATAATGAGCTACGGAATCAACCTTTTCAAATAGTTCCATACCTTGGCTTGCTTTGAGACAAACTTAAGACATTCACTATAGTATGAAACATTCATTACAAGAGTATATGTCAAAAGTTAGAAACGAGCATAAAAATCTCAATTTAAACAAAAACGTTAATTTTTATCAAATATTTACTTTCGTTTAAATTATGATTATGTGTTCATTCTTTTGCTCATTAGCAAGTTTGATTATTTTGAATAATGTGTTCAATACTTCATCAAATAATATCTTGGTTGGTTTCTCATTTTCATAAAATCATTTGGTGATATTAATTAATTAAATTCTTTTTTAATTTTGCATCTCATAATAATAATAAAAAATAAAAAAGAATTATCTATGATTTGTTTGATTTTGTGAAAAACCAATATTAATATTTTTCTCTTCTCCATAAACTTGAAGCTTCTAGAATTAAGATCATATTTGAAAGGAAAATATAAACAATGTTTGTTTAGAACTTATAGTTAGTTTAAATTCATTTTTTATTTTTCTAGATTTTGTTTTATTCTCAATTTTTAGGTTATTAATTTAGGTTTCTTTTTGTTTCACAGGTTTTTATTATCAAATATTTGATACGGATCTGATCATGGCTTAATTTTATTATCCAAATACGTTCAAGATGATTGATCCAAAAGTAATATTGGATTGCTACAAATAATTTTATGAGCAACAACAGATAAAATTTGGAAAGGCGTCAAGATCAAACACACGATTTTGCAGGACTGATTGCAGCCAAACCGTGAGGAATTTGGAGAAACAGTTGAAAACCCAGAACCAAAATAGACCCATTTACCTTTTGTGTCGATATTTTCCCAAACAAATGCACGATTTGAGAGATATTTGGGTCTCTTTTAGAGGCAAATTTCAGGTGGCGGAAATTAAAAGTGACGCCCAGACTGTTCATTCATTTTATAAATATATGAGAAAGATCAGAGCCATGGAGATCAAAGAATTGGAGAGGAGGATTTTAATCCTTTCTCTTTTGTATATTATTGCTTTTGTAAACTTTTTATTTTTTTTCAAATGGAGTAATGGATGGCTGAAAGCTTTGGGAGAATGGACGAGTATTTTTAAAGAAGAATATGGAATTCCGGGTTGCTTAATGGTTTTTGTCCTGTGAGTAAAATGGTTTTATTTTTATATAATATCTTCGTATTCTTTGAATAATTGATTATGCATTGATTTAAATAGTTTTAGTCTTTTTTATCAATACATGGTTAATTATTATCATTTATATATTAATTTTTCCAATCTTTAAGAGTCTATTATCCAAAACAATTCTTCCAGGACTATAATATGGGCATATGATTTTGAGAAAGAATATGGGAAAGTAATTCATCTTTGGCTTTAGACCTGTGTGATACTTATTCCATTTCATTCTTTCATTTTGTTGTATTATGAAAATGTTATTATGGTTGATTTTAGCTTTAGCTTGTCATCATATGGTGTTTTCATACTGTTAAATGTTATATAATGCCCATAATTTCTTATTCCATTTTTTATGTGTGATCAATCGATCATTTGATTATTATGGAATTTATTTCTAATGTTAAATGATGGATAATATCAATACCCAAAATTGAGTTTTCTTTCTTTCTTAAATATTGATTATCTTAAGGTCACACGATTTTTAATTAGTTGTCTTCCTGTTGTTATTAATTTACTTCGATATCAAATACTTCTTTGAATGTATTCTGGAAGTGCTAGTATTGTTCTGTTATAGGTTTCTCTTAACAACAGTACATGCAGGAGCTCATACAACACAGAAAGATAAATACGAGTTTCATTGATTAGCGACAGGTTATTATGTGTGTTATTTAGTTAAGTTGTTTATGAATGAAACAATGAATGTATGGTTCAGCTTTGACTATCCACATGTTCATGTTTCATTAACTTTTCGCAAGATTCTTTAAATTTATAAAAGAAAAACAATAAATATTCTTATGTGCTTTCTTTATCTGCTTCCTAGAAGCAATCATTTTTCCATTGATTTTCGTAAGTTTCGATTAAAACTTGCAACTTGTAAATCATGTAAATAAATGAGACTTGTATATCTTCTCCTTAAATACAACTACTAAAGTTACATTAGAGCATATGTACATATATATAGTGTTTAGTAATTAGTTAGTTATTTCTCTATTTTATTCGTTTCTTTTGGGATTCTTAGATTGGCTAACGGAGCCATTAAACCCGTCAGAACGAGTTACACCAAACGACTTGGGTTATTTAGACAACCCCGGACCGGACTCGCTTTTCCAGTTGACGGACGGTCAATTTCGCCCATCAACACCTTGCTATCATAAAAGAGAATTAGGCTTTCAGTGAATTAAAGAATGAATGAAAACTGAAGTATCTCAATAAAAACCAAGAGCATACCTTAGTATGCTTTCTCTTTCTATTCTCCTCTTGTTCCTCTTCTTTCTTTTGCCTTTAAGCAATCAAAATTAGTTGAAGTAGTTAAACTACCTTTTTAATTAAGTTAACTAAAACTCAACCAACCTTTTAGTTAAGGGGGGGAAGTAATAAAATCATAATAATGGTTTTTAATAAATAATAACTAGTAGGTGGGACCCCTTGTGACTCCTTTAGTTCTTTAACAAGCATAACACAACTAGTTAATCAATCAAACACATCCCTCCTTGTGGCTCCCATCATCACTCTCATAATTTGACAATTTATATCAATGATAATTGAAATTATATCCAAAAATATATTATCCATATATCCAAAAAATAGTGTGTTGTCCAAAATTTCAGAAGTCAACTGTTCTCAACAATCAATAAATAAAAAAACTTAAAACACATATTTGCCACTYTGGGAGGCAATCTTCCCCTTGTTGTTGTTGTCACCCTTTGATTTATCTGAATTTGCCTTAGGCTGTGTGGAGCCTTTAGGCCTAATCTCACTGATAACATGAGAGAAATCATCTCTCAAATGCATGCGAGATGACACGGATTTAGCAGATTCATTTGAGGGAGAGGAAGGGGTAGCAACAGCTTCTCCTTTGTCAGAAGCATGGTGGGACTCGATTTTTAACCTTTTGCTTGCATGGGAAGACTATACTGGTGAGCGGGCAGGGGCAGCTTCGACAATTTGATTGACAGGTGGAGGAGAAGGTAGAGATAAGTTAGGCCAGCCACGATGTTAGGAGACTAACGGATGGACAATCTCTTGCCATCCGTCGTTTTCAGGGACTTCAAGTTGTAATGAGACATGAGGGGGAACTGGGATACCAGGGACATGTGGGGCTTGGAAGGGAGGCCTTTCTGGCCTAGGCTGGACCACTCTTTGTCCAATCCAGTTAAACAATCCAGCTTGGAATAGTTGGCTCAACTCTTGTAAGTTTGCATCAAACTGTATAGAAAACCTTGGCCTTCTAGGGCCCCTGTTCCATTTTCCTCTTCCTCTGTTACCCCGACCATGGCTACCTCTGCTAAAAAATCTCATTTCTGTATGCATTATTGATTAGTAACTAGTTTCTTCAACAACCATACATGACATCTCTTTAAATATGAAACAAAGTTTGGCTCAACAACACATCAGACTCATGCAATCCAATCCATACAAATCGTTTAATACTTGTTACTGAGCAGGGGGTGAATAAGGGTTCTGGGATATGTGAGGGATTGTATTGAGCGAAAAGTGTTAAAATGAAAGGAGGTAGATCACGATTACTGCTCAACAAATCATCAAACAATCAATTGTAATGTAAATCAAAAGAATATATCACTGTAACTCATTCATGTGCCATCCTTTAACTGTTATAATACAGAGTTTAACTTAACTATAATTTAATTTTAGGAGCAGGGAGTGGATAGTGAATATGGGAAGGTGAGGGGACTTGTAATGTGCGAAAAGGTGAGAGAATGGTAGGGAAAAAACGAATATTGTTCATAAAACAAATCAAGTAATCCATAAAAACAACTATGTATTCAATACAAAAGATACCAATACCAATTTAACAATTAATGTGTGTCAAAATTGTTCAATGTCCCACATTCAATTTCTTCAAAACTTCTCAATTAATACATTCTGTAATCATACTCATAATCACTATGACTTTAAACAATCATGTTAAGAGGATACTTAGTCTCTAATTCCTTTCCTTTCACTTAAAACAAAATCAAAAGAAACACACATCAACATTGTTCCATCTGTTGAAATAATGTAACTGCGAAGAGCATTCTTATTATTTTGTTATTGGATTAAATCCCCATTGTGGATTAATCATGTCATTATTATTATTTTTATTATTAGGTTAATCCCCATTGAGGATTAACCAAGTCGGTAATTGTATAAGGACCAAATCCCCTTTTGCGGATTGGTCATCGGACAATTATAATGTAAAGAATAAGAAGTTGGCCCCAGCAGTTATAATGAAAGGGCCAGATTTAATTAAAGGTGGATTTACCCACCCAGTGTGAGAGGTCGGCCCTGCCAAGATGGTGACTCTTCACATGTGCCAGTTTAGTATAAATAAGAGGCTAGCGCCTCACTTCTAAAACACACTTCACTTGCTCATGTTCTTATGAGGCAAGTTGATATTTCAAGTTAGTGAAAGAAGAAGAAGGGTGGCGCATCTCTTGGAGGAGGATTTTCTGTATTGGTTGAGTTATCTCTTGAACTCTTGATAAGCTATTTATGAT
>ML791178.1:169086-189757 GCA_009831015.1 Picea engelmannii
TTTTCTGTATTGGTTGAGTTATCTCTTGAACTCTTGATAAGCTATTTATGATAAGGAAGTTTTTGCTGGGTTTTCTTCCCCTAGAGGGTTTCCCAGGATATATGTTGTGTCTATTGTGGATGTGTATTTCTCAGTGATCTTGTTTATATTATGCTCTTATCTTATGAAATGCAAAGAACTATAATATCAGCATAAAACATTAACACCATCTCTATCCATCATATATCACTATAAAATATCAAACATTGTCCATAATTCGCAATCGCCCAAATAAAACATATACACGGGTCCCTTTTCCAGATTGAACAAACCTCTAACACTTTCTCGATTTCATGCCTTTTTCATTATATTAACCAATACAACTTTGCAATGAAACCATAATACAAACCCGAGCTTCATCACTGATGATGCAATTAAATAAAACATGCATGATGCCTCCATAATAGATACACAGTGAACAACGAAATGACAATCATCAATTTTCACAATTCGCCATGATCCTGATCGAGACTAGTGAAACACACAACAGTCACCATCTTGCAATTGACACCTAGCTGTAATAATACAGTGATTGAAAGCATAATGAGAAGAGACATCCATTGACTGCACATTATCATTGATTCCCAATTAACCAATTTAATCAAATAAAATGAGCTAGGTATTCGACCCAACTATCATAACTACTCCATTTTACAACCAATCTTTGACAATCAGAAAGATGCTCGATTTAAGTAAGACAGTTAAGGATTTTTTTAAAATGGCTCTGTAACAACGAATACAAAGAATCAATTAAGATTTTGATCGGTCATCAATAACACTGAGAGACTGGAAGTCCTACAAACATATCAACCAATAGGCAGAGACCCTTTGATACAAGCACGGGGTTCCTTATAACTCTCGGTTTATGCAATGGCGCAACAGTTCAACAACGGGTAGGGTAGGACACGATGCAGAGGAGAAGTGAATGCCCATTGGATAGTAACAAGTACCCAGAACAGATAGAGGTATAACCTCTGTCCATTTCATTTGATGACAATGCCAGTGGAAATGCAGACCCGAGGCATAACTTATGTCACCCAATCAACCATAAAGCATATATCTTGGCATAATGGCCACCCTAAGACCAACCTCTGAGATACGTTGATGCCAATACCATGAAAATAAACCCATGACCATGAGAATAACCCATGACCATGACTCTGGAAAATACGCAGTGACCAAAAGGCAGTCCGAAAAACATACACAACAACCACATAGCAGCCCGAATACGACTGGACGGGGTTACCCTCATAACTATGAGGAAGCGACCAGCAAGGATAAACAAATCGAAACCCTCCAACAAAACACAGAGCGATAATACCCATATCCA
Organism: Picea engelmannii; assembly: GCA_009831015.1. NCBI lineage: Eukaryota > Viridiplantae > Streptophyta > Pinopsida > Pinales > Pinaceae > Picea > Picea engelmannii. The sequence goes on from ML791178.1 coordinate 170,456, forward strand.
CTTAAACAATAGAGAGAGCCATCACGATTTTCACCAGACAGAACAACCAACGAATGCACAACTCAACCAACCAATTCTTTTATTTGCAAAACAAATAACCACATAGTCATTCCAGAAGGAAGAACCACACATTTACACAGTTGCCAATCTTAGGAAAACACAAACCAAAGAATTACCGAGCCATTGTTCATTCATACACAGAGCTTAATTCATGGATGGGTGAAAAGAACCATACATGTAACCAATATCCTTAAAAGGGGCGAGTTGGTCGAGCGCTTCCTTCCCAGGCTTGGATCTCGGAGCTTAACCACCAGCAAAACGAAATGCAACAATAACCACACTAGGGTGACGGCCCTATGGGGGAAGTATGGAGAGACGTGAATTTACTGCACGTCGCTTCCATCTTCTCTTCATTCATTTTTGAAGTACACAACAACCAACAATCACTAATACATTAACCATGTCATTAATTCCAAACCATTGAAATCTGCAACCACATTGCTTGTCAAATGCATCATCCAAAAATTCATATTAACCATTGCCAAACTTCCATACCATGCCATATGTATTTCCATATCAAATGCGCCCAATCTAACCCAAATGCAAATTGCATATCCACTAACCATTAATAGTTAGGATTAACACTAACTTGTTTTCATTTTAATTGCACATAACTTCTAACATAGCATAGTATATGCCCTTTCTTTTGGATTTTTTTGTAAGTTTCCTTCGCATTTATTTTGTTTATGTTGTTACTAACATATGTCTTGTGCAGGTGTATCTAGGTAATAAATCATGGTGACATGATCAAACATAGCAACTGTAAATATATGCCAATCATAACATAAAATTAAAGCTTCGAATAACATAACATCCCATAAAATGCATCATCCACCTCTCGTTATGTCAAAATGAAACCAAGACTGCATCATCAACCATATAAGACTCTGTAAGCAACATTGAAACAACAGCAAAAAATGTGTGATATGACTATCTCTAAGCCTCCAGTCTACAAGGGGGTCCCACCTACTAGTATTATATCTTATTAGCATATTTTAAATAATAGGCTTTAGCAATACTTTGTGGGCGAAATTCCTCGTTGCGATTTTTATCATCAACAAACTGGTGACTCCACAGGGAAATATGTTTCCAACAGATTAAGAACTTAGATTTTATGGTTTTGCAGGCCAAGAACATCATATCAAGAAGATATAACCAGAATGATTATGCAACAGGCGGAGGTGAGCGGATTTAATGGAAAAAGGATCGAGAATTTGGGAATAACTCATGAAAAATGTTAAGTATGAGGAGGTTTTTCCCTGTATGCATAATCATTCAATCAGAATTTTCTCTTGACTTCAAGGAGAAAATTTTTATGGACTTGCTCTTTTGAATCTCAAATGGATGAAGAAATGGAAAGCAAAAGCGGGAGGTAACCAATTTTCTCATAAGATAGCAGTGAAAGCAGATAACAAATTCAATGATGTCTTCAGAGGGAACATCATAACAATCATGTAAGCTTGATTGTTATTGATTAACAATACCCTGCGAGAGTGTCATTGTGGCAGAATTGATCCAACATCTTATTCATGACCAAAAATTGAAACCGAAAAGAACAAAAGCAAGAAATGTCATAACAGAATGAAACCGCAAAATTTAAAACAACAGAAAATAAAATGACAGAAATGCAAACAGCAGGAGGAAAACTACTAAAAATGGAAGCAAAATATAAACTACTATAAAAGCGGAATTGAAAAGCAGTAGTGAAAACTATTAAAATGAAAACAAAACTGAACTACTAATATACAAAACAATCCAAACAACGTCAAACTTTTAAAGTTGGTTCCAAGTAGTGTTTTAAGTGAGAACCGTTAGTGTTGTAGGAAAACAATCGCTCTTGTAAATCTTTCATAATGTAAGTGTTTTTACCTAGGACAAAAGCGATCTTGAAAGGACCCAGCCATAATTTTTTAAACTTCGAGACAATTGATAGTCTTTTAGAGTACACAATTAAATCATCAAGATAGAAATGAATAATCTTGTCGATCAAATCATCGAAAGTTATTTGCATAGGTCTTTCAAAAGTGGCACCTACATTAGATAATCCAAAAGGCATACGTTCATAAGCAAAGGTACCCCAATGAGTAATAAAGGTGGTTTTATATTTATCTGCCCTTTTTACCTTGATTTGATTATAACCAAAAAAACCGTCAAGTAAGGACATCATGTGTGACCCTACAACTTGTTGCAAAATCATTTCCATATTAGGGAGAGGAAAGTGATATTTTATACTAGCCCGATTTAATGCACGAAAATCAACGCATAATTTGATCTGACCATTTGTTTTCCAAACGGGAACCAAATTGGAACCCATTCAGAATACTTCACTGGAAAGATGATTCCAACGTTCAAGAGTTTTTCCAACTCCTTTCAAATAGTTGCTTCCAGTCCAGGGTTGATAGGTCTTTGTTTTTGCCTAACTGGTTTTATGCCTTCCTTGATGGGAATGGCATGTTGTATAAGAGTGGGATCAAAACCACGAAGATCCTTATAAGACCAAGTAAAAACATCTTGAAATTCGCCAAGCAGCTTGACAAATTTTATTTTTTCTTCATCATAACATTGGGCACCTATTTTAACATTCTTTGGAGACTCGGGTGTTCCAATTTTCAAGGAGATGGTTTCATGCACCTTCCTTTTTGACTCCTCTTCTTTATGTTTCTTTTTGTTGCCTACATCACTCGATGAAAATGAACTTTCTAGAGGATTCAAGCCCTTAGGAATCTTGTTATCTTCCATGGATATAATTTCCTTGGGCTTATAGGGTTCATTTTGAATAAAAGCACAGATGCTCTCATCGCTAGGGAAGACCTACCATGATTCTATATTGTCAGGGATATGTGGACGATATAGAGATTGAAAAGTACAATTAGGTCTGTGTGGCAGAAGTTGCCGATTAGGAGAGGCTACAAATGCAGCTAACCGATCAGCCATTGAGTTCAATTCCCTCTTAACATGAGTAATGTTGAAATATACTAGGTTCGAGATAAGTGCCCAAACAGTTTGGGTGTATCGTTTCATCAACTTGTTGCTAGGAGAGTATATCTTACATACAAGGTTCACAACAAGCTCGAAATCCCCAAAAACTATAAGGTGACCACAACCCAGATTATAGGCATTTTCAATGCCTAATAATAAAGCTTTGAATTCAATGACATTGTTTGTGCAAACAAACTCCAACCTATAAGAAAAGTTATGAATTTTCCCCATAGGAGAGTACAAGATAATGTCAGCTTTGTTTCCTTCATTAGAGCATGAACCATCAAAGTGCATGTGCCACATACCGTCGTCTAAGTCAATTTGTTCCAAGGGAATGTTATCCTCCTCGACAAAGATGGAATACACCCTTAGGTCCTCTTCGATATAATTCACATTAGGTTGTGGAACACTTTCTATGTAAGGTGAAATCCTTCCCTCTCTAAAGACTATGATTTTTTTACCATTCCGAGGAACAAATAAGTGTGTCTCGTCGAGTGAGAGGTATTCACCCGTCAAAGCTTGCCAATCTCTTCCTAAGATGATTGAGTAATTGCTTACTGGCATATCAATTACCTGAATATTAAGGGTTGTCCTTATTTCAGGGTGTGCGCACAAAACCAAGGTCATGTCTTTGATTTCACCCATGGTCGTTTGTTGTAGACTATTATAAGAGAGCATGCTTCTTGCGTTTTCATTTGTACAAGACAAGCCTAGCTCTTCCATAATAATCTTTGACATTACACTTGGGCCCGAACCGCCGTCAATGAGGCAACAATGGGCGATCTTATACACAATATTTACAGAAATATAAAAAGGGGGGGGGGGTTTATAGGGTATCTAAAGTTATGTAAACCTACTTTATTTATAGATGAATCATCTTCATTTACCTCTTCAGAGAGGTTGGCTATAACGAAATCTTTTCCTTCCATGAATTGTTTTAGATGCCTCTGTTGTTAAGGGACGTCAACCATGTCCAGAAGGGTTGCATTCGCTTTGATGTTGGCCAACTGGTTTAGAATATTGTATTTGGAAGAGGGGAGAGAGGAGGTAGTTCCTTGACTGTCATGAACCTTAGGAACCTGAACAGTAGTAGCTGGTGAGGATGATCTCGGGCTAGAAGAATTGCGAGGAGGATCATATTTGCCTTTGGGAGCATAGGATTTGTTCCTAGTATTGATGATCATGACATCTTCTGGCTCTACAAATCTAGGACAACAATGGTAGTTTCCGGTCTTTTACCAATGATCTTATCTCCGACACTCTTCTTTACCTCACATGTGGTTTCCTCGTGGTGTTCCTCGCAAAATTTACACCAACCACGAGGCATGATAGCTTTAGGCTGAAAATTATTTTCAATTGGATATCTAAAGGGGGGTGTAGAAGAGGATGAAGCTCCAGGGGTGAGAGGGGATACATTTCCCTTTCTCTCATACGCTATCATACGATTATTCATGTCTTGTACAAGTTGTAAAAGGGTGGACATGTCTGTCTGTTTAACTGATTCTCCCTGAGGAAGACATGTTCTTTCAAGTTGTTATTCATACTCTAAACAAGTATGCAGAGCGGAACCGAGATTATCAATGGTTTTTTCCTCAAGCCTATGATGGTAGGGGGAAGGTAATGCATTATAATAATCCATGAAAGTGGTTTGGTTCTGAGGTCGAATGAGTTCAGAGATTTTATTGTATAACTTGGTGAAATGCAAGTTGAAGGACTTGATGGTTTCACCATCCTTATAAGCGATGTTATATTACTCTCGTAACTGTTCAGTTGGGCTTTTAGATTGCCCATAGGTGGATTTGAACCAATATACTAACTCCTCCCAAGTAGATAGAATCTTAGGAGGAAGGTCAAAGAAATCGGCCGCAGCCTTCCCTTCTAGGGAATTGACAAATAGGCGCATGCAAGTATCGTTGTCATTGGCTCCTATGATGTGACAAGCATTAGAAAATGCCACCAAGTGTTCATTTGTGGTGACAGTGTTATTCACTAAAAACCTAGGAAGATTCTCTCTGAATTTAGGAAGTGGATGAGTATAAGGTTCTAGGTTAAGAGGAGAGGAAACATGCCATTGCGTGGTTGTAGCATCTTCTTCAAATTGAAAAATCCAATACTTTTTAATGACTTTGGTGGGGTTTGTGGTAGATTGGACAGGGACTTGGTGACTATATAAGCTACTAATCACTGACGAATCTGAAGACTGAGATGAGGAAGCACTTCCAGTGCCACCAGAGCCACCACTGGATGCCATCTTGTGGATGATAGGTAAGGGAGAGAAAGATGAACTAGATGAATCAAACAAGATCCTCCTTATAGCACTTTGTTGGGTTGATAACACAATGTTCCTTCTTCCTATTTCAGCAATAGGATTAATTTCAAGTGATAATCCTCTTCTTCTCCTAGAAACACGAGGGTATAAGGAAATGAAAGAAGGTCAAAGTTGAAGGAAAAGAAAGTTATGGTTAATTCCTAGGTTGTCTACATCTAGCTTCCCAACATTCTTGGGGACTTATGTCTTGTTCAATTGTTTCCCATGAACGATTAAGCTCAACCCGAGTATTAGCAGTGTCTAGAATGGTGTTAAACAAATTTAAAGCAATGTTGGTCTTATCTTGAAGACCGGGCTCAATATTAGGTTGCCTTGCAACATGTACAGTCTTTAAGAAATAAAACAGTCAAAGAATCAATATCAGAAAAATAGATGTATTCGATGATAATCAAGCATAAAAAATCACCCAGAGAGATATTGAAGATCTCCCTAGTATGGTCTCCAAATAAATGTTGACGAAAAGATATGAAATGATCTTACTCAAGCATTTTCAGATCTCACTTGGATAAAGAAAGATAGACGAGAATATCACCCTATGTTTATAGCCATAAAAAATTGTTTCCTAATCCACAAGTATTGATTACAAGTGCTTAGGTTGATTTTTTTTTATAAATGAAAGATTGTTGAAAAATCAATATTTATGTAATTTTCTGAATATAACAGATGCGGAAATAAATATAGAGACAGAAATAAAAAACACCAAGTCAATAATCAACACAGATGAGACATAAAGAAATCGTTTATTCCATTCCAAATGATCAAAAGAATTGTTCTCTTTACAAAATTCCCTGAGGAAGTTTGGACCAAAGTCAAACTTAGATGTCCCCGATGAAAACCATACAAAAGAACTTCTGACAGAAAGTAAAAAACTGAACTTTAAAAGCTGGATCAACTTGCCACAGATTGTTGCCCACTTGACTCTGCACAATAGCCTTTATTAGTCATGAAATTTAATTCACAAACAGACAAGTCTACACAGACTATCAAAGACAGATCAACACCTCTGAAAAAAAGTGTCTGAATGATGAAATTCAGCCTTGAATCTTGCTGTCTACAGTAGGAACCTGCCATCATAAAAGAGAATTAGGCTTTCAATGAATTAAAGAATGAATGAAAATTGAATTATTTCAATAAAACTCAAGAGCATACCTTAGTATGCTTTCTCCTTCTATTATCCTCTTGTTCCTCCTCTTCCTTTTGCCTTTAAGCAATCAAAATTAGTTGAAGTAGTTAAACTACCTCTTCATTTAAGTTAACTAAAACTCAACCAACCTTTTAGTTAAAGGGGAAAAGTAATAAAATCATAATAAGGGTTTTTAATAATTAATAACTAGTAGGTGGGACCCCTTGTGACTCCCTTTAGTTCTTTAACAAGCATAACACAACTAGTTATTCAATCAAACACATCCCTCCTTGTGGCTCCCATCATCACTCTCATAATTTGACAATTTATATCAATGATAATTGAAATTATATCCAAAAATATATTATCCATATATCCAAAAAAATAGTGTGTTGTTCAAAATTTCAGAAGTCAACTATTCTCAACAATCAATAAATAAAAACACTTAAAACCCATATGTGCCATTCTGGGAGGCAATCTTCCCCTTGTTGTTGTCACCCTTTGATTTCTTTGAATTTGCCTTAGGCTGTGTGGAGCCTTTAGGCCTATTCTCACTGATAACATGAGAGCAATCCAATCCTTTAGAGAAAAAAATGAATATTGTTCATAAAACAAATCAAGTAATCCATAAAAACAACTTTGTATTCAATACAAAAGATACCAATACCAATTTAACAATTACCGTGTGTCAAAATTGTTCACTGTCCCACATTCAATTTCTTCAAAACTTCTCAATTAACATAGTCTGTAATCATACTCATAATCACTATGACTTTCAGCAGTCCTGTTAAGAGGATACTTGGTCTCTAATTCCTTTCCTTTCATTTAAAACAAAATCAAAACAAACACACAACAACAATGCTCCATATATATCCATCATATATCACTATTAAATATCAAACACTGTCCATAATTCACAATCACCCAAATAAAACATATACATAGGTCCCTTTTCCAGATTGAACAGACCTCTAACACTTGCCCGATTTCATGTTTTTTTCATTATATTAACCAATAAAAATTTGCAATGAAACCATAATACAAACTTGAGCTTCATCATTGATGATGCAATTAAATAAAATATGCACGATGCCTCCATAATAGATACACAATGAACAACAAAATCACAGTCATCAATTTTCACAATTTGCCATGATCTCGATCAAGACTAGTGAAACACACAGCAGTCATCATCTTGCAATTGACACCAAGCTATAAGAATACAGTGATCAAAAACATAACGAGAAGAGACAACCATTGACTGCACATTATCATTGATTCCCAATCAACCAATTTAATCAAATAAAACGAGCTAGGTATTTGACGTAACTGTCATAACTACTCCATTTTACAACCAATCTTTGACAATCAGAAAGATGCTCGATTTAAGTAAGACAGTTAGGGATTATTAAAAAAAATCGGCTCTGTAACAATGAATACAAAGAAGCAATTAAGAGTTTGCTCGATCATCAATAACACTGAGAGACTGGAGGTCCTCCAAACATATCACCTAATAGGCAGAGACCCTTTGATACAAGCACAGGGTTCCTTATAACTCCTGGTCTGTGCAATGGCACAACAGTTCAACGACGGGTAGGGTAGGACACAATGCAGAGGATAAGCAAATGCCCATTGGACAATAACAAGTACCCAAAACAAACAGAGGTATAACCTCTGTCCATTTCATTTTATGACAATGCCAGTGGAAATGCAAACCCGAGGCATAACTTATGTCACCCAATAATCCATAAAGCATATATCTTGCCATAATGGCCACCCTAAGACCGACCTCTGAGATACGTTGATGCCAAGACCATGAAAATAAACCCACGACCACGACTCTGGAAAATATGCAGTGACCAAAAGGCAATCCAAAAAACATACACAATAACCACATAGTAGCCTGAATACGACTATACAAGGTTACCCTCATAACTATCAGGAAGAGACCAACAAGGATAAACAAAGAAAAACCCTCCAACAAAACACAGAGTGATAATACCCATATCCACTTAAAAACTACAGAGAGCCATCACGATTTTCACCACACAGAACAACTAGTGAATGCACAACTCAACCAACCAATTCTTTTACTTGAAAAATGAATAACCACACAGTCATTCAAGAAAGAAGAACCACTCATTTACACAGTTGCCAATCTCAGGAAAACACAAACCAAAGCATTATTGAGCCATTGTTCGTTCATACATAGAGCTTAATTCATGGATGGATGAAAAGAACCATACATGTAACCAATAGCCTTAAAAGGGGCGAGCTGGCCGAGCGCTTCCTTCCCAAGGTTGGATCTCGGAGCTTAACCACCAACAAAATGAAATGCAACAATAATCATACTAGGGTGAAGGCCCGATGGGGGAAGTATGGAGTGGCGTGCATTTAATGCACATTGCTTCCATCTTATCTTCATTCAATTTCGAAGTACACGACAACCAACAATCACTAATACATTAACCATGCCATTAATTCCAAACCACTGAAATCTGCGACCACGTTGCTTGCCAAATGCGCCATCCAAAAATTCATATTAACCATTGCCAAACGTCCATACCATACCATATGTATTGCCATATCAAATGCACCCAATATAACCCAAATGAAAATCGCATAGCCACTAACCATTAATAGTTAGGATTAACACTAACTTGTTTTCATTTTAATTGCACATAACTTCTAACACAACATAATATATGCCCTTTCTTTTGGATATTTTTGTAAATTTCCTTCCCATTGCTTTTGTTTATGTTGTTACTAACATATGTCTTGTGCAGGTGTAGCCAGGTAATAAATCACGGTGACATGATTACTTCCAATCACTCACAACTTCCAATGCTCACAATGCTCACGGTTACTTCCACGGTTACTTCCAATGCTCACAACTTCATCAGGTAAATAATGCGATTGAAACCAAAACAAATTATTTTATGCAACAAATTAAGATATTTTCAATTAGTGGAGTTGAATCAGACTTTTAATCCAATAAGTTAAGACATATTGAATTGATTCAAGGAAATTAACTTGGATTTGTGTAACGCTTTTGAGGAGAGATATGAAACAAACTATGGAGACACAATAGTACAAAATTACATCGCAGAGTCCAATGATAAATGAAAGGTTTCTAACACAACTTACTATCTATGTAGTTGCCTACCAAAACAAACATACCCGCAAAGCATACAAGCATTAACAACAACCAAAACAATATTATCTATCAAACACACAACCATTACTACTATTTACAAAAACATTATATGTGAAATGGTCCCTTAATTCTTAGCATTTAACCTTCTGTATTTACCCTTGCCTTAATTGTTATATATATATATATATATATATATATATATATATATATATATAAGCTCCTACCTTCTATTCACTAAACATTTTCACATCGTTCAAGATTAAGAATGTATTTAAAAAAAACTTATTCAACCTAGTCCCATGATTACAATGTACTTTAGTTATACTCCAATGCTTAAAAATTTCCCATTGAGTATTTGGTTGAGTGCTAAGAGTTTAGCTGAATTAACCCAGGCTAAGTTCTCTACCCACCCTTGCTATGAATGATTTTTCTGTCAATAAATTATCAATACTTTAGAGTGCTCAATTATGAAGGGGTAAACTTCACAACTCAAGGAACTGTGGAGGGCCTGCAACTACATTTTTTTTTCACGCAGAAAAAAATAGTTTCACTGTTATTCTGTTAAGAATCAATTGAACCTTTTGTTTACATATAGATCAAAAAAGATGATGATCCTAGAAAACATAATTATTTCTTGATAGTTTATATAGAGAATAAACTAGGGCAAAAAGTAGATGTTATCTTCAGTCTAATAGCTTTAAGCTAATTAGAAAATATAATATCCTTGTCTTATCAAAAAGGAATTTTACATCTAGTACAGATAATCTTTGCTTGCTCTAACTTTAAAAAAGAAGATAGCTATCTTCATTAACAATATCTCCATTAATAGTTTCTTCAATATAAAGTCTTCCCATAGGACAATGCAGTGCCTGCTTTGAGAGATTGTCTGCTACAGTGTTGAAAGCTCTATGTACATGTATAAAGTTGATTTCATCAAAACTTGATTTTAGATTTCTGATTTGGTCTTTCCAGTTGTTCAAATATAATAGGTTCAGATTTGAGTTGCCTATTATCCAGTCAATGGCCACCTTTGAATCTCCAGCTACCATCATCTCTTTTATGAACAGTCTATTTGCCAAGAATAGTAGTCCCCATAGCCCCAAGATTTCAACTTTCATATTATTTCCTTGTCCACCTACAAAGTGTGTTATGAAAAGGTGTTTTGAATTGATTTTGAGAAAAATTCCTATTCCACATCGATTATCTACAGTTGCCCCATCAAAGAATCCTATTGGATTGTCATCAAAGTATATAGGATTTAGTATGTGATCAAATTTGTTATCTTCACATGCCCCATTGTTTTCTTTGATTGAGAGAAGGATATTTGTGACAATCCTGGAATCCTACCTATGCCAGTTTTTAAAAAATAATTTATTTATGTACTTCCATATGCCCCAGATTACCATAAAAGGGATATGTTTCATCTTTGGATATTGTGTGAACCATTGAAACATATTACTTTCTGTAACACCCTATTTCCCCCAATTTCTAATTAATCATAAAATAGGAATTACCATGCTAATGCATGAGGAAAATGTAAACGTATTATTGTTTGAGTTGCCAATCACTGACTGTGGGGGTGAAGCCTTGAAAGAACAGGCCATGATATCACTAGAGGAAGAATGTGAGAATTATAAGAGAGGGTTCATATATCAAATAACCCCAAATCTCACTTGATAAGGATGACAAACCTCCTTCGAATCCCAAGGAGAGGAAATCAGTCAATGAAGAAAGGACCGGTGGTTGAATCACCAACCACCCCCATGAATGGAAACATGGGTTGTCAGTCCGAAGTACTGCAGGGACCTGTAGACATGAGCTTCCTTCTGATAGAAGGAACCGGATAGGTCGACAAAACCTTCCCAAGTAAGAGGGACACAGACACGGGAAAGGGGGACACGAGACAAGAACGGGAGCTCGCGAGGGAGAGGCGTGAAGCTCTTCAGCGAATCACGAATAGAAGGCCGTGAACTTGATGTCGAAGAGCATCTGAGAAACCTCGTCGAGGCCACAAACGAGTGAGAAAGCTCCCGGTTGCATAAACAGGACCCAAACAAAAACTGAAACAGAGAGAGAACCCTCGAGACGGGTGAGAGTTCCCTGGTGATATCATGGCTTGACAGGGAGGTGGCTAGAGTGCTAATATTGAATGCCTCTGAGCCTATGGTCGGGTGGAAGGATGAACACCCACAGTCAGTTGGTTGGTGGCAACCTATAATAGATAAGTGATTTCTGACCCTGTGTAATTTAGTTGTAACCGTGTATGAATTGGTTATGTTGTGCGTGCTTTGAGGAATGTGAATGAATGCTTAATGGATATATTGTATCCCTTCTATTTTTGTTGGGTTGTATAATTAGGCAAGAAAGGAATTATAGGGTTCGGACATGGCTTGTTCCCCTAAATTCTGGAATTATGTAGTGTCTTAAGCTAGAGCCACGATCTGTGAGCTCGTCGATCTTAGGCGTAGTTGCATGTACGATGGTTTTCTCGCCTAGTCGTCCTGAGTCCCTTGGAGGACGGAGTTTGTTAATTTCATGAGAGGTAGTGTAGATATGCACAGGATTTCTGCGATCCAATAGAACCCCAGAATCCCTTGATGAAGGAGTGCAATAGTTGTGTTGAAGACTCTTCTAAGAGTCAAGTCCAGGAGAAAGAGCGCAAAGCTCTCAAGTCCTTCATAGCTGACGAAGCTCAGGAAGGATGGCAAGTTTTAAATACCGAAAGAGAGTACCCCTTCGGTTGCTAGATGAACGGACGAGATCCTTTCGGAGGATCTGAGGCCTGTCACAGCCGTTAGATTGGGGGAAGGAACGTAGGCATTAATGCCTCGACCCCTTGCAGCCTTCACAAGAAGTGAAGGAATCGGGACCGTAGATCCCAAGATCCATGGGAGTTACCTGGACCGTCCATTTGTAGAGGACATGTGGTTGTCGGTCGGCATTTCGGCACCCGGGAAACCCAAGGGCAAGATCCCTTGTCTTCGCAAGTCGTGAAAGCCCAATATGCGAAACCCCGAATCAGTAAAGGGTGAATGGGTTTTGGCATTTCGGCACCTGGGAAACCCAAGGGCAAGACCCCTCATTTTCGCAAGTCGCGAAATCCCGGTACCCGAAACCCCGACGCGCTCTATGGTAGAAAGGAGGAGTCCCGAAAGGGTTTGGACCATCCATCGGAGGAGAGGCATGGTGAGCGGCCAGAGTTCGGGCAAATCTCCGAAAGAATCTGGACCGTTGGATCCAAACCACCGAGGATCGTTGGATCTCGTACAAGAACCCGTGTATCGGAATTCGGGGTTTGTAGAGGGAAGGGGACATCAGTTCGTTGTTTTCTTGAGTCCCGAAAGTCAAAGGCTCAGGCGAATAGGTGGCACATCCCAGATGTAGGAGCCACGTGGATGAAAAGTGGTACATCCCAGAACAAGGGTCACGTGGAGGTGACAGGTGGCATGTTCTCGTCACAGGGAAGGGATCAACACCCCGTTGACCTATATCGCATTTTGGGGTTCGACATTCCAAAAGGTAAGGAACACTTGCAACGGGAATTGCGAAGTCGCGAAACCCGAAAGAGATAGGCGCTGAGACTTGCGTCCTAGCCGGAGGTCACATGACACTGAGACAAAGGTGGAGCCGAGTACCTTAGCCCATTTCGGATTTCAGGGCTTGTAGAGTCGAAAGACTCGACTCTCTTGCTTTATGAACTCTCGGTTACCGAAATCCCGATACGGCCAGGACCGTCGGATCAGGGGGAGACTCGTAGTCGTCAATCTCCTCGAAGGTAAGATTTTGGGTTTCGAGGTTTGCAGAGTCGAAAGACTCGACGCGCCTGTATCGCTGAGTCGCGAAATGCGAAAAGGCGCCTAGTTGATTTGGCATGTGGTCATAACCAACTATCACATGGAGGTGGACAAGGGAAGAGCTAGCTTGCGCTAGGCCCCCATAGAACTTTGGGGATTCTGTCCCTCGAGAAAAAGGCGAAAATTTAATTTTGTCATAGTGGGTATGCGACACTTTCTAAAGAGGAACAACTCCAAACATCTGGGATTTTGAGGTAAAATAAGATCTCTTTCCATATGTATTGAGAAGTTTCACAGTGCACAAAAATACGTGAAGTTGTCTCTTCATCTCTTAGGCAGAGACTACATTCCTATGGACTAATGCCTCCCCTTTTTCTATAATTTACACCAGTAAGAATACAATCCTTAAAACAAAGCCACATGAAGCATATAATTTTAACTGGTATTTTCACTTTCCAAATAGATTTATACCACCATCTCATATCTTATGTAATGTTTGTGAAAGATAAGGATTGGTATGCTAAATTGGTAGTTACAGTGCCCACTACCTTGTTCCAAGACCAGACTATCTTATCCTTTGAATTGTTGAGAGAGATTGCACTGCTTTTCAACAATAAAGGAAGTTGCTCCATTCTGTAGCCAATTCCCCTGTCAAACCGAGGTGGATAGCCTCAAGCCAACTCTGATTATTACCAACATCATTTGTTGTGGCCACCTGAGCTAAAGAGTAGATATGTTGATTGTTGAGATGTTTTATTAAGGGGCCCAAGAGCCTAAAAGAAGCATTATCTCCTATAAACGGATCCATGCCAAGTATGACTTGTTTACCACACCCAATATGCGAGGCCAACCAACATTTTATAATATGCAATGAGGCCATACAAGTTTTCCAGATGTTTGAGGCTACCGTATACTTACAGTCGGTTTTGCGTAGCTAGGAAGTCAAGTCTATTCCTTTTAGATATTTTTTTTAAGTAGCTCACTCCACAGTCCTTTGCCGAAGAGACCTCTCCAACAAGATTTTGCTGCCAGTGATTGTGTAAACCAGAAAATATTCCGTATACCCCATCCTCCACATTCCTTTGGTCTGGAAATGTTTTGCCACTTTGAAAGGTGAAAGCCTGTAGTTTTTGTTGCACCTCTCCATATAAAATTTGCAATAATCTGTTGAATCTTATGTAGAATTGTTGAAGGAATCTTGGCTAAGCTAAGCCAGTATAGAGGGAGACTTTGAAGGACAGATTTAGCTAAAACCAACCTCCCTCCTAAAGATAGCCAACATAAAGTCCAATTACTAATTCTCTTCTCTACTTTATTGATCAACCAATTCCAATCTGCCACTATGTTGTTGTTGGGTTTTAGATAAAAACCCAAATATTTCATACCTTTATCCATGCTAATAAAAGGTATATTGAAAGTTGCTTGTATCCTTTGTTCCAAAATAGGATCAATATTATGTGCAAAAAAGCATGATTTTTGGCAGTTAATATCCATACCGGAGGCAAGACAAAAACTGGATAAAATAGATTTAAACTCTATCCAATCTTCAAGATTGCCAATTCCTAAGATTAAAACATCATCAACAAAGAACATGTGCGAAATTATGGTTTATGTAGCGACTTTGGGTCCATGAAAATTCCCTTCTTCCACAGCTTTTTCAAACATCTGCTTAAGCATTCCACCACCAATAGAAATAAAAGGGGGGAAAGTGGGCACCCCTGACGAAGCCCTCGATAACTCTTAAAAAAATATGTAGGTGAACCATTAATTAAGACTGCCATGTTTAGAGAGTTAACACAAGCCATGATCCATTGGGACACCTCCCGTTTTAGCCCAATCTGGATTAATAACATACACAGAAATTGCCAGCTTACTTTATCATATGCTTTTTTAAGGTCTAGTTTTAGAATAATTGAACTCATCTTCTTGGTTTTAGCAGTGTGCAAACATTCTTGTGTTATCCCCACAACATCAAAGATTAATCGGTCTTTAAGGAAACCAAATTGTTCAAAGGAGATACAAGAAGCCAATTTATCTTTCATCCTTGATGCAATAATTTTGGAAATTACTTTATAAACAAAATTGCAAAAAGCAATAGACTTGAAGTCATGAAAAGAGTTTGGCTTGCTTACTTTGGGGATTAGTGCAAAGAAAGTAGCATTGACAACGCCATGTATAAATCCTTTGCATCTGGATTCCTCAATCACCTTGTGTAGATCCTCCCCCATTAAATAAAAAAAAAGTGTGAAAAAGTTCCTGGGTCCACCCATTCGAGCCTGGGCTTTTATCCTTAGGCATTTTATTGATAATATCCTTAACTTCTTCTAAGGTGACAAATTTGCCAAGTTCATCACTTTCTGAGTCATTAAAAAACTTAGGCATATTCTCGAGCACTTTTACTTGATTGACAATATATTCTGTCACTATCTTTCACACACCCACTACGGAAATCAAATTCTTCGTCGATTTCTCAAGAATCAGAACCCCGGAAATATCTACGGAGGTCTAGCGTAAGCTAATTCTTCCCTCGTATTCTCCCATAGGATCGTGGGTCACGACCACAGGTCGAACAAATATGGCGCTTCTTCGCCTTACGTGACTCAGCGCTACAAGAGCGTCGAGCCGTGTCAATTCTGCATACGTCGAACCTCGACAGGGCTAGCAAGTGGTCAAAAGAATGGGCCCCATCGCGCGGTTAAGTGGAGAACAGGTGGCAAGGGGGAATAAACGGCACGGAAGGCGACAGGACAGGAGGGGGCCCCACATCAATAACACACCATTCTGGACCCCCCCCCCTTGTTAAAGGTAGAATGGCAAAGGGGGTCCGGAATTCGCATGAGCGTCGTTGATCTAGGCACCTTAATCTTAACCGTTCGAGAGATGCGCGCCCGATTCCGAACCACCCCCCCCCCCGCCCCGTTAAAGGCATAACGACAAGGGGGCTCCGGAATGAAACCTCAGTCGTAGATCTGGGCGCGCAGATCCTGACCGCCCAGATTTGCTCACCATTTCTTGCAAGGGAAAAAGGGTCGTGGCATTAATGCCTGCATCTCTTCCTCAAATCTAACGGTCGTTACAGACCTTGGATCCTCCGAAGGGATCATGTTCGTGCATTGCTTGCAAAGGCGGGGAGGGGTCGAGGAACTATCATCCACATTCCTTCCCCACATCTGACGGTTATTACAGACCTTGGATCCTCCGAGAGGATCTCGTCCATTAATCGAGACTTAATCATATGCTAACATTTCGGGAGTTCACCAGTCGAAGTTTCGGGACTTGCGAGCACAAGAGGAATGTGCCCTTCGGTATTCCGGGTACCGAAATGCCGAAGTGCCAAACAGGCTTCGATCAGTAATTAGCCCTCTAGGCTATGCCTTGGCCAGTATGACCGCTTCTCATAAGACCACAATCTTATTCCCGTCGGGACTTATCAAGACGAGAGCCCGACCTCTCGTCAACGAGACTCCTGAATCCTTGATTCCCGATTTCTCGAACTGGGTAGTCTCGCGACACGTGGCCTCCTTTAATCGGACGGTCCAGATCTATTTCGAGGCTTCCACCATGGAGCATCCCGATCTCTTGTCACCAGGACTTCTGGAATCCCGAACTCCGAAATCCCAATACCAACTCCTCTTTCGGAACTTTCGCCCCTATTCACGGGGGCTTAACCCTCATGTATCTCCTGACAGATCCAACGGCTGTCGGGTTTTCTAACAGAGATCTGACGGTTCAGATCGGTCCCCACACTGTGCACTCTCCCACGGCTTCCTGGACATGGAAAAACCCACGGTCCAGATACTCTCATGGACCTTGGGGATCTACGATCCCGATTTCTTCACTACTCACGAAGACAAAGGAAAAAGAGTTAAGGCATTTAACGCCCTCGTTTCTTCTACCAATCTAATGACCGTGAATGGCCACAGATCTTCCGACGGGATTTCGTCCGTCGATCGACACCTATACCTACATCAATATTTCGAGATTTCAAGAGGATCGTTCTTCCTCGTACCGGGTTGCTAAGACTTGCGCATTCAAGTCCTTTTTCCAGGTTCTTGGTAAACTTTTCCAAGAAGGGTATCTCTGTGGAGAGATCTATTCCGGGGCATTCCTGGAGACAGATAAGGGAAAACAAATTCCCGAGAACAGACTGGAAGTCTAACTTGGTTCAACTTACGTATAAATTTTTTTATCTATCATCATAAGCCATGCGTGGTTTTTCTGTTACAAGCATACATCTACCATTTCTGATCAAAACACTACACAGACAGTCTTATACTGTAATCATTCACAATTTCACAGTTTATGACAATAAATGTCAGAATATACATTTCGAAATGCAAGAGGTAAAACACTTATCAGAAAAACACCAGAAGTGCTACAACTGCTGAGAGGGGTGCTCGTTTCCACCCAACCGTAGGCTCAACGACTCCCAACGGATTTACCACTAGCCACCCCCGAGCTGAGACCACGATGCTGGGAGACTGCGTCTATGTTTGCCAGTGACCAAGAATGAAGGTTAATCTCCTTCTTCTCTGCTATCACTCACTCCGTGTTTTCCAGAGTTCTCCTCCTCTTCCCTTCTCCTGCATTCCCTCGCGTCTGCCCTTAGCGCTTCTCCCTCATGCCTTTTCCTCTTGCGAGGTTGCATGTGGCGTGACTTTCCTCGCACTGGTCAGGCCTGAGACTCCTACTGATGGGTGGTTTACCTCCCCCATCCCTCATTAATTCCTGAGGAGCCATCTACCTACCAACCTGTGAGACATTTAATTCGGGCTAGCGAGTCGCTCTCGGTTCTCTGGGCCAGTGAAGACCAAATACGATATTGGTTTTCGGTGGAAGTTCACGCCATCATTCCAGGTGCCTTCCACCACCTTTCTTCAGCCATCGTGGTCTCTTTTTCAGTGCCTTCCCCTCTCAACAATCCTGCAATGTGTATATATATATATATATATATATTTATTTACATTCATCGACCTTTTTCACAAGGTCCATTCACATCATACATTCACATTTCCGAGTTTGCCACAATTACTTGGCCAGTATAGTTATTTTTACAGACTGGGGGAAACAGGGTGTTACAATTCCCTCCCCCTTAAAGGAACACCATCCTCGATGTTCTATCTATCAACATGATGTGCATGTACAGATGTAAACAAAATCGGATATGCCTGTTTCATGGCATCCTCCATTTCCCATGTAGCCTCATCTGGGCCAAAATGTCTCCATTGCACCTTGACCTGTGCAATGGTTCGGTTCCGAAGCGGGGTTTCCTTTCTGTCCAGTATGCATTGAGGTTCTGGTAGAAATTCTCCCTCCGGTTCCACCTGAATCACAAACCAATCAATTATATGGTTAGCATCATGTACATATTTCTTCAATAATGAGACATGGAAAACATTATGTGCTTTGACTGTGGGAGGAAGTGCTAGCCTGTAGGCTACAGGTCCCACTCTATCTAGAACCTCAAAAGGTCCACAATACCGAGGTGCCAACTTGGCACGAGCTCCCATTTTCAAGGAACTCTTCCTGGGCCTAACTCTGAGATATACATGATCTCCCGTCTTGAGCTCTCTTGGAGTTCTCTTTTGGTCGGCATAACTTTTCTGTCGGTTTTGAGTGACCTTTAGATTTTGTTTTATCTGAGTCACTTGTTGTTCCATTTCTTTTAACATATCGGGTCCAAAAGATATCTTGTTTACGGGATTACTCCAGCTGATTGGAGTATTACACGGCCTACCATAGAGGACCTCGAAGGGACTCATCTTTAAGGATGCTTGGTAGCCGTTGTTGTAGGCGAATTCTACCAGTGGCAGGTAGTCTTCCCATTTCTTGGGTTGATGCATTACATGCATCCTTAACA
>ML791178.1:193650-204265 GCA_009831015.1 Picea engelmannii
TCCATAAAGTGCCCGCTTCAAGCGGCACACATGAGTCTCTCGCTCATGTACCACAAAGCCCAATGGTTGCTCTACATACACCTCCTGATCCAAAACCCCGTTCAGAAATGCGGTCTTCACATCCATCTGATGGATCTTCCAACTCATCTCTGCTGCAATGGAAACAACTGATCGTATAGATGAATATCCTATAGTATCCTATAGTAAATTCCGTGTCTCTGTCGGACACGATCTCTTTCAGCATACCATGCAGTCTGAATATCTCTTTCATGAATACCTGGGCGATATCGATTGCTTTGCAAGTTGATTTGACAGAGATGAAATGAGCAGACTTGCTGAATTTATCCACCACTACCATAATGGCATCGTTTTGTTTGGTCGATGTTGGTAATCCAGTGATGAAATCCATGGAGATGGTTTCCCATTTCCATTCTGGGATTGGTAAAGGTTGCAATAATCCTACTGGGTGTCGATGTTCTGCTTTAACCTGTTGGCATTCCATGCATTTGGCCAAGTACTCGGCTATGTCTTTCTTCATTCCAGGCCAATAGAATTGTTTACTGGTGGCCGTGATCATCTTCTGGTATCCTGGATGACCAGAATAAGGTCTTTTATGTAGTTCATCCAGTATGAACCTCTTCATGTCGTCATAATTTGGAATATACATTCTATTTCTGTAAGTGAGTAGACCTCCTTCGGTCATCTGGTAGCCTTCATATTTTACTCCGGCGGGTTCTTGTTGTAGGTACATGGTCACGGTCTGGACGAAGGGATTTGTTTCTTGTGCATTTCTGATTCTTTCCTTGACATCTGTCTCGTAGGTGCTCACCGCTGCCAGGTGAATTGTTTTCATATTTCTGTTAAGGGCATCGGCCACCCTATTTTCCTTTCCTTTAATGTGTTTGATTTCGAAATCAAACTCGCTAAGGAGGGCCATCCACCTAGCTTGTCTAGCATTGAGCTTTGGTTGATCAAACAGGTATCGCAATCCACAATGATCTGTCATAAGTACAAATTTTCTTCCCAGGAGGTAATGCCTCCACATTTTCAAGGCATGCACTATGGCAGCCAGCTCTAGATCATGGGTCACATAGTTGACTTCATGCTCGTTCAATTTTCGGGATTCATAGCAGATCACACTTCCTTTCTGCATAAGGACTCCTCCGAGCCCTTCCTTACAGGCATCTGTGCACACGAGGAAGTCAGCTTCTAGGTTGGCGATTTTCAGCACGGGTGCATGGGTCAGTAGATGTTTCAGGGTTTGAAATCTTTCTTCACATTTCTGTGTCCACAGGAATTTTGTCCCCTTCTTCTGGAGGGCAATGATTGGACAACCAATCTTGGAGAATCCTTTTATAAATCTCCTATAGTATCCTGCTAATCCCATAAAGGATCTGATGTCCAAAACATCCTTTGGGGTAGGCCATTCCATGATAGACCTGATTTTGTCAGGGTCTACCGCTACTCCTTCTTCAGAGAGAACATGGCCCAAGTAATGTATTTCCTTCTGGAAGAATTCACATTTGCTGAATTTGGCATAGATCTGATGTTCTCTTAGCACTTGCAGCACAAGTCTAAGATGCTCTTTTATGTTCTTGGAGTAAATTAATATGTCGTCAATAAAAACCAGCACAAATTTGTCTAGGAATTTCCTAAGTACATTGTTCATCAAGCACATAAAAGTGGAAGGGGCATTGGTCAACCCAAATGGCACTACCACGAACTCATAGTGACCATACCTCGTCCGGAAGGCAATTTTATGGATGTCTTCGCCCTTGATTCGGACTTGATGGTATCCCGACCTCAAATCAATCTTTGAGAAAATAGACGCACCCCCCAATTGATTGAACAGGTCATCGATCCCGGGCAAGGGGTACTTGTTCTTTATGGTTACCTTATTGAGTTGCTTATAATCTGTACACAGTTGCTTATAATCTGTACACAGTCTAAGGGTACCATCCTTCTTTTTCACGAACAGGACTGGTGCTCCCCATGGAGACACACTGGGCCGAATATAGCCCTTACCCATCATTTATTTTAATTGCAACTTGAGTTCAACTAACTCGGGTGTGCTCATCCAGTAGGGTGTCCTAGACACCAGCACCGCTCCTGGTGCAAGTTCTATCGAGAAGTCTATGTCCCTTCTTGGAGGTAGACCCGATACCTCTTCCAGAAACACATCTATGTATTCTCTCAGGGTAGGGTGATCTTCAAGGTTTGGTTTGTCATCTCCAATTATTGTGAGAACCTGTATTGCATATAGGGGACATCCCTTTCGACAATACTTTCTCATTTGCAGAGCTGATATTTGTCTCATCGAGACAGGTTTTCAGATTCCTTGAAGGGTTATCCTTTTTCCTTCTTTGCTCACACATTCTAAGGTTTTATGGTAACAGTAAAGTCTGGCTTTATGGGCGGCTAGCCAGTCCATACCAATCAAGAGATCATACGATCCTAGGGGTAATACGTTAAGGGTTGCTTGGGTGGGAAATTCACCCAACATCAATTGGCAGGCTGGTATGACCTCTGCTACCCTTCTTTTGGTGCCAGTGGCTAACTGTACCAGCCATGGCTTGGTATGTTTTTGTGGCTGTAGTTTACACTTATCAACAACTTTAGGGGCTATATAACTCAGATTTGAACTAGGGTCAATCAAAACAGACACCAGATGATTGAAAACCATACCTTCTATTTCCACCACTAAAGCTTGGTGGTCAGCTTGGTTATTATCCAAGGCTGCATAAATCTACAACACACTCCTGGCCACATCATTGACGGTAGTAGCTCCCTGGATGTTATAAGTCCTCCGACTATTCTGTTGTTGGTGTGGACAGTCTCTCAGGAGATGTTCTTCTCCGCAACCCCAACATTTCAGAGGTTCTCTCTTTGTGTTATCCACCTTCACTGGTATAGGTCCAGAAGTTTTATTTCCGCCCGATGAGGGAAAGTTCTGCTTGTGTACACTCCGGGCTGGAAAGTTCATTCCGAGGTTCTTCTTATAGTTCTTAAATCCTGGGGATTTGATCCCCTTTTTTTGAAACCTTGAACTATTCTTCGGTTTCCATCCTTCGCAAGGTGCTGCTCGATGCCCAAACTGTTCATGACAATAGGTTGCCTTTCTAATAGTGCCTTCTAGGGTCTTTGGCTCATCAAATTCAATTCTGTTCCGGTAGTCCTTGGGTAGCCCACTGATGAAGCGCTACACCTTTGCCTTTTCTGCTTTTATATATGGTACATATCTCAACAAGTCGAGGAATTTGTTAACGTATTCCTCTATAGTGAGTTGCCCCAGTTTGAGTTCATAAAACTCTTTAGTCTTCTTGTCGAAATATTTTTCCGACAAATACTTCTTCCGGAAGTACTTCTCAAATTGTTTCCAGGACAGGTCCTTTTCGCGAACCCCTTTCACATTCTTAAGATCTTCCCACCAAATGGAAGCCTTTCCGTTCAGATTGAAGGTGGCCACTTGGGCCTTCATATTTTCTGAAAAGTCATGGACTCTGAAATATTTCTTTAGTTCAAGCAGCCAAGCCTCTGCTTCCTCTCCTTTCTTTATTTCACCGTTGAAGGAGGGTGGTTTGGCCTTTCTGAATTCTTCGAATTTTCGACCTTTGGAAGACTTTTGCTTCTTCTGTTTCCTTCGGGAATAGGAACTGGTTCTGCTGCTAGAAGAGCCTTCTGAATCGCCAGCTTCCTTTTCAGAGGAATCACTCGGCACTAGTCCTTTACCTCTGGGGTGGACCTTTTTCGAGGTGCTCCTCTCAGTGTGGCCACTGATATGACCATGTTTCTGAGTTTCAAGTTCATGTTGCATTTGTCTTTGTAGATCAGATAAACTCTGCAGTAAAACTGCGTTAATTTATGTTTGCTTTTCTTGTTCTTTCATCATCCTTTCATTGTCAGCCTTACAACTTTGTAATTCGACCATGAGGCTCCTCACAGTCTCGGCTAGATCTGGAGGGGTCCCTACTGCTCTTCTTTCGTCAGATTCTTCGTCTCTATTGTGGGATCCCTCTCCCACCTCTTGGTGAGTCACCATTCTCTACATCTGTAAATTCCCGCGGCTGATCATCCGCTTGGGTGCAAAGACAAACGCTGGTTGTTAGTCAATAGTTAGATACATTTTTATAACCCGCACAAAAATTCATAACTCTTTCGCATGCATACACAGTCGGGTTCTCGTTTTCAAACTTTGATCTTTTTTGAATTAAGAGGGTTTAAGATAGAGGGTTGCTCCTTTTAGGAGTGTTTCGAACGAAGCTCCTGCGCAACTCGTTCATGAGCCCAAGCATGCCAAGTGCTGTAACCATGCTCTGATACCAATTTGTCACACACCCACTACGGAAATCAAATTCTTCGTCGATTTCTCAAGAATCAAAACCCCTGAAATATCTACAGAGGTCTAGCATAAGCTAGTTCTTCCCTCATCTACTCCCATAGGATCGTGGGTCACGACCACAGGTCGAACAAATATGGCGCTTCTTCGCCTTACGTGACTCAGCGCTACAAGAGTGTCGAGCCGTGTCAATTCTGCATACGCCGAACCTCGACAAGGCTATCGAGTGGTCAAAGGAACGGGCCCCATCGTGTGGTTAAGTGGAGAACAGGTGGCAGGGGGGAATAAACGGCACGGAAGGCGACACGACAGGAGGGGGCCCCACATCAATAACACACCATTCTGGACCCCCCCCCCCCTTGTTAAAGGCAGAATGGCAAAGGGGGTCCGGAATTCACNCCCCCCCCCCCCCCCCGTTAAAGGCAGAACGACAAGGGGGCTCCGGAATGAAACCTCAGCCGCAGATCTGGGCACACAGATCCTGGCCGCCCAGATTTGCTCGCCATTTCTTGCAAGGGAAAAAGGGCCATGGCATTAATGCTTGCATCTCTTCCTCAAATCTAACAGTCGTTACAGACCTTGGATCCTCCGAAGGGATCATGTTCGTGCATTGCTTGCAAAGGCGGAGAGGGGTCGAGGAACTATCATCCACGTTCCTTCCTCACATCTAACGGTTATTACAGACCTTGGATCCTCCGAGAGGATCTCGTCCGTTAATAGAGACTTAATCATATGCTAACATTTCGGGAGTTCACCAGTCGAAGTTTCGGGACTTGTGAGCATAAGAGGAACGTGCCCTTCGGTATTCCGGGTGCCGAAATGCCGAAGTGCCAAACAGGCTTCGATCAGCAATTAGCCCTATGGGCTATGCCTTGGCTAGTATGACCACTTCTCATAAGACCACAGTCTTATTCCCGCGGGACTTATCAAAACGAGAGCCCGACCTCTCGTCAACGGGACTCCTGAATCCTCGATTCCCGATTTCCCCAAGTGGGTAGTCTCGCGACACGTGGCCTCCTTTAATCGGACGATCCAGATCTATTTCAGGGCTTCCACCATGGAGGGTCCCGATCTCTTGTCACCGGGACTTCCGCAATCCCGAACTCCGAAATCCTGATACCGACTCCTCTTTTGGGACTTTCGCCCCTATTCACGGGGGCTTAACCCTCGTGTATCTTCTGACAGATCCAACGACTGTCGGGTTTTCTAATCGAGATCTGACGGTTCAGATCGGTCCCCACGCTGTGCACTCTCCCACCACTTCCTGGACGTGGAAAAACCCACGGTCCAGATACTCTCATGGACCTTGGGGATCTACGATCTCGATTTCTTCGCTACTCACGAAGACAAAGGAAAAAGAGTTAAGGCATTTAACGCCCTCGCTTCTTCTACCAGTCTAACGGTCGTGAATGGTCACAGATCTTCCGACAGGATTTCGTCTGTCGATCGACACCTATCCCTACATCGATATTTCGAGATTTCAAGAGGATCGTTCTTCCTCGTACCGGGTTGCTAAGACTTGCGCATTCAAGTCATTTTTCCAGGTTCTTGGTAAACTTTTCCAAGAAGGGTATCTCTGTGGAGAGATCTATTTCGGGGCATTCCTGAAGACAGATAAGGGAAAACAAATTCCCGAGAACAGACTTGAAGTCTAACTTGGTTCAACTTACGTATAAATAAATTTATCTATCATCATAAGCCATGCGTGGTTTTTCTGTTACAAGCATACATCTACCATTTCTGATCAAAACACTACACATACAGTCTTATACTGTAATCATTCACAATTTCACAGTTTATGAGCATAAATGTCAGAATATACATTTTGAAATGCAAGTGGTAAAACACTTATCAGAAAAACACCAGAAGTGCTACAACTGCTGAGAGGGGTGCTCGTTTCCAACCAACCGTAGGCTCAGCGACTCACAACGGATTTACCACTAGCCACCCCCGAGCTGAGACCACGATGCTGCGAGACTACGTCTCTATTTGCCAGTGACCGAGAACAAAGGTTACTCTCCTTCTTCTCTGCTATCACTCACTCTGTGTTTTCCAGAGTTCTCCTCCTCTTCCCTTCTCCTGCATTCCCTTTGCGTCTGCCCTTAGCGCTTCTCCCTCATGCCTTTTCCTCTTGCGAGGTTGCGTTTGGTGCGACTTTCCTGCACTGGTCAGGCCTGAGACTTCTACAGATGGGCGGTTTAGCTCCCCCATCCCTCATTAATTCCTGAGGAGCAATCTACCTACCAGCCTGTGAGACATTTAATTCGGGCCAGCGAGCTGCTCTGGGTTCTCCGGGCCAGTGAAGACCAAATACGGTATTGGTTTTCGGTGGAAGTTCACGCCACCATTCCAGGTGCCTTCCACCACTTTTCTTCAGCCATCATGGTCTCTTTTTCAGCACCTTCCCCTCTCGACAGTCCTGCAATGTATATATATATTTATTTACATTCATCGACCTTTTTCACAAGGTCCATTCACATCATACATTCACATTTCCGAGTTTGCCACAATTACTTGGCCAGTATAGTTATTTTTACAGACTGGGGGAAACAGGGTGTTACACTATCGCACTATATTGATCTTTAAAATGTTTATAAGCAATCTATTTTATATCATTGTTTGCTGTTTTGAGGCATCCAAAATCATCAACAATTTCCCAAATGGTGTTCTGTGATCTTCTTTGGGTGGCAAATTTATGATTTTTTTTTGTATTTTTGTCTCCCTTATCTAACCATATTGCTCGACTTCTAAGCCTCCAAGTGGCTTCTTCATAGGCTAGTATATGATATTTTCTTTGTTTAAGTGTCCTTAGTAAGTCCAAATCTTCCTATGCAAACACTTGTGTCGGACATTCTCAAAGAACTCTGTAATTTTATCTTCAATGTGTAGGAGTTCTGTGTGCATGTGTGATTTTTTGTTCCTCTGCCATATAATCACAACTTTTTAAAGATTCCTCAATTTTTTGCACAGAAGAAGAATCAGACCAAGTTTTCATTGAATGCCAAGTTTCCCTTATAAGGGAAGTAAAACCAGGATCAAAAATCCAGGAGTTGTTGAACTTAAAGGGAGGGGACTTGTTTTGGGAAGACATCTCCTATTGTAAGCAGATTGGGTTATGATCCGAAATGGAAGAATTAAGAACCCATGATCTAAGTCTTTTATGACTGCTTAGGAGGAATTCATTTAGGAAGAAACGATCCAATCTTTTCGAGATGCCTGTTGTTCTAGCTCTACCATTTCTCCAGGTAGGTGCCAATTTTATCGGTCTGATATCCTCTAGACCGGAGGTAAGGACAATCCTAGAGAAAAAATTTGCAAAGGGATCACTTCTGGCCTGTTCACCCCTTACCTCCCGATCAGTGAGAGTGAAGTTAAGGTCGTCTCCCACTATCAAGCCTTCTTCGCAAAGTAATCCATAATCAATGATTGGTTGCCAGAACAATTCCCTGTCTTTATGGGGAGCATAACAATTGAGCAGTTTATACCTTCCCGCAGACAGTTTAAATTTTCCTTCCATATAAATACCTACAGATGTGCCATAAGCACAAAACACAGCATAAGCTGGGATCCATCCA
Source organism: Picea engelmannii (assembly GCA_009831015.1). NCBI lineage: Eukaryota > Viridiplantae > Streptophyta > Pinopsida > Pinales > Pinaceae > Picea > Picea engelmannii. The sequence goes on from ML791178.1 coordinate 201,562, forward strand.
CTTAAAATGCCACCCGATCGACCATTAAGATTTAAAGCAACAACATCCCATTTCGAAAGGCAGTGAAGGAAGAGTCTTTTTGCTTTCTCAGCATCCACTAACGTTTCTTCTAAAAAAACAACATCGGGATTCACCTGGTTCAACAACAATTTGTGGGCAACTTTTTTAGTGGGTCCCTCAAACCCACAAAGATTGAAAGACATGAAAATCATAAGGGAAATTCAGATGACAACTGGCTTGCTCTAAGGGCTGGGAGGGAAACCATATCAGGGTTAGAGTTTAAGGAAACAGGGAGGGCAGGAACTATAGAACAATCTGAGACAAATCCCACAGGGGATATTGTTCCAAACTGAGCCAAACCACCTTCAATGGCCCTAAAGGGTTTCATTGGGATGCGAGGTTTAGGCTTTTTCCTAAGGGTCATGTTGCAGAGATCTGAGGAGTAAGGAGGTAAAGACGTACAATTAGTAATGGGAAGTAGAGTGGGGGACAAAAGTTCTGTAACTTTTGTTGAAAGATTATGTGAAACATCTAAAACACAGACAATAGGTTCACTAGTGGGATCTTCATCAGCTTCAACACAGGGGACAAATGAGAGTTCTGTAGATTCGATATGGAAAGAGCTCGAATCACCTCCTAAAATCTTCCCTGATCTGGTGTGCTTTTCAGTGTCCAAACAACCTGTAGGAGTTTTTTCAATCATATCTTTTACAGGGGGAAAGATAGATTGTGTTTCCCTCGGGGAGTAAGGCCGGTGATTAACACTGGTTAAATCTTTTGAAAGCAAGCTCTGAGGAGTACCCGTGTCTTCAAACTTTTTCATCAAAAGATTCTAGAAATTACCAAAGATTTCTAAGACCTAGCTTTCATTCTCTTTTAAATAAAGAAGCTCTTAAAGGGAAAGATTAGCAAAGAAGGAAGGAAAGAAGAAGTTCATCTTACCTAAAAAGGAGCCTTTGTCGAAAGGACCAGAACAAAAAACTTCAGCTTGATCGAGAGTCGTCCCGAGATGTACTGTATCACAACTGAGTTCCCTGGAACCAGGACAAGATGCCTTTAGAAGACCCGTCTGCCAACAAGAATGACATCTGAAAGCTTCCCTCCAGAAGTCAATTGACTAGCAAAAATGAGAGTCCCCAATGGAGATGCCGATAACATCAGGGAATCCTTTGGTGAGATCCATATCAACTAACACCCACTTGAGCCTTTTGTTATTCCAACAGAGAGACTTCTCATCCAAAAAACAAAACTTCCTATCAAGTTTGCAACAACTTCAAAGATCCTAATGGACTAGAACTCGATGGGGAAGTCGAGAAGCAGCGTCCAAAAGCTTCTTTTCGTAAAGCTTTCCATAAGAGGATTAAAACCAGGCACCCATCTTTTCAACATTAAAATACCTCTGCTTAAAATCCATGGAAAGCCTAAGATTCTAAGAAAATCGCTCTCGGTAAGGAAATGAAAAACCACCTAGTGGTTTGAAAGCAGACTAAACCTAGGACTGTATCCAACGATAGGCTTCCAACAACCTAAAATCCACTATGACAATTGGATTTATTCAACTTGGTGTAGAAAAATTTACCCACAAGGGCTTTCTTTGAAAGACCGACAACCCTGTCCATCGCTATATCTTTACCGAGAACACAACTCGACTTTGCTTCACAGATCTTCCAGTTCTTTTGTCTGCGATTAAGCCGAGCTTTGGTTCAAGTAGATCTATTATGTCCAACACTGCCAACATGTCGAGACGAACTATGCATAGACAAATTCGTTTGAAAAACTCTAGCACTGCTCCTTGGGGAAGAAAACGAAACAGGTAGCGAATGTGAAAGACCAATACAATGTGGAGGGAAGGGACATGGAGTAGAAGCTTTGCAGCCTTCCCGAGGGAGATCTCTCGTGTGAGACCCCAAAGGGCTCGTGTTCTTCACATGATCGGGACCAGGTGGAAAGCGGTTCGCAGCGACAGAGGGCACCTGGCATAGGAGCTTTGAAAGCGGAACTGAAGGCACTGTATCTTTTGCCGAGCCATCTGTCCCAGGACGTAAGCAATCATACAGTGCTTCTCTGACCCAAAATTGTCCTCGTTGGCCTAGGATAAGTCCACTGAGACCACATAGTACTAATCTCCACGTCGACAATCATATGACCGGGACTTACACCTCGCACTAAAGGAAAAGAAGACTTGCCACCTGTGTACACCTAGGAGAAAACGGCAGAAACAGAAGTCCCGTCTAAGCTACGATGTCGGAGAACCTATTGACTGCATGTGGGACCCTATCCGCAGTGTGAGACATCTGCGCAGACCCTAGCGACTGCGGAAACCCTAGACAATTATTCACCTCCTTCTCACTATATATATATTTCAAACTCCGTTTTTACACAGAGACCCCTCCCAAAATTTCATTTTCCTCCTCATCTCTCATATCTATCTCATCTCTTAGCCTCTGCTATCCTCCATCCCAAAATAAACCTTTAACCTACCCGTTATTTCTGTGTCTATCGACAGAAATGGCTGCCATTGCGCCCAGTTTATTTTTTTCTTCTACTGGACAGTCGAGGCTGAAGGGTAGACGAATTTTACAACCGGTAGCCGCCTGCAGTCAAAGGCTTACGTACAAGCAGGCGGGGGTTGACATTGATGCCGGCACAGAGTTGGTGAAGAGAATCGCTAAAATGGCGCCGGGAATTGGCGGTTTTGGAGGTC
>ML791178.1:243930-258631 GCA_009831015.1 Picea engelmannii
AATGCTGTTCTAACATGATGCCAACTTGTATGGAGACTTGAGAGAGTAGTCTACACCGTCACATTAGTTGTCCTGGTGATGAACTTTATATCTGCTAGTTCATATAGGATCTTATCTTATCTGATATAATAGTGTGGAATTAAGTCTAGAATTTATATCGCAGACATGGAATAATCATAATGGGGTCCACCATTACATATCACAAAGAGCACATAGCTAGTAGAAATGGTACACACCTGATGTTGTTCCATTATGTTCAAGGTAGGCAAACACCTTCAAGTATGGGTATATAACTCAGGGAGTCAGGAGTATTGGTGAGCACCCATGGAGGGGGTGATATAAACTCCAAGTAGACCTTGATGGCTGCATGACCACTGTCCTTTTTGTAAGGGTGATGACTCCGAGGCACTAGAGATAACCATTATGTTCTCAACGCCTTATGCTGGGATGTGGAGTCATATGGGAGCTAACAAGTTGATGCAGGCCTTATATTGGTAGGGGACTATTGGACCAGGCATGTGGCAGAGTCTACGAGTGTAGAGTGTTAACCCTTGGAGGTAGGGCATCAGTGGGGAGTTTCAGTTGGCCATGCCCTTGCCTACCAGTGTAGGACAGTTCATTTGTAAACAATGGATTGACTTGATAACTGCATTTCCTTGTAGTTGATCAGGGAGGAATACATTTTTTGCTAACATATATCTTGTTGACCATGTCTTGGGAGCGAGGGAAATAAATCCTTTACATGCTAACCTACAACTATTGCTCAGTAGTGCGGAGAATGGTGTCCTTTAACTTTGTGACTAATGGATTGTAGTTCTTGTGATTATAATCATTGCAAGCAAGCAGTACATAGGCAGACGAGCTTTGGTTGCATAGGAAATTTGGTACATGTTCTTGGGTTCTCCTTATTTTATATAGGCATTTGTTCTAAAGCTGCTTTGTTTTGATCTATTTTGCTTTCAAAACTAGTGTTATATGTGTGCCAGTTTATGACTGCATTGTTCTCTCATAGCTGATTTACGGCTTTAGATCTTGATCCACTTCTTCTGGCTTCTCAAACAGGGGATTCATTTCTAGTAGCTGGTACAGATGGAGTTGGGACTAAGTTGAAGCTTGCATTTGAAACTGGTATCCATGATACAATTGGTGTTGATCTGGTATATTATTTTCTTTTGCTACTTATCTTCTTGCTGGAGCAAATTTTGTGTATTTGTTGAATATTTATGGGCTTGATTTTGTTTGTTTCTTAGGTGGCTATGAGTGTGAATGATATTGTTACATCTGGGGCAAAACCATTATTTTTCTTGGATTATTTTGCAACCAGTCATCTTGATGTTGACCTAGCTGAAAAGGTAACACACTTATTTTAAACTGATTTTTTAACAGGCTTTTTTACCTTTCTTGTGAGGACTTACTGTAATCAACATGGGCAAGGTGGATGGTCTTTTGTCATTATTGACAATATGCTGAAGTATTCAGGAAAATGAAGTAGCATACATTAAATTGTCTTGTGAGCTTCCGGATGCTTTTAGTTATATCACTTCCTGTTTCTTTTCATAGATTATGATGTCTTGCCTGCTTCTTACAGGTTATAAAAGGTATTGTGGATGGTTGTCAGCAATCAGACTGTGTTCTTTTAGGTGGAGAGGTGTGCACTTACTACTCCATGTGTGCCTGATTAATTCAATCTTATTGTAAAATGCATTGGTGTGAGCATCTTTTTCTATCTGGACTGTTGAACTTATATCGGACAGGTTTTTATTTCATACAAACTCACAAGCAGTATATATGAATGCAAGTTACTGGTGTTTATAATTGAAACTTGATGTTTCTGACACCAAGGCCTATATTTCTAAACGACGACGACCTATTGTTTTTGCCACAGACAGCGGAAATGCCAGACTTTTATGCTGAAGGTGAATATGATCTTAGTGGTTTTGCTGTTGGTAGTGTCAAAAAGAATGCTGTCATAGATGGGAAGACAATTTCTGTTGGTGATGTTCTAATTGGGCTTCCATCAAGTGGAGTTCACTCGAATGGATTTTCTCTTGTTCGAAGGTCTGTCCCTCCCTTCGTAGAAGTTTTATGTTTATTCGTAGAACTGTATCTATATGCCTGCTTACAGTATAACATGCTTACAAAAAAGTTTAATGTTTTGCTTTCCAACCTAACCAGCATAAACAGGACGTTAACATCACCACTAAGCACCCACCAATTGAAAAAGCAACGATGGATATTTATAACCCTATGTTGTACACTGATTGCCTTGGCAAAGTCTCCATCCTGAAACTATATTATAACAAGTGATTGTTTTATTTACATTGTGTTATACCACTGGTGCTTTCTGTTGGTGCCTAAAACTTACATAACATACTCATTGGCCACCATTACTAAATTAATCTAGTTGTTCTAGGGGAGCTTGCCATAGTTCATCCTTGAGGAATATAGTCATAAAAGAGATCGTGATAGGCCTTTACATTGAGTGGGTGGCTTGAGCTTATGCGTATACTATTCTCTTAACTATCCATTACTGGATAAACCAGCTTGGCCTTTATACTCTACATTATGAATATGGTGAATTGGTTAGTAACTTGTGGATAGATGTATATGAATATCGAGGCAATTGATGCCCTTTTTCGACACCAGGTGCCATTATAGCAAATGCACTAGAGAATAACCCCTAGTCTTGACCATTGGGAGTGGTAGTGCAAAGCACCAATTTTCAAAAGCTTCCAGGAGCCTTTTTCATATAATTATATATATTTTTAATATATTTTGATGCACATATACTCAAAAATAGCACACAGAATGTTGAATTAGTCGCAGAAAATATGAAAACGTAGATTTAACTACATGATTAATGATGATCATTAAGTATCAACCATTTAGTACACATATAACATCAATCATCTAGCAGTCATACAATTTATAGGGTTCAAACTTCAACCTATCTCAACCTTTAATTGCATGCACATGGCAGTCAATGGTTTATTTGGTGCGCAATGAAAACAGTCCTTAATCTCTAAACAATTATAATGAACCAACCATTTAAGTCCTTGGGTCTTAAAAGAAGCACGAGACTTCAAATCTCATGACACCTGGGTAGCCACCTTGTTCGTGATTTTGAACATTCAACTTCTAGTTAAGATGATTGGTCAATGAACTAGTCGGTTGGATATTGTCGTTTGGAAGCATCCAACATAATGCAGTAAAGGTTGGTTGGTCAACTGCTTGATGTATGTGGGACAATTAAGCATCCAACATAATGCAGTAAAGGCTGGTTGGTCAACTGGTTGATGTATGTGGGACAATTAAGCGCATGCCAAGAGAGCCACATGTTTGCCTTGTTGTCCCTCAAATCACCTCTTGTATGAAAGTCTTCTTTTGCTAGGGCTTGAGCCAAGGGAAGGAATTAGTGCAAGTGCGCCTGCTTTCTTTTCCCACAAATCACCCCATGTATGAAAGCCTTTCTGCGCTAGGATTTTTCTCTCAAAGGAAGGAATTAGGGTAAGTTGTCTTTGTTAGAAATAATAGATGTGCTCCTTTAAGGATGTATCTTCTTTGGATGAAATAATAGATGTCACCCAACCATATGTCGAAGCCACCCCCGAGCACCTTAACCTTGACATAGAATGATTCCGGAAGCAAACCCTAGGCCTAATAGCCAATCAATGTAGCGTACCTCTCTCCAGAGCTAGCACACAAGGCAGAAAGTCCAATCCATAACCAATAGAAAGTCCAAGCCTAAACCGAGAATACAGGTTGCAGTAGCTGCAACTATAGCTACTCTCCAGACTTGCGCACTTACCCAGTTTCTGCAGTGCACACTCTTACATTTCTGCAGTTGCGAGTTGTGTGTACAGAATGAGCTTTGGTGCGTTATATTTATACTGCGTTCTCCAGGCTGTCTGGGTCGACTTCTCTTTCTGGAGGCTAAAGACTCAATATAAAATACTCTCTTTAGCCGACTTTACTTCTAGGGTTATGTTCAAGTCTTTTAGGGTTCTTCTTGCTTCTCGGAATATTCTATTCTTGTTAGGGTTACATGTGGAGGTTAATAACTCTCGCAACTACCATAATATCAACACACCCTCCTAGCTAGGTGTTGGATTTTAAATGAGCTATGGCTCATGTATCCTCTTTAAATTTTCTGTTTAACTATTACTTGAACCATAACTACTTGCAACAAACCAAGATCACAAGAAGAATAACCATGCACAAGAACACAAGAAGTATCCTGGGAAACCCTTCTCAACAAGGGAAGAAAACCCAACCAATCCTTTGTTATATTCCTCAAGAGAAAGACCTCCTACGCCATCACCAAACCTAGCACACAAGAGGGTGCTGCAATTCTCATAATTTCAGACCACAACTTCTGAAATTATGAGATGACACAATGATAAGTGTGTTTCCTCAATGGGGATTCACCTTTATTTATATAAGACTTGTCACATCAAATGATGTGTCTTTTGGCACATCATTTGAGGGAAGAAAACCCAGCCAATCCTTTGCTATATTCCTCAAGAGAAAGACCTCCTACGCCATCACCAAACCTAGCACACAAGAGGGTGCTGCAATTCTCATAATTTCAGACCACAACTTCTGAAATTATGAGATGACACAATGATAAGTGTGTTTCCTCAATGGGGATTCACCTTTATTTATATAAGACTTGTCACATCAAATGATGTGTCTTTTGGCACAATAGGGCCGACCTCAATAACTCAAAATATAATTAATAATTACCATATTAATTATCTTTTACATTAAGGTGGGGCCGACTTGTACCCTTTACATTACAAATAGGGTTATAGGTAAGTCTGACTCTTGAACAATATAGTAAGGGATCTCATACACCCACTAGTGCTCAGCCACTAGGGGCACATCCATATGGATGTCCATATCTCTATCTCACTGCATCTCACAGGAGAACCACACTCACTAGTGCTCAGCCACTAGGATCAAGTTCACCTATGCTCATCCACAGGCACGTCCACTCAACATATCTTCTTTCCCACTGCATTACATAGGAGAGTCATATGGAGTTCATCATCTCAACTCTCTGCTCAGAGGAGGCTAATACATCGTCTTCATCTTTGTCTCATGACGATGCACCCTACTCTATGGGAATTCACACGTTCACCTTGTGCTCAGCCACAGGCACGTCCAACTTAGCAGATCTCCTTTCTCACTGCGTTACACAGGAGAATCATTTGGAGTTCTTCTCAACTCTCTGTAAGGAGGAGGCTATCAATATGTTCCATCTCTGTCTCAGATAGGAACCACACACCCCTCTCAGGGAATCTCTCTCAGGTTTATGTTCTGGAGAATGTCTCACGCAGCTGTAATCATCAACACTCCCTCTCAGCTAGGGAGGCATTCTTCATCAGCCCAAGTCTCACACGAAAGTACTTCGAACTTTGTCTTGGCTGTAGTCATCAACACTCCCTCTCAACTAGGGAGGTATTCTTCACCAAGCCAATTTGGTGAAGATGTCTGCAATTTGCTCATGTGTAGGAAGGTACAATACGTGTGCTATTTTCCTCTGCATTATGTCTCTCAAAAATGATATTTTATCTCAACGTGTTTCGGTCTATCATGAAACATCGGGTTCTCAAAGAGCTTCAAACACAGCTCTAGTTATCATCATATAATTCATCTCATGATCAAGTAAATCTGTTAGAAGCTTGTGAAGCCACACTGCTTCGCACACTCAATGCTATATACTTTGCTTCTGTGGTACTCACGGCCACAAAGCCTTGTTTCCTGCTGCACCAGGAAATCATGGCAAACTTTACGGTAATCAACTGGATGTGCTATTTGGGTCCACTGTTCTCTCTGCTCAATCTGTATCGGCATATCCCTGCAAAACTCAAGTTCTCACTGGAGGCATATCTCATTCCATGTCCAACTGTGCCTCGTATATATCTTAATACATGCTTGACTGCTATCCAGTGAGTCTGTTTCGGCCGACTCATGGATTGACTAAGCATATTTGCTACATAGCATATATCAGGTCTAGTGTTAACCAGATACATCAATGATCCAATCAGTTCTAGATCAGTCTCGTCTGAATCATCATCATTTGTTTTTCGTCAAATCCATCAACATCGGTGTAGACATGGATTTGCATTCTGTAATACTGAACTTCTTTAATATCCCCACTGTATGTTTTCATTGACTTAGGAAAAGTCTCATTGGTCCTTGGTCATACTTCTTGTCCCAAGAAGTAGTGCATCATACCCAGATCCTTTATCTCGAAATCAAAAGTTAAGGCTTGCTTGTATTCAACAACACGGCTTCTTGAATAAGTCGTCAAAATCAGTCGCTCGTCACCAATAATGTAATAGTATAGGTTTGGATCAACAATACTCTTGCTGAAACCCCAAACTCATCAAGAATCCATCTATCTGATGTAGTTTCCAACTCATGGATGGCAGAATAGATGGTAGTGCATCGAGCTACTGGATCAATAGGTCTTCATCATAGTTCACTCCCTCTGCTTGTGAGAATCCTTTGACTACAAGTCTCGTTTTATATTTCTCGATACTTCCATCAGCTGCATGCCTTTCTTCTTCTTGTAGAGTTTGTCAAGCTCAGACATGCCTTTTATAGCCTACTGCAAGATTCCTGGGAATATCAATTGGAACAAGTGTATCAATGGCTATCTCCCTCTGGATTGCTGAAGAGGAAGAAGATAATGCCTCTCTTCCTTAATTGGTTTGACTCCTTTTGAGTCAAGTGACTCCCTCTGAAGTCTGAAGGATAAGCATCTTCCTTTGTTGTTAACCTGCCTGGAACAAGAAAAACAAACGAAAGGAATCAAGACAAGAATATCTCCTAGTGGAGATTCATGAGTACATCTCTAGAATCAAAACATTTTAAGGATTGTTGTCACAGCTACAACACCTACTTGTAATGTAGCAACCTTAGTAATGTAGGTTATAGTCATGATAAATAAAACAATCAAACCTGAAGTCTTTACTTCCAATGTGTTGTTCTTCTGAATGCACTGAGACTTCTCTGGGTCCATGGTTTGTACCAGGGGTTCCTTTCTCCTGCAAATATCCTTATGACAGTGATGCAAACAATATATATATATATATATATATATATATATATTATATACAAGTGCATACCTGAGAGTGTACACCAATGGAGGTTTTGCTTATTTGTCAATGTCATGATGATCAATGACGTTCCTCACCTGTTTGCCTTGTAGCCATCTATACCACACAAGTCTTTGACTAAGTCTGCAATCAACCTTAACAAGGTCATGTCCATTGTTGACTTTTAACAACATTCCAAACACGTTGTTGTAACTATCCTTATAGTTCTTGCTGCTACTCAACACTGTTACAACTTGATTTCAGACCTGTATTAAAGGGTTCAATCTAGTTTGTAATCAACATCTTCAATGTACTTGGGCAAGTCATCAATATCCTTCTATGTTTGCTGATAAGATTCTTGGATGTAATACGCGGTGCCTTAAGAGCTGCCCCTATAAGACTGCTTCATGTTGTATATATTCCCCAGGCAGCGCCCAATACAAAAACCCCAATCACAATGCCAATACCCACCGCAGAATACCCATAGAGAGATATCTACACCAGCGCATGTGCCCATGAACTTGATTTCTCCATCACAATGTTCGAATCCCTTGGCACTCGCGTAAAACCAGATAATTCTCGGTCTATTCAATCTGCTTACTATCAATATTAACTCCATTTGTATACAGTAAAGCCAAATCAACCTAAATCTGAATCAAATTGAAGCGGGCATACCACTGAGAAGCCTTGAAAGGGCAATACGATGGCCGTCCGGTTATAGATCCATCATCAAGAATATCATATTCGATCCCTATCTCTATCAACAGTAAATTATGTTTCCTTCTTAACGGAGCCGTTAGTTGCCGTTAATCGATTTCATATAAACCAATCACGACCAATCCCTGCATGGGTTAAAAGGGCTCCGAGAGTAGAACGTGATGTGGGTGTAGATGCCATTTTAACACGCTATGAGATAAGGTTGTTCGATTTTGATTATTATTTAATGCCTTTTTAGACGCTATTTCAAGATGAGATGAGATATGCCTCATTCCAAGTTTAGAGATGAGTCATGTTCCAAGTTCTGAGATGAGTACTGTTCCATGGCATTTGAACAACCCGAGGTCACATAGTTCATTGTCCTTAAATTTTTAATGTGCAATGGTCTTCTTCAAGCTTGCTCAGAAACCATGTTGGATTTTCAATGAGCTATGGCTCATGTATCCTCTTTAAATTTTCCGTTTAACTATTACTTGAACCATAACTACTTGCAACAAACCAAGATCACAAGAAGAATAACCATGCACAAGAACACAAGAAGTATCTTGGGAAACCCTTCTCAACAAGGGAAGAAAACCCAACCAATCCTTTGCTATATTCCTCAAGAGAAAGACCTCCTACACCATCACCAAACCTAACACACAAGAGGGTGTTGCAATTCTCATAATTTCAGACCACAACTTCTGAAATCATGAGATGACACAATGATACGTGTGTTTCCTCAATGGGGATTCACCTTTATTTATATAAGACTTGTCACATCAAATGATGTGTCTTTTGGCACAATAGGGCCGACCTCAATAACTCAAAATATAATTAATGATTACCATATTAATTATCTTTTACATTAAGGTGGGGCCGACCTGTACCATTTTCATTACAAATAGGGTTACAGGTAAGTCTGACTCTTGAACAATATAGCAAGGGATCTCATACACCCATTAGTGCTCAACCACTAGGGGCACATCCGTAGGGATGTCCATATCTCTATCTCACTGCGTCTCACAGGAGAACCACACTCACTAGTTCTCAACCACTAGGATCACGTTCACCTATGCTCATCCCCATAAGCACGTCCACTCAACAGATCTTCTTTCCCATTGCATTACACAGGAGAGTCATCTGGAGTTCATCATCTCAACTCTTTGCTCAGAGGAGGCTAATACATCGTCTTCATCTCTGTCTCATGACGATGCACCCAACTCTATGGGAATTCACACGTTCACCTTGTGCTCAGCCACATGCACATCCTGTTAGATTATTGGATGTGCTCGTTTAACCATAGACAATATAGAAATATTGTCACTCAACCATAGGCACTAAAGCCACCCCCAAGCACCTTAACCTTGACAGAGAGAAGAATTCCGGTAGAAAATCAATAACCAACCAAGGCTAATGCACCAAGCAAGAGGTAACCAAGACTGATCAGAGAGTCCAACCCAGAAAGACCGAAACTATAGACTTCAGAACTGGCGGCAACACCTTCTCCAGGACTTGTGCACAAAACCGCCCAACTGCAGTGCGCACATGTGTATTTCTGTGATTTTGAGAATTGTGTCTAAAGTGAAGACTGGCCTCCTGTATTTATACTGCCTCTGCCAGACTGTCAGGGCCGACTTCTCATTCTGGGTGCTAATTAATTAATATTAATTATCTCCTTTAGCCGACATCTCTTCTAGGGTTATATTCAATTCTTTTGTTGGTTTCGAAATATTCTATTCTTGTCAAAGGTCACAATGGAGGTTAATACCTCTCGCAGCTACCATAATATCAACACGTCCAACTCAACAGATCTCCTTTCTCACTGCGTTACACAGGAGAATCATCTGGAGTTCTTCTCAACTCTCTGTAAGGAGGAGGTTATCACTACGTTCCAACTTTGTCTCAGATAGGAACCACACACCCCTCTCAAGGACTCTCTCTCAGGTTTGTGTCCTGGAGAATGTCTCACACAACTTTAATCATCAACACTAGGGAGGTATTGAAAGCAATGGTCTTGAGCACAAGCATACCATTCAATCGGTAGCATCATTATAGCCATACAGGCTATCTCATGATTAGATCACAAGCACCATCATCACTATTAGTATCATCTGATAACATCAACTGCATCATCTCTCGAAGCCATACTCCATTTGAGTAATTAGGCATGATGCTGAATAAGTCACTCACTCCACAGAGTGATACAAGAACCATTCTTGTAATCCAAACATATGTCCTAGAAGAATAACTATTCCAATAGATGCTGGAAGCCACGCCATGGGCTACAAGGACTATTCTTTTAATTCGGACATACGTCCTAGAAGAATGACTGTCCTGGAGCATTTTCCCTCCGACCACTATTGTGAACTCAGGGAGACAGACCATTCTTCTAATATGTCGTAGAAGAATAGTTGTCCATGGTACATCAACAATTTGTCAACCTGGACCTTTCTCCATAGGGAGAATGTCTGTCCACCAACAATCTTTCAACCTGGACCATCCTCCATAGGAAGGATGTCTGTCCACCAACAATCTGTCCTCCTTGGACCATTCTTTGCCTGGAGAATGTCTGTCCATCAACACACTGACTATCCATATTAGTTGGCAATCATCTCCAACACTAGTGATGGTCTCCATGGCAATCAGAACAATGCCATCCAATAGAACACAACTGTGTCTATCCATAGTAGTACACAACTACTATCCAGTGGTACGCAACCACACCAAGTAGCACACAACTACTTATTGCCTTTTGCAAAGTGTCACAAGTATTTTTCTAATTTCCTCTTGATTGTTGACTTCTTTTTGTTTTGACTTCTTCTAGGTCTCTTCAAGTTTGATTCTGATTTCGGCTTATTTGGCAGTTGTTACTTAAATAATAGCCTCCATAGGAATTGTTACCAAGGATTGTCAATGTACTTCATCTTCTCATGTGTATTGCTTGACTTGTAGTCATCGTGGTAGCAATCCTTATCTTGTTATTCTTCCATAGGTATTTGTTTCACTTGAACATCTTATCTTCTAGGAAATAGATATGCAAGATATATACAGAAACTATGTAAACATGGTATGTACAAGAAAACTATGAAGAATATTGTTACCTTGACTTAGAAGAAGAAGTTTGTTTTATCCTACTTGGCCTTCTTTGAGGGTTCCCTTTCTTCGACAATTGTTGCTTCGTCTGTTTCCTTCCTTTTTCTTAACTCAGGACAGTGGTTCCTGTAGTGACCATATTTTCGACAGTTGAAGCATTGTATCTTTGACATATCCTTTTCTTGATTTGGTTTCTTCCTTGAGCCAAACTTCTTCTTGTTTATGAAATTCTTGAACCTTGCTGTGAAAGCTTGATCATCGTATTTCTTTTGGGGTTTCTCTTTTGCATTAATCCTTGATTCTTCTTGTGCACAACAAGTCCAGAGTTCTTCAAATGTGGGATAATCTTTCTTGTGTTCATGCTTGCGGCAAATGCATCTCATATCTTGGGACGACCATTGAGTACTATATTTACCAGTTCCTTCTCTGAAATGATTTCTTCAATAGCTTGTAGTTGATCTCTTAATTGAGAGATTCTCACAAGGTATGATGTTATGCTATCATCATCATTCATTTTCATGTCACAGAGCTCATTCTTCAGACTCATTACTTGCCCAATGTTTTTGACTGAGAAGAGGTTAGTTAGGGCATCGTACATTTTCTTAGATGAGTCAAGATGGGAGATGTAGGGTATCGAGTGGTCTTTACAGAGTCCACTATGATACTCATGGCATTGATGTCATTGTCTTTTAACTTCTCCATAACTGCAACGTTTTGAGGTTCCTTTTCTTTTCCTTCTTCAAACTGTGGTTCCACGATCTTTCCTTTCACGATATCCAACACTTTATTCTTGGCAAGGATGAGGTCAATCCTTGTCTTCCATGCTCTGAGGTTAAAAGCCCCTTCTAACTTGTTTTCTGACTTCATAGAGTAAGTCATGATTGCTTTGACTTTGACCAAAAACTCAAACTTGGCGTCTTAGCTTGCTGAGAGTAGCAGGATGTGCGTTGGGTTAGGGCGCACTAGGCTATCCAGAAATTAGGTCAATCTCTTCACTTAAGGTGCCTCAACAAGAGGGTTAGGGTTTCATTGCTACAACAAAAACTGACTGCAACTGCAACTATAACTGAGCAAATCCTCCTAATCTATCTTCCAGCGGTTAGACTGTTCGAAGATAGTGTGGGCCCATAACCTGTTAGAAATAATAGATGTGCTTGTTTAACCATAGACAATATCGTAATATTGTCACCCAACCATAGGCCGAAGCCACCCTCGAGCACCTTAACCTTGATAGAGAATGATTTCGGAAGCAAACCCTAGGCCTAATAGCCAATCAATGTAGCGTACCTCTCTCCAGAGCTAGCACACAAGGCATAAAGTCCAAACCGTAACCAATAGAAAGTCCAAGCCTAAACTGAGAATATAGGTTGCAGTAGCTGCAACTGCAGCTACTCTCCAAACTTGTGCACTTACCCAGTTTCTGCAGTGCGCACTCTTACATTTTTGCAGTTGCGAGCTGTGTGTACAAAACGAGCTCTGGCGCCTTATATTTATTCTACTTTCTCCAGGCTGTCTGGGCCGACTTCTCTTTCTGGAGGCTAAAAACTCAATATAAAATATTCTCTTTAGCCGACTTTACTTCTAGGGTTATGTCCAAGTCTTTTAGGGTTCTTCTTGCTTCCCGAAATATTCTATTCTTGTCAGGGTTACATGTGGAGATTAATACCTCCCGCAACTACCATAATATCAACAGTCTTCACTCTATTATGAAAGTCCAAATTGATTGCGCTGACAAATCTAGCCTTGTCGATGATCCACATAGTACCACTGCAGCTATGAACACATCGATTGCCAAGCTTGTCATATTTGCTCGAGAACACATAAACCAAAGATTTTGAAGTTCTGAAATCGAATACCATAAAGGCCAGGTATGCCATGCATACACACAACATTCTGAATATGGTGTTGAATCAGTACCTGCTAGGGTGCATTGCTACTTATGTCTTTGACAACCCATTTGGTAACTTACATGGTCCTCTATGCACATATATGTTTAGGTTTTCAGGTTACTTCGAAAGTATGTACACCATGTTTGGGGGTGCTTCATGAGATTTGGGGTAAATGGTGTATGTTCAACCCTTGGATGGTTCGAGATGGATTGTAGCATGAGAGATGGTTCATGATGGATATGCACAATTGAGATAGCTTGCTTAGTGGATGCTTGACCTTAGTTGGTTGACGACTCAATGTTCTTCCGTAGGATGTTGGAGATCTCTTGGTAGTTTGGTGGATTCCCTTCATTGAGGCCTCATGGAGGAGCCACTTGTTTAGAGAATGCCTTACAAGAGATGTGGAGCATTGTGCATCATGGAGGAGGGATTCAAGCCCCAATTGACTTGTGTCAGCTTGGTTTCCTATTCATAGGATTGGAGATGGCTCAAGGATGATTGGGGCTTTGATAGTGTTCTTGTAGGGGGGTAGTGGACCCGGTGGAGAACATTGTTTTGGAGGATAGATGGAGTCTGTTGTCGCCTAATCCACACCTCGGGTCACGTGGAGGAAATATTCAATCCATTGGGTGTGGCCTTGGGGGCAAGTCTCGAGTCGGGTCGCTGTCTCATGACACTTGACTCCTCCGTCTAGGTTAACTCGTAGCGAAGCCAAGGGGGGTAGTCCGTAAAAAAGAATCTAAGGATGATTAGATCTAAATACAAACAACAAACAAATTATTCTAGGAGTTAATATGAGACAAAAGCAAAAGAAACTATTCTAGCAGCATATAATGACACACTAAGAGAGATGCTTATATGAAAGATATTGAATCAGTAAAGTACTTCAGCATAAACTATATTACTTGGAAGCAAAAATGTGAGTACTTGAAAGTAATTGACAATAAGCAAATAAAGTATGTAGATCAGTGCCAAAAGTAAATGTTGCTGCAAGATGTATGTATTGTGAGTGCTCTTGACAAATTTTATTATTTTGGGTGATTGCTTGAATTAGAGGGTTAATTTTGTGAAGTGGCTTGATGATGCAAGTCCACTTTGTGCATGCAAGATTGTAAGTGTGAAATAAAAGTAAAATCTAATCTAAGGTTTGTTTTCTTTCACCATTATCCCTCAAATGGGTACCAATAGGATTGCAAGGAGTTCCAACGGGGAGAGAACCTAGATCTCAAAGTTTCCCCTTGAACTCACAAGTCAATCCACAAGTACGATCTCGTATCGAGCAATAGTAAGAGACTGATTTTCCCTATTAAAACTAAGCCACACTGACCAATTCCCTTTCTGATGGACACCCCAGACCAACCAAAGCTCGCAAGGGGCCAAAGCATACTATAAGGCTGCTG
The DNA here is from genome assembly GCA_009831015.1 of Picea engelmannii. NCBI lineage: Eukaryota > Viridiplantae > Streptophyta > Pinopsida > Pinales > Pinaceae > Picea > Picea engelmannii. The sequence continues at coordinate 258,121 of ML791178.1, forward strand.
AGGGGAAGGTTTATTTGCCAAATTGAAATAACTGAAAGGAAATGCAAAATTTAAATCTAAACTAATCTAATCTAGAAATTGAAATCTAGCTAATGTTTCGCGGTGCTTGGGTTTATTTTAACTTTGCAAGAACAAAATGAAAGCAAGAAAAAGAGACAAACACAAAAATGAGACAGTTCCCCCCAGCCCTCAGGGGTATTGTAGGCCTAATGGGTTATCCCACTCTTTCTTTTCGGTTACAATGATTTTGGAAGACTGTCTCTGGGTCTCTTATAATTTCAAGATCAAGCAGACTTACAAACTGATGGAAGAATGAGTTTGGGTTTCAGAAGATGAGTTTAGGGGGGGTGCTGTATGCTCCGAATCCACCAAATTTCGGCAGAGCTTCTCCTTGGCTGCTCACAAAACCTGCAAAAACAACAAGCTAATGGGGCCAAAAGATGCCAAAAACCACTTTGAAAGGACCTGCAAAATATGTTAGCTTTATGCAAAAAATTTCTAAGTGAAAGAT